>WBMV01008684.1:72288-92183 GCA_013396655.1 Campylorhamphus procurvoides
AATGCGTGGACTAACCTGTATAAATTATACCTTATTTGGCTAGCATGGCTTTCTTTGTGTGAGCTCTTGGTAACGTCATGACAAATGAACATTAAGGAGTGGTTTAAGAAAGCATATTCTGATTTACAAGTGCTGCTTTAGTTGTTGATGCATTCTAGAACATGGTAATGTGGTTTCCAAACGTACAAAGAGGGTTTTTTTTTCCTAACAGCATTATGTACTCCTATAGTTTTTAAAATTTTGTCTTATGAGTGCCCAAGTTGAGTAAAATGCTATGTGTTATCACACCTATTATTTCTGGTATTTTTTTCTCACAATAAATTGGGCTTGCATGGTCATTTTCAGCTTTCCCTTCATGCACACGTTTTTCTGAGTTAATGTTTCATATTTATTTTCATTTTTCCATTAATTTCTTCCTCTTCAGGTGCAATCTAGCTCCTGTGGTGGAGTTTGCTGCCGATGTGGGAACTAAATCTGATTTTATTACCATGAACCCATCAGTTGTACAAAGAGCATTTGGAGGCTTTCGGAATGAGAGTGACAGAGAAAAATTTGTGCGTAGACTATCCATGCTGAATGACAGTGTCCTTTGGATCCCAGCTTTCATGGTCAAAGGCGGAGAGAAGCATGTGGAGTGGGTTAATGCATTAATCCTTAAGAATAAATTGAAAGTGCGAACTGCCTATCCATCACTGAGACTTATTCATGCTGTCAGAGGGTAAGTATATAGAAAAGACTGGTCTGTTCTTAGTACAATGAAACTCATAACTGGAATTCCTAGCAGGCAGAAGAAATATCAGTGATAAAATCAGTGATAGAAGGAGTATGATATTTCCCTTACTGATGTAGTGGATTGCATTTATGATAAGTTGGTTTGGTAATAAATGTCATCCACTCATTTAGCCTGCTCCGATTCAAACAACTGAAATGCATTAGCACAGTTGCTTTTTGATTGCACTTTATGTATAAAAAGGGACCATTGTCACAATAATAAGCTAATTTTAAAAATAGTCTGAATTCAAATGAAATCCTTGAGTCCTCAAATCAGTGTACAATGAAAGTGCAACATGTCTTCTTTGGGACAAGGCTGTGAAGATGAAAAGTACAGCCTAAAAAGCACAGGGGTGTAAGGTAGCAACCATGTAAATAATGAAGTCTGGCAGATCTGAAAATGCTGAGCTCCTTCATAAAAAATCCAGCATTTGTAGCAATCTTTCTCCTTCTGAATTTGGCCAGATGCTTAGGCAATTCAAAAACATTGACCAGAATCACTGAAAGCATAGTTTAAAAAAAATAAAAAAAAATAAATAAATGTATCCATGCTTTATGCATAGATTGGGGTTTTTTAACCCCATGATTAAACAGGACTGTCAGATGAAGGCTCCAGTATCTTTGTCGCTACAAGTAAGAGTGTATAGGGCCGTACCTGAAAACCATTCAGAGGATGAGGTAGTGCAGTATGTGATTGTGCAGCAAATTATGACAATATGGTACTATTCATCTTGAGTTCCTTCAACTATCCTGCCTGTTCATGAGATTTTTGGAGATGCCTAAAGTACTGCTATTGGCTTGTACACGTTACTGATTATATAACTCTTCTTAGTGTTACAGCAGTAGAGATAAGTTTAGAAGGCTTGCTTGAAACACAACCCCAATCGGGTAAGATAATAAAGCTTAAAAATAAATTGTTCTTCAGGATATTAGGATTGTGAATATGCTTTTCTCCTTTTGCCATGTCTCAAACAGGCTAAATGATGCATTCCCCATGTGATGCACTTCTGGCACTGGAAAAAAATGATCTGTTGCCTTTGAAATTTGGAAATCATTGGGAAATCCATTAATTTTTTACCGAGCTCCTCAGTTTTGTTACAGAGTTAGCCTTTAGCTATTTTATGGGTCTTGATGGTGTTGAATTTTCAAGTATTCAAAATGCCTGTAGCACATGAGTAGGTGTAGTGGTTTGTATGTGTGTGAATAAGATTGTTTCCAGTTTACAAACAGTTGTTCTAATTTCCATCTGCTAAATCTGGGCAAAATTATCAAATGTGAATGATAATTCAGAATGTGTATTCTTTAAGTTGGCCAATTTGAAGGTCCTTTAGGGGGCTTTGTCTCAAAAAAGGAATTAGCACATACATTGTCTCTCTAAAAGAGGCAGCAAAAGTTCTGTCAGCAGAATTGTTGAATTAGACTATGCTGCATTTTAGATTATACCTAGTAGTGTCATCTATTGACACCAGAAATTTGTCCAGTTGTGGCATCCATGCTCTGACCTTTAGATTCTCTACTTCCAACCTAATTGTTTAATCAACTTGTTTTCCCATTTTTGTTCTCTTGGAAAGTAACCCAGTATCTTTGTTACTCCTCTGTTTTGGTAATTTAAATGAAAACAAAACAAGAAGTCCTTTAGCTTTGGTCTAACTCTTGACTTAATAAAGCAAGGCAGATGAGCTGAGTGTGTCTTCATGAGTCAAGTCTGGAAGTGATACAGTTAGCAGTAATACATTTGAAACAAATATTCCTTGGATGTCTTAGATGTCAGTCTTAAAGAGACCAGCCTGTAATAATGAGCTTTGTATTACAGCAAAGTTAAAAACATTTTGGAGGAGAGTGGCATCTCTTTACAGGCTGAATTACATCTCCCTGGGATCTCCCTGGGATCTGTTAGGTTTGCATGTCAATGGAATACCATAGTCGTATGAGAAAAAAAAGCGCACCTGAGCCAAAAAAAAATATTTTCTACAAATAAGAAAAGTAACTTCAAAAATAAAGTAAATTGTAAAGCTGCATAACCTGGTTATCAAATCAGTCCACTTTGAGCAGTAAGGCTGGGAAAATTTAAGTAAGTTACAGCTGCTAACTGCAGCTTGAAAATAATGGAAAGCTAAGTCTTCTGCACTGTTTGCAACTTACATACTTAGTTCTAAGGAAAATCTTCATTATACTTATTCTGTCTTTTGTGCTTGTGTTTATTTAAAATTCAGTTTGATGATTTGTGAATCTCTAGAGAAATACTACCTAAAAGGAATTCTTACAAAACAATCCTTGTTTTATGAACCTGAGCTATTGTTGTGCATTTGTTTTGATGTATTTGGTATGTTTGTTTGTATGTTTGATGCCTTTGCAAGCTCTCTCTGCTTGCAAGTTTAAGTCTTTGTGGAAATTAGGTGATGATCTAGCTGAGGCCTTTGGTGCTGCAAAACAGAATGTGAAGATTGCTGTTACGTGAATGAGAAGCAAAAGCAGGAAACCTTAACCACAAAACCTGCGTGTTAAAACAAGATGTATGCAGGGTATCTAATTTCCTTCATAGGGTGCCTAAGATATGTGCATGTGTAATACTGAGAATGCAAAGCTTATTCTATGTCTTTCAGCTCTTAAGCCTCTAAGGAAGATGGGGTTTGGTTTATTGATGGAAATATGATAAGGAAAGGTAAACTACAGGAAGTGAGTTGTGTAGATCATCTTAATTTATACAAGAGAATTACTGGCATCTGCAACATGTGTGTTGTAGACTCTGAGCATTCTCATATAGTTACATCTTTGTGCTTGAGTGTTGCTTAATAATTTTCATTAAATGCTACAAATATTTAAAGCAGATTCAGGGGCATGTAGCATTTGCAATCATTGTCCTATATTTGTACTTGTAACATCCCTAAGCTCCTCCTAACCTCCATACATGTAAGTATCCAGTCCTTTCATTTGCATTTTCTTGCCTGGATAATTCCAAAGCGTTCTGATTATATTCTTTGAGCATGCATATTTTTATTACGTAGTCATTTTTATGAAGATAGCCAAAACTGTTTTAAATTAGACTTTAGTGATAAGACAATCAGTCAAGATTGTTACTGTAGGTCTTATGTTGCTTTTTATGTCTTGAAACCCTCCCAAATTTTGTAACATCTTAAGCACAGTGAGATTTTTGTTAGACTGGTCCAAAGACATAATGCCAGGAGGGTCTACTGAAGAACTGTCCTCAGAATGAAAGTGTATTCTTATGAGTACAGGTTGCTATTTTGTTTAATAGGCTAAAATACTCCTTTAACCTGCTTCATAAGACTTACACACTCAGGGTTTTTTTGCTTTTTTTTGCTGCAGATATACCTGCAGATGTGGTAGAGGACAGGGCTGTATTATATATGTATAATTCAGATGGTTGAAATGAGGCTTTTATTTGAAATTTTAACATATTATTTTGCAACTACCTGTCTTCTTAATTTAAAGTATAAAGCACTTGGCTACTGAAAACAGCCTAAAAGAGAAGATAACCATCCTAACAAAGTTGGAATTATAAAGCCGCTTTTTTGTTTTTAAGAAAAAATTCCTGGAGAAAATTTAAATTTATATTAAAAGTTCTTTGATTCAATGCACCTAAATTTTTATTAAAATACAAAAATCTAGTGTATTGTGGGCCAAGTAATTTATTATCTAATCATCAGTAAAGTTCATAATTTCAGCCTGACATACTAAATACTAATAGAGAACATTTAATGCTAAAGGATGCAGGGTGACAGCCTCAAGGTTTGGAAAGTGTTGTCTTTATTCCTTTTTGTGTGTATCACATTGCCAAATTTTTCCTTCATTAGTCTTTAAAGCATACAGTGTAGGCAGTGTCTAGTGGCAGAACATAAAGTTCATTAGACTTCTGATCTAGTTAAGGGCAAATTCTGTATTTCTAATACAGATAATATAGATTTTATTTTATCTAATAATGTGCAGTTTTGCCGTGATCACATACAGCACTGAAATTTTCACTCTTATTTTCCCTTGTCTTTTAATGAAAGAAACCTTATGTGTGTAGTATTGGGTAAAAAATCTGTTTTTTGCAGATTTCTTGCCTTATTAAAGTTCTGTGAGTGATGGCTGCTCCTCTAAAATCTCAGAGGAATTTTAAGTTTTAAAACCAGATTATGTAAATACAAAGTCTGACTTAAGTACTTTTTTAATCAAGAGCATGTCATAAATAGCCGTTGGGTTTGGATTTTTTTTCTTTAGTAGATTTAGATCAAATGGTTTCATGGTCATTTTTTTTTCACTATTTTGCTGTTTTACTTCTTGATCAACAAGTTTTGGAAAATAATTTGGGAGCTATTGCGTGATTTTTTCCCATAGTGTCTCTAAAAGGTAATTTGTGGAACTTCTAATGTAATTGTGCACATATTGACAAAATAGTTGAGGTAATCAATGGGTAACAGAGTTCAAGATGGAACTTGAACCTATAAATTAAACCCTTAACTGATTGGAAGGATTTGCTTGCTCTCTAATGTCACTACCAGGATTTATTATAATGTAATTATAATGAGCAAACAATACAACTTTTTTTTCAGCTGACTTTTAACAACAATTTTCAGAAAATTCAACTTATTAATAAACCTGAGGTTTGATGCTGAGCTGTTTCATTAGGATTATTTGTAATAATATTTTCCATAAGGAATGCGAGTCTCTGAGGCGTGGACAGTGTCTGTATGGAGTCATGTCTCAGTAGCAGAGCTGTAATGGAATATGGATTAAGCAGGAGGCAAACAGGAACTGAGCCAGCTGGGATTAGAGCCCTGATCATGTTGTTTACTTCCAATGGTGGCAGACAACCAAACTCAAAAGCAGGATCAACAGACACATTCTGCTGTGGATCCCCCCTTGTGGTTCTGTGGAGGGATTAGAGTCTTCATAAGACTAAGCACGTTGTTGGTGCAGTAGGTGGAGGTCAGAGTTAAATTCCAGAGCCTTGCACAGCTCTTTCTTTTTGGTGTGCTTCTACTGGTGAATATCTGAAGACATCCTCTGAAGGCGCTGAACACCACCATCCCCTTGCCCTGCCAAGCAATACAGTCTTACAATACACTAGTTTTTTCCCTCATTTCCTCTCCCAACTCCACAAAAAAAGTTCTCACAGTCTCTTGTATGTGTAAGAATGTTTTCTTGGCTTTTTTTCCTACTGGAGCCATCCCATGAACTATTAGTCACTCACCAGCAATATCACTGAAATTGCTTCACATAATATTTCTTCCCATCTCTCGGGTATGGAACAATTGTGTGGACATCCTGTGGGATTTGCCTGTGCTCTGCTTATTTCCTCCTTGAGACTCCCTGTGAAAGAGCAGTATTATACTGCATTAAACATGGCAGAACTCCTACTGAAATCTCTGTGTTTTGCCTGTGTAAGGAGTATGCTGTGCCTATTTATGGTCACTTTTAAGTGGAGGGTCTTTTTTGCTTTATTAGTGAGAGCAAACAGCTGTTCTTTGAATGTAGTGACCTTTTGCACAACTTTGCTACAGCTCCAGAGTCCTTTACTCTGGGAATTACAGAGAAAATACTTTCAGAAACTCAGACATGCAGATATCCAGTAGTTCTCCAGCAGTTCTGTGCTAAGAAACAATTATTGTGAGCAATCTACACTGTAAACATCTTTATTTCTTTTCTCACTGCTAACCGACTTTACTTAGCAGGCTTTATTTTTTATTTGGTGCTACAATGCATTTCTTAAGAGATCTTGAAATACATGTATGAATAATTACTTCAAAAACCAAGAGATTATAAAAATGGCCATTAAGCTAAAAATAGAATTCCAAATAAAAAATGACCAAATCTTTTGCATCACTTATTTAAATATTCAAAATATTGGGGGGGGAGGTGGAAATAGCACTAGTTTTGTGTCTTTTCAGAGGAGTACAATCCTAGTTTTTTATATATATGGATGTTAAAAATGGAAGTTCTATATTACAGTATCCTAACATGACCTTTGAGGTGGATTTGTTTGGTAAGTGATGCAAACAGGTGGGATGCCAGTTAGTTTGCACTTCAAGACCTTAATCTATTGTGCAAAGTTGATCCTGATGAAGCAGGAAGTGATGCTCCCATTCCTGAAGTGGAGACACTCCAGGGTTGAGCTCTCAGTCTGACAGCTCATTACCAGGGCTGCAGCACCCCTGCACCTCTTGAGGGTGCCCCCTCATCTGGTTCAAAGTTTCTCAGGATGAGCTTTTGTTTCCTTTGCACAGGTTCTCCTATTTTATCTCCTAAATCTGATTTAACAAGGTCCATCAGGAGATGCTTCACTTTTCAAGGAGAGTTTTTGATGGAGCAAATACAGTTGAGGTAGAGGAGGGCACAAGGGGAAAACTGAATGTGCACTAAACTGACTCTTATTTGCCGCGTGCCGGAAGGGAGAAAAGAAAGGAGACGGTCCCAGCCGATGGTGGGATGAGGGCTAGAACTGGTTTATTCATGGGAGCATGGGACTTATATAGGGTCAGGGAGGAGCTTGGAAAGTGGGAGGAGTTTGGGGGCGGATCGCGGCAAGAGGGGAAGGGCTTACAGGGAAGGAGGGGAATACAGATGGGGTGTGGCCAGCCTCACATGATGATGCTGGGATTGCATACCCAGCCAGCCAATGGGAAATAGGGAATATACAGCCAATGGGAAACCAGTAACCAGGTAACTGCAACCAATCAGAATACAGCATACAAATTCAAAGGGATTAAACATGAATTTGTGAGTTCTGAGGTAATTGTCCGTTTGTGGTATTGATAAACTGTTCGTCGTGGTTCTTCTGGTAGCCTCTGAGACACTGCACTCCGACACTTATTTATATTTTTCATTGCCTGGTACATTTTGTCAGGTAGGCCATGAAAAGCCTGATCGTGATTATTTTTATTAGCGTTTATTATGTTTTTTTCAATTTATGTTTTGACAATAAAATTTGTGAGTTTTTGTTTGAGGTGAGAGGTTTCAACTCTTTTTTCGTGGCAGTTGTTTTATTCCTTATTAGCAGCAACATATTAAGACTTCTAAGTAAAGTCTTCTAAGATTGAATTCCACGTTTCAACCAGTGGGAAGCAACAGGATTAGTCATGAATAAAAAGGAATGAATAATGAAATTTGCCATTTTCAAGTTTTGCTGCTTAGTTTAACAACTGTAGGGAATAAGTAACACATAGTTTATTCATACAGTGTATTTGTGGATTTATGTTTATTTTGAAAACTATTTTGCTACTTATTAAATTTCAATTTTAGGTCTGTTTTTTTTTTTAATTTATCTTCATTTACATAAAATTTGTGTTTCTGAAGACTATAAAAATGTTACATTTATTAACTGTCATTTGACCACATCATACTCCTGTAACAAAAACTGTAGCTGTGCAGCTGAGAAGTAAACTAGACACAGGTTCTGTAGTCTGTCTTTCAGGAACAAATAACAAAGAGCACTGGAGTCCTTAGAGAGTCATGTTAGCCAGATAGTATTAATAGAATCGAGACTAGCTTTCCTTGGGGTTTTATTTTGACATGTGAGATGAATTATCTGCTGATTCTGGATGGCACATGGGTGCGTGAGAAAATTCTGTTAAGTTTCCTTCTTGTTTTTAAAGTAATGTTTCTAAGGTAAGACAATAATAAAAACTCTGCTTTTTTTTTCTTTGTTTTGTTTTGTTGGGGTTTTTTTGTTTGTTTTGTTTTGATTGTGCCTACCAAGAGTTTTCAAAGATATGTGCATTTAGCTTTGATCTTGGTAAGCTTTTGTGATGAGGAGTGGTTGTATTAAGCATCCAGACAGTAATAGATTTCATCAAATTCTTAATTAATTACTGAGGTAACATGGAAATAAGTGTACAAAGCTGTAGCTTCATGCACTGTGTGGTTTAGGATTTCCCTTTGGCCATTGAGTTGTTAAAATGAATAGTGCTTCAGTGAAATAATACACTGGCACAGTCCTTACAGTGGTGTCAGTATAGGGAGGAGCAGTTTGGCTTCTGTAGCTTCACTTTTTAATGCACAGGAGTTTCTTCAAGAATGACTTAATGGATTTGTTTGAATCTTCTGAGTTCTTGTTGGTACACAGAGAGATTTAGGTGTTTCAGCTCAGAAGTGCTGAGTGGCATTTGGGCATTTTTTTGTCTGAAGTTACCAAATGCCAAGGCTAATGATTACCTTACTCCCAAATACTTGTGCCGAAATGTAAGGTAGTGTGTTTTGTGTTTGTGAGTAGCATACCACTGTTTTTGCTGTGCCTGAAGGACAGTTGCACAGGCTCAAAACTTCCCCCATAACCAGTGAGTAGGCTGGTAGTAGGCAAAATTTGGGAAAGGACACAGCCAGGGCAGCTGACTTGAACTGACCAAAGGGTAATGCCATGCCATGAGTCACATAGCAAGCTGTCTTTAACTTGATCCCCAAGTTTACTTGGTTTTGCTCCTCCTATTCTCTCCTCATCCCACTGAAGAGCACAGGGAAGGGAAGTGGGAGAGCATCTGGGCAGTGTCAAACCACCATGTGAGGGAAGGAATTTGTTTATTTGCTACATCAGCCATGTACAGGCTTTTCAGAGACTAAGGGAAGTCTGTTAGCCTGTTTCAGTTTACATGAAAGAATTGGAAAGTTGAGGAAAAGGGTAAGCATTGCTTTATTTCAGACCTTTGGGAGGGTTAGGTCAGTGCTGGCAATCCTGGTGAGGTTTTAAGCACATGAGAATATGTTTTGAAAGAAAATAACTGATTCATCAGATGATGAGTCTGAATTCTGCTTCTTTGGTGTTGGAAGGTGCACCATGATTGAATTAGATGCTAGTGCCTATGTTTTGGATGGAATGAGATTTAAGTCTCTCACCAGTACTCATTTCCTTCCCATTTGAGACTGAAGTGTCTGTCCCTATGCATTCTGTCTTAAAAATTTCTTCCTGCAGAGATTGTTCCTGTGAATCCTGTTTCACATGTCCTGCTGTTCTTATGCTCATTTGTAGACATAAGGACATATCTGTACACATATGGGAGGTTAGTGTTGTTTGGGGATTCACATTGTAAGTTCAATACTGTAACATTGCTCTGTTGAAATCCTTTATTGAGGTTTGCCCTTCGGTGTTCAAGCAGTGAATTAATAGGCCACAGGAAAATTTGAGAGAATAACATCTACTTCTAAAATGTAAAAAAAACCCAACCACTTTTATTTCTAGCTTTTTTATTTTCATACAATATTTCTGTATTTAAATAATAGTTGATACACCTCATAAGCACTGGGGAAACAGCTTACTGGTGTTTTCTATTCTGTATTTAATAGGAGAAAGTGTTATGATTTGCATTTTTGAGGCATATATTTAGTGAAGTAGTCAAAGAAAATTGACGTAGAGAAAGTTATTGCTCGAACTTGCTTTTTCATTTTACACTTAGTTGTACTTCATTGTCTAGCATTGGGATACAGGGAAGTTTTCAAAAAAAATGAGTAATCATCTTCTCTTGCAAGAAAAGAAGACCTATAAAAAGATCTGAGATAGAACCTTACTGAGAACGAGTGCAGCTCCTGGTTTCAGAACGTTTTGGAGGCTCAAAAGGGGGATTTTATTTGGTTTCTTTTTTTCCATTTCAGTGTAAGTGTGGACACACTTACTAGAAGAGTTGGCAGAGAGGAAGTAGTGGGTGTTTTCAGAGTCATACTGAAACCAACAGGTGGCACAGCTTATAGTTGTATCAAATTCTTCAGCCTCAAGTTAGAAGGGCTGAGAGGGCAGCAGTCTTTGAAAGATTCATGTGTGGCACAGAGTTTATAGGTGAGGCCTTGCCTTCTTCACCTTTTAGTCTAATAGGGACAGAGCACAGAAAATGCAATAGGAAGAACACAGTCTACAGAACATAGCTCTCAAGACAAGAAGCTTTCAGGAACTTATTCTCGGTGTTTATTTTCATCTTCCTCTGCAGATCTAGCAGTCATTTAAAAAACACAGAAGAGAAACTCTGAGGTCTGATAGAGACAAGGTCAAGGGGGAAGCCATCCCTCTGTGCTGCAGTGTATTCTCTCTAAACTTGTGGAGGCACTGGAGACCTCCTGAACACAGCTGTGGGCCGTGTTGGGGACACTGTGTGCCCAGGGGACAGTGCAGCATGGCCTGTTCGAGGGGGATATCTGTGAGCTGGCACTGGAAGCAAAATGCAGGGCTTGACCCCGTAGGTCACTGACGACAATTGAGATTTCTGTTTCCTGCAAGGAGTTTGTCGTGGGTTTCCATGGAGAAGTCTGCAATTTGTGGACTTCCCCCAGGGAGGTTTCACAGTGGGAGCAGATCCAAGGAGATGATGCTGGCTGACTATGGAGTCCATTAGAAGGTAAACTGGAGTAATTCAGGACAGAGAGAAGGATGGGTTTGAAAGGATATGAGTAGAGGAGGATTTGGCTCATGCCTTTGTGAATCTCTACTCTCTGATGTTAGTAGCAAACTGACTTTTCCAGCTGAATCTGTTTAGAGAACAGAAGGTTTCTCACCAATGAGGATAATGCATAAAGACTTGAAGACCACAAAATTTTCCTTGTATCTCCTTGCTTTAACTCATGAGATTGCTAAGCCATCATTGCTATTTTGGTATGATGAACATCCTCTGAAGCAGAGGTGAAGAGAAGAGGAAATCTGTCTTTCTGGGTTTGTTTTCATATACTATAAACTTGTTTGTAATATGCAAAGCAAGTTCTTCACAGAATGTCTGGGAAATGTGCCAGTGTGTAAACAGACTTTATAGCATTGATGACTTGATGTTGAGTTGCTTGCATTCAGACTGAAGATCTCACTTCAAATGACTGTTAACTACATGGTTGATGGTAACTTAGTAAAGCCACTGGCAAAATACCACAGCAGCATAATAGTAAATAACCGTAAGACAGTTCAGATTTTGTTTAAAGATTTTACTCCAGAAAGTGACAACTTATTTCCTTTCCTTTTGAAATAATTTTTAAATGCAGTTTCACAGCCTTATTTTCCTCTTTCTTTTCTTTCTTACAGTTTTATTTTAATGTTACAGTCTAGTGAACTGGGTAGCTGATTTGATTTGGGATTGTCATAATTCCTTTTTTTCTTTGATTTATAACAGCAGTAATAAAGTAGACAAATAGCAGACACCAACCTGCTGTGTACCTCTATTGACACATTTTGAAGTGCATGAAACCCACAGAAAGAAAATAAAGCAAATTGCACAATGGAGAGGATACATTTCTAAATTTTTTTGGCAAATACTAGACAATAATGACAAAGTCTTTTGTCATATTTCTCTATACTTCTCTCTTACATATACAGTAGAATGAGTAACTGATGCAGAAGGCTGTCATATCAGCAAATCTTGGAGGAAAGCAAGCTAAAGACAGAAAATCATTCTGGAGTAAAAACATCCATTAATCTTAAAAATCACAGAAATTTCTCTTGGGAAGTTACTGCTTTAAGATCAGTAGTGGGATCTGCAGCCTCTCACATAGGCATCATATATTTGTTTCTGACGGAGTGTAGCAGTGACTGAAAACAGTTTTTTCCTTGGTATATTGCATGGCCTTGTGAAACCAGTTGGTAGGCTTGGCAGAACTCCAGTCACATCTCAGTTGCTGCTTAATTGGCACTATTTGCAGTTGAGCCAGAGCTTAATAGGATGTGAAAAGTGAAAAACATTCATTCTTTGAAGATGCTCGTCCTTTGGCATGGCAGTGTGCAGACTCGTGTGCCTTGTTTTAGTGTGATTTTCATATTTAATGGATTTTGTGAGGCAGTCTCTCACTTTGGAGCTCTGCATTGTTGTCATGCAGCATATTGTTTCTGTTCAAACATGTTCTTCAACACATGCTTGCACATGCTTCAGTGAGTGCTTTTTGACAGATTAAAGGTAATCTTGATCCTAAGGAGTAACTTCTGCTTCCTTAATTTACTGAAGCAGTTTACTTTTATTTGTATGAAGACTGTCTCTTCTGGTTGGTTAATTCAATGACAACAGTGAAATTTATTATGGTAAAATCAATGGGTTTTATATCTGATTAATCTGCTCTGGTTCATCGCACTGATCAAATTTAAGGACCTGTAGTGCATATTTTCTGTAATAATCTCTAAAAAGAAGACTTCAGATTGTACTGATTACATGAAAAGAGGTGAGATTTTCTTCTGTATAACAAGTAACATAGCACTGAACATGTTGTTTTACTATACCTATCCAGAGCTGATGGTAGGCATTACTGACTTCAGTTCTCAGGGGGAGTTGGGCACAAGCTGAAAGCAGGTTCAACCTCTTTATAGTCCAATGAGCAAAGTGCATCCTAAACATATTCTCAAAAACACAGGTTTCATTTTTCAATATCTGTTTCAGTATCAGTGCCATTAATGAAATGCGTGCATAGTATGGGGCATAGTCCTCAAACTAGGATCATCTTTATAACTTTCTGCTGGTTGCATGGACACATAATATTCCATAGCAGGAAGCAGAATGTTCCATCGTTTTGTCTGGTGCGCGTCGCAGACCTGAATTAGGGAAGGCGGGAAGGAAGGAAACAAACACGGGTTGGAGTGGCTGCAGCCAACAGGGGCAAAAAGGCACTTTATTTAACTGAACACCGACTTTTATAACCTTGGGGAAGGAAGATTCTGGAAAAAGGGGCGGATCTGAGGGAGAGACAACTGGGACTCGACATGCAATAGGGCAGGAGGGAGAGGCTCCGCCTCAAGGGTGTGGAGATGGGAGGAACTAGAGGAGTGGTCGGCCCTATATGGCAAGGCCTTCGTGCCGTTGCCAAGGGCGACCAAGGGACCAATGGTAGCTGTACCCGAGCCCGGGAACTAGCTAACCAATGGGGGATTGCAACTGGGGAAGAACTGGGGTGACAGCCAATCAGGACAGTCGTAATTATGATAACTGAATACCTATTCTAATGCATTCGAGAACTAACTATTAATAAACTATACAATTGGCATTTTCTCTTGGCGTCGTTCTCCTTCTTGATTCTCCGTCATGCTCATACTGCTGTCTCTGCCTCCAGCTCAGCTCTCTCGGGTTGTCGATTTCTTCGCCAGGATCTATAAGTTTCCCTGATCCCCACAGTCTGGTTTTTTTGTTTGGTTTTTTTTTTTTAAATCATTTTAAGGTAGGTTTAACCGTCGTTAGAAAGTTGTCTCTGAAGAATACAAACCTGTGGAATAGATGTTCTGGGCAACAAATACATTATAACAGGCTTTTCCAAAGTGATAAAGGCATAAAATGATTTGAGGACGTCCTTCTACTGCTGTGTTCCTATTTCCTTATTAAGCATAGTAGGCACTCTTTTATTTTTTCTTATTCCTCGTATATTTGGTTTTTCTTGTTTTGTTTTTTGAACATGACTGTACTTCCATTGTTTAGAAAAGAGAGAAAATTAGCATTTTTTTTCTGTTACAGAAATGTTTGCTGGGCATTGGCATAAGAACAGATATTCCCATCAGTAGGAAAGACAAAATCTAATGGTAAAAGCTAGACTTAGAGCAACTTATTAATTACACCTCTACAGTAATATTCTGTTGAAATTGTCATGGGAAAATTACTAATCAATTGTAAGTTATAGTAATGCTTTCATAAAATACTAAGAATTCTGCAGGTTATTAAAATACGTATTTTGTAAATTTAATTGAAAGTTACCTGTGTGTTTCAAAGCACATAGCAATGTCCCCAGTCACTCTGATACACATTGCTACTACAACTTTGCAGTAAGACTACATAGTTCTTTTTTTAGCTTTCTGTCCTTTTACTGAATTATCTTTGTTCAAACAAAAGGTATTTCCCTGTTCTTAAGTTGACCTGGCTTTCGCAGAGAAGCTTTAGCTGATGTAGTTGAAGAGTCTTATCCAATCAGTCCCACTCTTTTTACAAACCACATTCCTTTTTCACTCCATTTGCCCATTTTTGACATGGGAGATAGCTTTGCATGTGGTACTTTTTAATGAACATTTTGTAATGCCCTCACCAATTCCCAGAAAAACTCAGAACCCTGGGGCACAGTTTCCATAGCACAAAAATTCAAGATTAACATGAACATTCAGTATGCATAACCAAATTACTGTGCAGAACATGGTCAAATTAATTTCTTGGCTGTTGTTCCTTTGCTGACCCAAGCCACTATCAAATTTTCCTACAAAGGGACTGCTTCTTTCTGAGGCTTGAATAGCTACTCTGAAAAAATATTAAAAAAGGCTCCTTCAAGAAGAGAGTATGGCTGGCAGAAATCTGGACTCTTATTTATCACCCTGGTCGATTTCTATTAAAATCAAAAATCTAAAAAAGTATCAGTGAAGTAAAATACCTATCTCCTGTGACTGCTTTCTCATATTGCTGTTAGGAAATGACTTTTTTTTTCTGAACAGTACACATTATTTGTGTGTGTGTCTGTGTGTGACACTTTTCCCTACTTCCACTCTTATTTCCCCTACCTTTACATGCGTTTTTGTATGTGGAAGTGTGCTAAGTAGTCTTACACAACTGAATAGAAAAAATAATCTTCAAAGCCAATAAAATATTCGTGTGCCATCTTCAGTCTGTTCATGATTCATCCGTTTGCTTCATTGCTACTGTTCACTCCAAAGTAATGCTGGTACCGTTTTCTAGAGAAGAAAATAAGTAATATTTACAATGTACACAAGAAGAGAAAAACCAATGGACTCCCTCTAAAATATGCTTCTGTTTGTAAGCCTGTTTACTTAAAATGCATTTCCTTTCTTTTGCCTGCTTTTTTAATTGTTCTATTAGTACTGGGCTCAGTGTGCTTTCCGGAATGGAAATCCAACACAACTTTTCCTACCAAAGTTTTTTTTCTTAGCTTAGTTTTTATTGTAGTTGTGCTTTACAGCAATAGACACAGGATTTTAGTTTACCTTCTGAGATTTTATGCAGAAAGAATGAAACAAAGGAAAAAGGAGGACTACAAAATCATGGCAAATAGTTGCTTGGGCTTGGTATTCAACTTGTTGCATCTATTCCTTCCTAGTTAATCAAATACTTTTGCTTTTGTGTTTTGTTATCATTGCTACTGTACCTTGCTCCATACATTTGTTTTGTGTTAGCTTAAATTTGACTGGTGATATGCCATCTAAACACATCTCCTATCTTACACTTCAAATTCTCATAAAATCACATGCATGCTGCTTGATCACCATTTTTGCACCTACAGGTGACACTCTTCAAGTGTTCTTTGTAATTTTTAAGGTTTTATCTTAGCCCTTAATATTTGTATGTTTTTAAACAGTTCAGTGGGGCAAGACAAAATACATAAAACAATACTCATTTTAACTGTTAGAAATGTAAGGAGAAAAAAAAAAGCTCAGTAATGCCAGTAGTCTTTAACAAATGTGTAACAAAAAATAATTGACTTGATTCAGGTTCAGTCTGTATCAGTCAAAAATAAATTGATTTGAACTTACAGACAAATAAACTGGCTTATAAGTGTGAAGGTAGTTAATTCATTCATAATGTGTGTGTGTGTGTAGTAAAAGAAAAATTAGTGTAATTTTATTATTTACCACTGGTGGGTTCTAGTTTATGGCCACAAATGGATTAAAAAAAATAAATTGAGCAGGTCAGAATTTCTTAACCTGAATGAAACATTAACATATCTTCATATATATATGTATATGAGCCAGCAATATATGCTTACAGCCCACAAAGCCAAGTATGTCAGGGCTGCAGCCCAAGCCGGGTGGGCAGCAGGTGGAGGGAGGGAATTCTGACCCTCTCCTGTGGTGAGACCCACCTGCAGTGCTCCCTCCAGCTCTGGGGTCCCAGCACAGGAGGGACATGGACCTGTTGGACTAAACCCACAGAAATGATCCCAGGGATGGAGCATCTCTCCTGTAAGGAGAGGCTGAGACAGTTAGGATGTTCAGGCTGGAGAAGAGAAAGCCCCAGCAAGACATTATTGTGGTCCTCCAGTACCTGAAGGAAGCCTAAAGAAAGCTGAAGAAGAGACTTTTTACCAAAGTCTGCAGTGATAGGATAAAGGACACTGGGTTTAAATTGAAAGAAGGTACATTTGGGTTAGGCAGAAGGAAGAAGCATTTTATAATGAGGGTGGTGAGTGCTGGAACAAATTGTCCAGGGAGGTTGCGGGAGCTGCTTTGCTAGAATTGCTCAAGGATGGGTTGGATGGGACTCTGAGCTACCTGGTCTGGTGAAATATGCCCATGCACATTACAGGGTGGGTGGATTAGCTGATTTTTATAGATCTCCCCAATTTAACCAGTTCTGTGATTCTGTGATTCATTGAATTCTGTATTTTGCCCAGTTATATGTATTGCAGGCATATGTTATTGTCAAAGTATGTAACAGAAAAAAGGCAGACATGGAACACTTCACTGAGAGATATATTTCTTTCCACCATATTTCAGTAAGGACCTGTTGTGCTGGTTTAGAGGTAAACCAGCAGGAGAAATGGNCTTCCTGGGTAATTGCTGCAAATGGTCCATTGTTCCTGGGGAATGAATAGAGGGTGTAGAATACACAGCCTTGATCACCCCCCCACACAGTGGTAACCGGTGTCTTCTGCTGAACTAGGACACCTGTTCTGTCAGAAAGGAAAACCTTTTCTCCAGAAGTTTATCTCTTTGCTTTCTAAGTCTGTAAGATGTACCTTAGGTCTTTTACTGCACCTTTGCTATGTATCTGTGTGCACATCTAGTGCAACTGTGATCTCAGATGATTTACACCGCACTTAAAATTAGGCTGTGTTTCATTCTTAAAGATGGTTATGTGCATGAGTTGAGGGAGCAATGCTTTTTAGCAGAGGCATGTACTATGGTAGAGTGAGTGTCAGCTGATTTCTTTCATGACTGAAGCAGCAGTAAATGTTTAAGTCTCTATGCAGTGGAACATTAACCAAATTTACTGTCAAAGGTTCAGCTCTTTTTGTGGTGTAAATGGATTCCTGAGGGCTTAAATAATTTTAAAAATATATGGATGGATAGTCTTTGCAAGTTTAATTAGCAACATAAGTAAATAACCTTTAATCTCCGTTTCTGTTCTATAGTGTGATGTATCACAGAGAATATTTCTAGCTACCAAAGCAGCAGATCAGTGTTTTCAAAGTGTTTTAAAAGTTGGGAGAAAGCTACAGTCTTGGCATGCTCAGCATGCTTGGAGAAGTAAGGAATCCTGAGTAGTGTTGAGCGGGTACAGAAGTCTTGGCTTTGTAGGTAGAGCTCTGATGGAGCCTGAGAAGATGGGCTGTTTGTGTGTCTTAAGTCACAGTAAAAAGAGAAGTAATTAAAGTGAATTCCCGAAGCTTCAACATTTGGAGAAAGGAGGAGGTGAGAAGGAGTTGTGAAAAGCCCCATTCAGTTTTTTTCTGTGGGAATGTTGTGTAATTAAGCACAGCCTGAAGACTTAAGTTGTCCCACAGATGTCAGCAAAAGGTTTGCTCAGCAAACCTATTTTATGACTTGTCTTGTGAGAAAAGCATGAAAATAAGTAAGAGAAAACTGAAAAAAATATTGTGTGGTAAATTGTAGATGGCAGTGAATAAGTGATCTGGAAGACCAATGATAAGGTACTACCAAAAATAAGTAATGGAAGTGATCTGGACTTCTGGAAGCTCTTAGGACAATGTTGAATGGACCAAAGCTTAGGACATGAGAAATTCTAATACAGGTTCTCAGATGCACTAGAGAACTTGTTAAGTTGATCTTAAAAAATCGTATATCAACAGCACAGGATGTGCATGCTTTCCATCCTACCAAAGAAGACTACAAGAGTATGTGAAGTAATAGAAGAAACCTGGATGTGATGATTCTCTTATCAGTAATTAGTCTGGAGTCAAGCCCAGTCTGTTAATTTTATTGCATTACATTAACTTGCTATTGCAAAAGCAAAATATATAGACCTGGGCTAGTATCTCTCTATTCCTGTTGCTTTCACTTAGCTTAAAGATTAAAATTTAATGTAATATATTACTTTTGTTATAGGCGTTGAAGCGATGGGTGATATCCACAATTACTTTATTTATTTATATAAAAAGTATTAAGTAATTTATTAAAAGAACAATGAGTGAATTTTGTTAGAAAAAGCAATGAGTGATTTCAGCTCTTTCAACCCACACCCCAGCGATTTCAGCTCTTTGTGAAGGTAGGCCAAGAGGCAACAGCAGATTGCTGGGCGGTTTTGGAGAGACTAAGCCCTACCAAAACTCGCACTGGATCTGAGCCAGAGCCCATTTTTTATTCACTTTTGGCTGTGTAAGCCATGCCCCTTTGCGCATGCTCTATTTGCAATGGTTATGTAAGTTTTGTTCCTTTGCGCAGACTCTGTTTGGGCTCAAGTATTGCTAAATGTCCTGCATTGTGTAAGATCTGAGTATTGCGCAATCATCGTCCATGCGGCGCAAAGCCCAGCATGGTCCGGGGTGTCCCAGGATGGTGGTGATCCCGCTTCTGAGACGGCCATGGGGCTGCGGCAGGCACTGGAGACTGGAAGTGATGGAGTGGTTGCTCTGTCCAGAAGCGGAGAGACGCGGCGTCTGTTTCTGCGATGCTGGGTCCCCCCAGCAGCGTCGAGGCTGCTCCTCCGAGACGGCCACGAACAGAGGGGAGCGCAGCAGCGGTGGCTAGGACACCTCTGCAGTGCTGGCCCGTACTGGGCACTGGACTGGCTCAGGGAGAGTGGGGGGGGCACTGTGTGATAGATTTAGCAGGCAGAGTCCAATTAGCCAAGTCCAATTAGAATTTATTGAATGAGTAGCAAGCGGCGAGCAAACGAAGTTACAGCGCTGGGCTCTCGCCTGAAGCACTCAGCTTCCAAACGTGGCGGAGCAAAGGGTAACGCCCCGTGATCCCCTTTTATACCCCCCACCCTGCAGCAGTCCGCAAATCATAATTCATATTCGCGCCCGCTCTTTTTGAATTGTTCAATCACCATTGTCTTCGTTCCCGCTGCCGCGCTGTCTCTGCCTCAGGGTTTCCCGCCAACAGAGCAGTCCCGCCTCCGGTTTTCCCGACGCGGCTCTGTTTTCCCGCCATATCTAAGGCTGGTTGCTAAGGGAGCCGGCTTGTCTTCTCAGTTATGGCGGGCTTGAGAAAACCGCTGAGTCATCGCAGCACATGTACTTATTATCACGCCACACCCTCTATATCTTTATTATTGTGGCAAGTTATAACA
>WBMV01008684.1:92451-108763 GCA_013396655.1 Campylorhamphus procurvoides
TTAGTGAACAAACGCTTCATTTACCCATAACAACTGGATGTGTTTTAGAACGGGACATGGGACACAGAAGGGGCACTGGGGAGGCAGCGCTGGGCCTTTTGGGGAGTACGGGAGGGCTTCAGGGTAGGGCCGGTCCCCATGTGGGGACGACAGTCAGGACCGGGAGCGGTGTGGATTTGAGGGAGAGGCGNTTTACAGTGTGGTTCTTTATGAACCTTCTGGAAAAAGTATACTTACTGTTTACACTGATGGCTATTCTTGTCCTTGAAATCTGAAGTGAACTACCTGTTAAATCATTCTTTTCTTTCCCACAGCCTTTATCAAGATACTTTCAATTGCTTTTTGAAAATATGCATATATGCAAAAATATGCCATTTCTTAGGCTTAATTGGGTTGTGTTGTTTTGCATAGGAATAAATGTGTATTGCTTTTTGCTTACTTTTTCCATTTTAATTTCTTCTTTGTTTTGTAAGGTTTCCAATTCCTGGTGCTTGAAGTCCTTTCTGCAGGGGTTTACTATCTGCTTCTGGAAAAAAACAAGCAAGGCTCAAACCTTCTTAAACACTGAGGGTGTTTCTAATAAAAATCTTCAAATTTCTTTGAAATTTCGAGTATCTTTTAGAATTTTTTTCCTTTTTGACTAAGTCACAGCCCTACTTTTGTCTGTTTTGAATGGGTCTATATCCCTTTGCGTATATAGGTGTTAGCCAGTTTCACAGACAGTGTGCCTCATAACCGTGTGAAACTAAAAGAGCATTTGCCAGAGTTTTATAGCTAAGTGAAGGCAATGATCTGGCCTCAGCTGAAATATATTATGTACAAGTGGGTTTTTGTACAGCCATATGTGTTTAGGAAAACAGCTTGGATTTTTCTAAAATTTGGAATTCTGGTCATGCTCTTATTCCTGTTCTGGAATGCCTTGATGGTGACAGCAGTGAGCGGAGTGGCAGGTACCTCTTTGCTAGGAAAGCTTTGCAGAGGTGTGGCCAGCCTTGTAAGAAGAGTTTAGTCTTGTAGGAGTGCTCTTTAGGAGGCTCTGTTCCCATTATCAGTCAGTTTTCACACAGTTAGACTCCTGTTTTCTTCCAAAAGTTACTTAAGCAAATGGGAGATGATGACGTTCATTCTGCACTGCAGCACAGAGCACACAGCACCTGCAGAGTGTTAAACTTGCCCTCTTCCCCACCTGACCAGATTCAAGTCCCACATTTCCTGCTGTCACACTATGCCCCGTATCTCCTGTGGGCTTTTCTGGGGACAGACATCTGTCTGTCCTGCTGAGATGCTTCTACTTTAAAATAAAACAATAAAAAAAAAGGGGGCAGTTTTGAAAATCCATGTTTATGAAGGAAGAATCTAGGACAGCATCATGGGCATCTTATGTTTTGAAATTTATGCTGTGAACATAACCTGAGGTTGCCATGGGTTCATCAAGGATTGAAGTACAGGTCCTTTGCTTTGGCTGCTTTTATCAGATAGTTAAAGAGGCTTATTCATCCTATTATCTTCTTCTAAATCTAGGTCAATAATTTCTGTTTGTTTAGATGAAAACTGAAGGAGCTTGTATGGGTTCAAATAGAACTGGTAGCTTGTAAGTACTGCAGAAGTGGGACAGAAATTGAGACACGTTCCCAGATTCAAGTGTAGCCTGTTAATTAGCCCTGAGAGCGTTCTCCTTCATATATAACTCGTAATGCACCATTCCTTCTGAATATTGTGTAGCACATGTGGCTTCTGGATGTGAAGGATTTCAGTTGTTAGACCAAAACCTTCTTCTGTATTAGAGTTCATGAGCCTAACTGGTTTTAACTTTAGCAAGTGTTTCTCAAGAGAAATAATTTGCTATATTTTGATACTTCTTTGTATTTAGCAGATCATTTTCCTGTTGAAGTGATTTTCCAAAAGTTGATTAAAGCAACTTTTCTGGAAGCAGATCATTCCAGGACAATGGTGCAAAGCAGAGTAGTCTCCTCCACAAGGGAAGCTAAGCAATATTATTTTAAGACAGATAAAAGTGAGCTTCAATAGATTCTTAATTATTTTGCCATAGCCAGTAAAAGTTGTGCTCACAGTGGTTAAAATTGTCTGCTATGGCAGTAACAGTGAAGGGCAGCCTGCTGGCCATGCTCTCATTTAGCTGTGGCACTGGGAAGTATGTAATATGACTGCATTTATTACTGTTATCACTGGTCTTTTCTTTCTCTTTTGAAGGAAGATTGCAAGACAGACTCCAGTTTCTGAAGTGGCCCTTGAAACCATGTTTATAAGTAAGAATTTTAATTCACATGACAGTATAAGATGAAGGGGTAAAGGAAAAATGAACAAACAAATAAAACCCAACACTTTATGATAAAGT
The DNA here is from genome assembly GCA_013396655.1 of Campylorhamphus procurvoides. NCBI lineage: Eukaryota > Metazoa > Chordata > Aves > Passeriformes > Dendrocolaptidae > Campylorhamphus > Campylorhamphus procurvoides. Next base: position 94,808 of record WBMV01008684.1, read on the forward strand.
AGTGCATTAAGCTCGCTAAAAAGTAAATTACAATTCTGAGCAATGTTTCAGCTCTTTGTAAAGTGCACTGTTTTTTTTGAAAAAAATGGGGTTTTGTGTATGTTCTTTCAAAATACTGTACATTGAAAACTGTCAAGTAGATCCTATCCAAACAGCAGTGTTTCTGTGCTGGCTGGCACATTCTCAGTGTTGTGGTTCACACTTTCATTCCTTCACAGTCTACATTTCTTATGCAGAATTCTGCCCAAAGGATGTCCCAGTAAGAAAAGGACAAATAATGCATTTTTAATTAAAACATTCATACAAATTGAGAAGGTCAGTTGTAGAGTTGTTCATATCATTGGTGTGATTAATCCTGCTGAAGACAAGAAAGCAAACCCAAGGCTTTATTCTCTCTGACCTTGAGGAAGATATTTGCACTAACACCTTCTAGAGAAAACAGATGCTGGGTCCAAGTACATAAAAATGACTGTTAAGAGATCCCTTTCTAGCCTGTGGACTTTCCAGTGCCAGGTGCCAACAGAGAGGCTTTGCAGAAAAGTTAGAAACAGAGGAATTGTCAAGTATTTACCTTGTTATATATGCTCTCATGGCCACTTAGAAAACCTTTGAGAAGGAGCTTCACCAGCACATGTTCACATGTTTGTGAATGTTAACAATTTGTATCTCAGTTAGTTGGCTGTTGGCATCCAAAACATCCTGTTGTGATGAACTCCCAGCTCAGTGTTGTGTTGTATAAAAAGTACTTTCATCTGTTTATTTCAGACCTACCACTGAATAAATCCACTGGATCCATAGTTTATGTTAAGAGTCCTTGTGTTAAAGTAATTGAATCTCTATTTGCCACCTTCGCACACTACATAATTTTGGAGCCTTCGGCCATCTTCCCACTTAGTTGTCTCTTTTCCAAGCTGTTCTGTTTACTCTCCCCTCATGCAGAAGTTACTTTATTCTTCTGATAGCCAATGTTCCTATGACTCTTAACGCTGTTCTGAAGTGTCTTTTGAGAAAGTGTAGTCAAGGGAGCATATATCCTTTAGCTTCTCACACACAATCTCAAATAATACTGAAATGCTTTGTCTTCTTTATCAAAATCTTTTTCCCCTACCTTCTTATCAAGGCTAATATTTTAACTTCTCAAATACTATGTAAGATATCTCAGAAAACTCTTAAAAATGCTGTCTCTGTGTAATGGCTGTAAAAGGAACAAAATTTGAGTGACAGGCAAGTGTGTTGAGAGGGTTTACCTGGAGATCAGCTTGTCAGTCAAGGAATAGAGCTTGGTATGTATTCCTTTGGAGCTCTTCAGGGTTGTAAGATATATGTTTCTTCGGATTCAGCCGTGTCCAGAGAAAGGAGTTAAAAATTCAATGAAATACACACAACCAGATTCTGAATCTATTTATGCTTATATACCTTGTGGAATTTATAGATATGGCAAATAAAGATGTCAAGTGTGCTAAATTATCTGATATTTGAATGTTGCCCCTCATATCTGGTGTTCCTTGTCTGAAATGACACACTGAGTACAGCAGTGGGAGAGCACATCTCATGTTTTAATCTAGTCAGAAGTCATCTGTTCCACAGTAGGAGTGGAAACAATTATAATTTGAATTCCCCAGTATCGATTTAATGGAATTACGATTGACATTAAATCTTGCATGTATTTATCATTGTATTAGAATCCTCAGAAGATCGTTTTAACATTAACCATTCTTAAAACAGATGCCCCTGGTTTTATTTGTTTATCTGAATTTAATTTTTGTTGATAACTACAGGAACTTATTATCAGGTAGCAACATGCTATTCAATTAACATTTCTTCTGCAATCATGCTGATAGAAGAACATTCCATTATCATAAGTATAAGGGTATTTTGCTAAATACAGGTGAATTTATGGTGGTTTTGACTGTATCTTAAACCACAGGTGATAGATCTGGCAGAAGCAGGTTCAGTGTTTTTGTAGGCCCAAGTATTGAGATTCTGTAAACATGAAGGCAAATTTCAGTGTCAAAGCCATCTTTGAATAGTGCTTATGGTTGTACAAAAATTATGTTTCTCATATTCATCAAGGCAGACCTTGACATCTTTAACTGCTTTTCTTACAATTTTCTGGTGTAGATGGAGTTTTCCACTAATGCTCCATTCCTTTGTGGTACTGCGTATTCACTTTTATCTGTAACATGCAGTGAAACATGCAAGAGATCACTTTTCAGATTTTAATATCATGTGAAATCTATCTGAAGTGTGAATGCCCAGTAAAAGAGTGGATTGTAGAAACGAGATCCATTTTGTACTGGATGAAAAAGAAGGTCTCAGGTGTGTGGCCGTGGCTTACTACCTAATATATCTGAGCCAAGTAAAAGGTTTTGGAGATAAATATACTTGGATTTGGGATGAGGAGCTGGGGTGAAAATAGACAGAATGATACTAAAAAGGGAAAAAAAAAAGGAGTGGAATCAGAAGGAGAATGTTAGAAGAACCAGTACCTGTTTGAATATAACCAGTTTTCAATAAAGAGAGAATTTTAGCAGTCCCCTGCTGTCAGCAGGTTGACCTTTGATCTTACAGCGTGGATTTCTTTAGGTACCTATAGCAAACATGGTATTTATAAAGTGCAGTTTTATAAAAATCCAATACATGGACCTAAGTGCTGATCTGCAGGATCTGCAATCCTTTCATTGCAGATACTTCAACATACTTTTTATTCTTGCATGGGGGTTTTTATGTGTTTAGAGGTGCAGTGTTTTTCCCCTTATTTCTGGTTTGCTTTTGACTATTAAGCTGAAAGTCATGATACCTTGTCTGTGTCTACTGCATTACCATCAGCCATGTATTTAAAAGTAATATGAAGTGAGGTCTCTCTGATTTCAAGCTATTCAACTTCAAGTCGCCAACATTACAAAGTGTGCTTTCATGCTGGCACATTCTGATAAGTTCAATAATCTTCAATAAATTGAGCCTTCAGGCCCTACAAAGGAGTTGTTTTAGCACAAGGTATCAAGAGAACAAGTGAGCACTTGTAGTGATATATTGCGTGGCCTTCCAGTTACAGTCCTCACAGTAATGGCCATTTTCTAACATGGTAAGGTGCACCTACTCCTTTTTGAGTTAGGCTTATTTCTTTATCTAGCTGGAAAATCAGGAATTGGTCAAAAGAGAGATTCTCATTTGGTTCTGTGGTAAGTTGCTTCCTTCCTGTTGTAATCTTAGTTATACAGAATATGGGTGCATCCCAGAAAAATAGGTCAGAAGAGTATCTCTAGGCTTTAAACTAGTTATTACAGAACTCCAGAAACCGAAAACAGGTATAAAAGTGCTCATTGGTTAAAGCATCTACAATAATTAGCTTTCACTTTTAATCTGTTTTACTGTATCTGTGATATGAAGTGCTAAAAGTGTTCAAATTTTCCTTCAATAACTTTTCCATAAGCAAACATTCATCTTCTAGAGTTGAAGTCTCTCCTTTGGCTTGTTTTACAGTGTTGTAGTTTATCAGAGTGAGAAGCAAACTACCTAACATCTTATGTCTGAAAATTTGTGTTTTTGAAGGCAGTGAAAATGATACATTTGTACATCTAACCATTCCCAATTGCATTTGCTCCTTAAATATGGTTTTTGCCATCCTGTTTTTTACAGCCAAGTGAAATTCCCTGTATCAGCTTTCGAGAAGCAATCACTCAACCTAGAACTTTCTGCTTGCAGAGTCCTTTAGCTTTCAGAGAAAATTTTCTTTAGCATACATATGTGTCTGTGATTCAAGGCTATGGTTTTGGCAAAGAGTGAAACTGAAAAGTCTGGTTTCAATGGGATCATTAATTTAATTGTTGCACATTATCTGATGTTTTTAGAACCCTTTAAGCTTTGATTATAGACATAGTTTTGCTATCCTGTCTCATTGTGGTGGATGGGATGTTCTGCTTGCCTTTACATCAATCTGGTTGTGTACTTGTAAGTTCCAACCTTATTTAAAGCTGTTTAAGCCAGATTAACTTTGTTCTGATGAGGCTTATTTGCCTTGCCCTTTTTCTGAGACTGGTGGAAACAATTCACAGCCTACAACTAAAAGTATAGTTATACCTTGCAATAATTTTACATTTGTATGGTAACTCTACATAATGTTTACCTCCCTTAGCTGCACTTGCACGTTCCCACTGTTTGACCAGTACAACTATGCATGGCTGCAGTTTGTCTGAACCAACATAATGACCAGGTTTCAGAATTTAAATACCCTTTTTTATTTCTATAAAGTACTAAACGAACTTTATATTGAATTAGACTTGGGAGTTTTTCATTAGTAATAGGTTGGCACTATTTTAAGGCAGTTCTATTTTGGAAGGTTGGGGATGTAGAGCAATATCAGTGGCAGATTTTGAAGGTTCCAGTGTGAGCTACATGATGCAAACCAGCTAAATTCCCACTTGCTCCTTTGAAAACCCTCTGCTGCTTCTAAACTTATAGCCAGACCGGTTGTTACTGACTACAGGAAAAGTGTCCTGTAGCTTCAGTCTGACCTGTGAACTGTTGAGGGCAAAACAAAGACTTTTTTAAGTGTAACATTCTGCTTTTTTGAAGACTGTCGGTAGCAACCAGGAAGCTTTATGTGCTTAATTGCAAGCAATTAAAGCTTCCCCTCTGTTTACTTCTGAAAGTTGCATTGTTAAAGGGGTCGTGTTTTTCATTTCCATTTGCTTTCTACTTAGGCAGGAAATCTGTGGAGTAATGACTAGGCCAATGAAATATTCCGTGTAGGGCCAACTTGATCAGGTGAATTGCATACTGCAAGGGGTTGGAGTTTATAGCAAGAGGCTGGTCCCTTCTCTGGCTGAGGAGGTTAACTTCAGTTTTCTAGTATCTGCAGACATAATGGCTTTTTTTTTAGAGTTAAAGCCTGAAATAAGACCTTTAGTTGTTGGCAAGCTTTTCTTCAGCACTGTGTTAAATAAGGTTTCGCCCATCCTCTTCTAGGAGGAATAAAAGTGCACCAGGACAGTGTCATCCTTCATGATCTCAGTTTAGAGAGGAGTCTTTAGCCTTTTCATAGTGTAGAGTGAGTCCACAGTAGATAAAATAAGTTCACAGCATTTATTCATGTGGAGTTGTTTGAGTGTTTCTTAATGTACTTTTTCTTTCTTTGCAGCTATTGGCTGACAAACAAGGTCCACATTAAAAGACCCAGCACTGGTCTCCTCATGTATACACTTGCCACCAGATTTTGTGATGAGATTCATCTGTATGGATTTTGGCCATTCCCAAAGGATTTACATGGAAAACCAGTCAAATATCATTATTATGATGATCTGAAGTATCGGTACTTTTCTAATGCCAGTCCTCATAGGATGCCATTAGAATTTAAAACGTTGTATGTATTACATAATAGGGGAGCACTTAAATTAACAACGGGGAAATGCATACAGCAATAAAGTACATGTAAAGTACAATAAATACAGAATACACCCTTCATCATAAAGATGTTGTGGAATGGCAAGAGGACCTCAGTGGGGATTTGTTTCAATACCCACCAAGCCATTGGGAAAAGGAATTTTATCAGAAGTACATAGCCAGCTATTAGATCTGTAAAGTGCTATATGACTAAGCTATTCTTGACTGCAAGGGTTCAAGTAAGTGCCACTTTCACTAAGAACAAAGCTTGAATGTATTCTCAGTAGTGTTTACAGGATTCAGTGACATATTCATCATGAACTAAAGAAAAAAAAATAGAGCCTGCTGATTTTCAACTGTGGTCAGACCGTCCACAGAAGAAATACCCAGTGGTTGGAATATTTTCCTGAGCAGGTGAACCAGGCTTTGGCAGAAAAGATCATGGTGGAGTCGAGTAGAGAAAGTGAAGTCTGTAAGATCAAAGAAATCAGTAAATGCCTTCAGTCTGAGAACTGTTTCTGAATTTGTATTATAACCTCAGCTTTTGTTGCCGTTTTTCTTAACTGCTCTTGGTTGGATTTTGTTGCTTTTATGTATTGGAGCCCTTACAGGATGTTATGAGTAACTAAAAGTATATATCTTTGGAACTGTCTTAAGAAAAGATTTGTAATCGTGGGAGGGTGGAGGGGAACATCAAATATTTTATCAACTGTTATTGTGTTGTACCCTGCTGTCACACAACCCTTAACATCCCAAGTGTTTTTCTAGCTACCGCTGTCAGTGCCCACTACATGAAACCACTGTTTCATCATCAGAGATCTTTTTGATCCATTTTTAAGGAGGAGTTTCTCTTGTGTACAGATTTGAAGACATACAAGAACGTGCCCTTGTTTTTTTTGCCAAAGATTACTCTTATGCACATTTTTTCATTATCTTGAAGAAATTGTGTAGATTTAGTTTTACATTTCTTTGCTGCTTATGGGAACATAGTCTAATTTTCATTTTTAAGCATCTCAAAGCGAAGCAAAGCCTCTTTACTGAATCTGCATAAAGAAATCTTCAGAAAAATCTGCAGAATTAAAGAAGCTATTTTATGCATTCAAGTATATATGTGTAAATACACACAATTTTATTCCTAGTACAAAGGAAAACACAGTCTAAAGAAACTCAGGTGACAGAACATATCTAAAGAAAAAAAACACCTAGCCAATTAAATGGAAAATAAAAGAACTGCAGATCACACAGTTCTTTTAAAACTTAAATTTCTAATGCTGTTGGATGATCTCTTTACCTAATATACCTCTTTTGTATCAGATTGATGTTCTAATATATAATTGACTGAAATAACACAGAGCTTCATTATCTCAGTCATTTTTTTGTAATTGTTGTTTATCCACAAAACCAAGAGTTCTTTCACTTCCTCCATTTTTACTTCCTTCTTTCAAAAAAAAAAAAAAGAGAACAAGAAATTACAGGAGGGTAGGAGAGGGTGGGGTGTCAGTACATCATACACTAAGAAACAAAACCTCTCTGCTTGGGATATGTTTTAGTGCTAAAGAAGCACCTAAGTGGATAATACCATGGTTCCACATCTTTCATGTCATGCTTGGCTAAGGAGGAGACATGCAGATACATAGTATGGGTATTTTCTTGTTATATTTTCAGCTCCGTTTTAGGTCCTCATCTCCAAATATGCTATTTGACTGAATTCTGAATTAGCTTGAGCAATTTCATATGTATCACCACACTGACAAACACTTAATAGCTGAAAATGCCATTTATTACCCATTTTCTCCTCTTAAGTTCACATCATGTTTCATCATGCATGACTGGACAGCTGTGAGTATTCAAATTTGGTATCTGAATGACTGCCTTGAAGACAGTTTTTCCAGAAATTATGGGGAATAGAAAGTCAGTTCAACTTTATCTAAGACACGGTAACATCTTTCCTTATTCACCAGGCTCTCCTACCCAGGACAGTTTACTTTGGCCATATCCTAATATGTGGGATATAGTCCTAACATGAAACTCACTGAAACCAAGGCATCATGAGGAACTAAACAGCCATACAGATGGGAATGTGTGTAATTTGTTGTTGATAAGCCAGCGGGTGTTATTTGTTCACTGTGTATATTTGCATTTTAAGAAAAGATTATTTCCTTGATGAAAGGTGAGCATTTTCCTGTTCTTGCTGTTAGGGTTTTGCTGCTTTTGATCTTCTAAAACATGCTTCATATACATTCACAGAATTTTTATTGAAATAAAGAATCCACACGTTACCAGTCTCTCAGAAGTTCAGAGAAATACCTACTTAGATTTATCTTCCTTTCTGGGAGTGCCTTTTCTGTTGTGTCAGGCCATCAGTAAAAAGCAGGTTTGATTAGACCAACATATTAACTGGCAGGTGATTTTGTTCACCTCTTGGAAGGTTTGAAGAGGCCAATTGATTATAACTCTGACAGCAAAGTAGATGGGGACACTGTAATTCCTGTGGCAGGAAGAAAAAAATATTTGTGTAATTGAATAAATGAAAAGAATGACGCACAAATAGATTGGTGAGAAAATTTGCCTTTAGAAGTCAGCAAAGAAAAACTTGACCTGAGCCTGTTTTGCAAGCTTCACATTGGTTTATCTGTGAGTAAAGGTAACTTTAGTACACAAGCCATGGAGTCCAGATTTTCACCCAACCGTCAGGTTCCTTTGAATTGGTTTGGCACACAACGTGGCAGTAGCAACAAAGGCAACAGAGTTTGCCCATACCTTCTCACATGCCATAACCTCATCTCCTATAGGCTTTCCACTTTCAGTACTGCGCACTTGGGGCACCACGAGTCAAGGTCTCACAGCTCTCTACCATCATCCACATTCATCCTTCTCATAGCATTTCCCCCTCAAACAAGCACCAGGGTGTCCCTCCCTACCAAAAGCACAGGACTCCTCACCAACACACCTCTTGTCTCACTTGATGCTGAAGTGTGATGCCGTGAGTGGTGAGTCTCAAACCATTCTCTGAGGCAAGTACCAGTTGTGGTGCAAGCTTTCACAAATACCAGGAGTCATTTTACTCCGTTGTTCACATATGAGACCTGTGTCCATGTGGAGTCCAGAAATTCTGGCGGGGGACTCCCTGGTGTGCAGTTTGTTGCGCTACAAATTCTCTGTTTTGAGGTGGTTCGTGATCACCAACCACAGGTTAGTCTAGTGGGACCTGAGGTGGGACACGCCCAGGACTTTCCCTGTTAGGTTACATAGCCTTGGTTGTGGGGAAGGTGCAGCAGTGGAGTCATTGCAGATACCCTTTCTTACCCTTCCCTTATGCTTCCCGGGGCACTTGACACATTTCTGTTGAGGTACCTCAGGTCCTAAATGGAAAAATTAGATTACTTCCACTGCATGACTTTTCCCCTAAAGCTAAGCCAGGGCGTAGCAGCAAAGGCTAAGCTGTACAGAGACTTTGCAGGGGAACAGGTTTCACCTTATGGTCATTCACTGGTCACCAGTCAACAGCTTAAGCCTCCATAGCTGCCATGATTGATTTCCGTGGATTAGATACATTCAACAACTAATATAAAGTAGATAGAATAAAAAGAAGGATCCCTAATATTATAATATCTGCCCTGGTGAGGAACCACTGAGAAATGCCAATCATTTGTGTTCACCATGTTCCTTGAATTTATCCTTTCATCAATCATATCATTTGCCAACTATAGTTCCTAAATGTATGTTAGAAATAAGAATGGGGAGCTACATCAAGACAGCAGAACTTGTATATTTTTCCAAATCTTATGGCAGCTTTGCATTAAACAACTTGATTTTGTTCAGATAAATTTATCTAAGTTGTTTATTAAGATACATGTTAATGTTTCTGTGATGGAGTCTTTCATATTTCATTAAAAAAAATAGATAAATGTTTGTTAATTTTTCCGCTTTGGGACAGTTCTTTCCCACAGCTCTGAGCCACTTTCCAGTTACAAGATTTACTGAACCTTTCAAATCCTGTCTGGTTTACAAGTCTGATGTGTAATAAAGACTGTATCATTCTTTTGCTAAACAATATAAGCAACATGCAATTGAGGTCAGTACTTTAACTGCAATTTGAAGAAAAACAGGTGTGAGTTCAGTACCTTTTTTAAGTGTTTGGTCTAGCAAAATGCTAAGCACTCTTTGCAGTGATTTTCCTGGGAGAGACAAGGCCAGGATTTAGATGGGGATCTAGATTAGCATATTTCAGGATATAACTCTGAAATTGCACATTATTTATTTTTAAGAGAACTGTTACTTTGTGTAGGGAAAAGCACAATTGTTATAAACGTAGATAAAATAAAGGAAGAGCGTTTACAGAGAGCTTCATTCCTGCACAGTAATTGCTACTGAGTGTATGTATTACAACTTCTGTGGTTTAAAGTATTGATATGTATTCTGTCAGAATTGTCATGTTTGACACTTAATATTATTTCAAGTATGCCTATGGGGATTGTTTTTATTTGTAAAACTGTAAAATAAAGACTTTTTTCATTTTTTTCTGCTATATTCCGTTCCATATTCCTTTGTAACATAGTTGTGGTAATTTTTTTTGAATCGTGCTAATGTGAGTATATGTGGAAGGAGGGTGTCTTCTCCTTTGAGGTGTCTGATCAAGGACTTTCTCAGCACAAATGGGATATTAAGAAAAGAAGGAAGCCATAAACATGAACAAAGAGACACAAACCTGTCTGACCAGTGATCAGGGAGGCAGAGAAGAGAACCAAATCCAATTAGTCACGCAAACTGGTATGTGCAGTGTAGGGTTTTTTATTCCAGTAAGATTTTCTGATTGAGGACCTTGTCAAAGGGAATACTAAGGAGAAGGGAGAAGCAAAGTATGTGGAGACCCGAACCTGACATAATGGAGACAAGGGGAAGAAGCCAACCTCATCAGTCACACTGAACAGCTATCAAGGAACATGGGCAAGCAGGACTTTGGGACTGATAAGGATGCAGACCTGGGGGTCTGAGATGTTGGAGGGGAGGTGGTGGGACTTTGCAAAGTGATGGGGCAAAGTTCAGGGGAGGAAGAGAAGAGGAACAGAGAGAAAGGGGGCCAGTCGTGTGTAAACCATGGCAGGTCAGGATGTTTGTCTGGCAGAGTCCTGAGACTGATTACCACAGTCTGTCCTAACTCCCCATTAAATCTTCTCTTACCTCCTTCTCTGTGTAATCTCACTGTTTGTCCCATGCATGTGCATGCTGCAAGGACTCCGTGCTAGGGAGTGGGGGACTCTTGTGGCAGGAGTGGGTGCCAGCTGCGGGAGTCAGATGAGAGGTGTGGATAACCCTGGCTTGTATTGGTTGCTGGAGAGAGTGGTGGGGTTTTCACTCTCTGCAACTACCTGACAGGATGTGGTTGGCAGGTGGATTTTGGTCTCCTCTCCCAATAACAAATGACAGGACAAGAGGAAATGGCCCCAAGTTGTGCCAGGGGAGGTTTACATTGGATATTAGGGAAAAATTCCTCACTGTAAAGGTAGATAGGCACTGGAACAGCCTGCCAGTGATGACATCACCATCCTTTGAGTTATTTAAAAGAGGTGTAGATGTGGCTCAGAGGGGAATAGTTTACTGATGGACTTGGCAGTGCTGGATTTGGATTAACAGTGGTACTCAGTGGTTTTTTTCAGCCTTAATGATTCTGTAGTTTAGCGCAAGCAGCTGGAGCAAGTTGGGGTCTTTAACCTCTTGTCCTGGGAAGGGAATGCTGGGTGCTCCCAAAACCAGCTGCTGGGCAGCACCAGCACAAGGGAGGTGAGAGAGGGAATCAACACTGGTGGCTGCAGCAGGACCACAGGACACAGCCATGTCCATGGTGCCAGCTGCTGCAGGGTTGAGTGTCACTCTCCCCCCTAGACCTGCATGGGGGGTGTGTGTGTGTGCCATCACCAGCCAACTTCAATTTGGGGCCCTGGGTCTGGGCAGGGGGCTCAGGTGGGCAGAGGGGCTGTGCTGGTGAGCCCAAGGGGTTTGCGCCTTCTTAGTGCCAGCGTGAGTGTCCGGCTGTGTTGGTGTCCTCCCTGTGTGTCACAGGGACCCCTGCTCAGCTTCAGCTCTGAGTGTGCCTGGAAGAACACAACCCTCAGCCTGGAGAGGAATCCTGGGTCTGCAGGGGCAGGGTTGAGCTCCAGTAGCCAGGCAGGAGAGGTCCTGGCTCAAAAGCCCTGTTAATACAGTCTGTCATAAAGTATTTGAAGTGGTTCACAAGCAAGGAACACTTACTCAGCGAGGGCTAGAATTAAACTCTGCAGGTACTTCCAAATTTTACATAAGATGAAAAAAATGGTGCTTAATGATTGCACGTAAGAATGAAGAAATCACACGTTAATACTGCAAATACTATACGGTATATTTAAAGCCTATTAATCAGTAATAGATTTCTAAACCTTTATCAGCCATGATGCAAAAGCAAATACACAACTCCACTCTGGTTGTAGAAACTAGAAAATATCCCCTGTTGGAGGCGGGCTTATGGAGCAGGCAGAAGATCCAATATGGATTAACTACAAAGCTCGCTTTATTAATGGAGTTTCTACAATTATAGTATTCTCTAAGTGTACGTTCATTAACATTACAGGTGCTCACATACATAAACAGTCACTCATTGGCTATAGGCTACAAGCTACTGTCTCTGTACTTGTCTTCTGAGTTCTCACAGCCTTTGCAGGTGCTTATCTTCACAAGCACAGAGCAGACTGGCCAAGGTCACACTCCTCCTGCTTGTGAAGAAATCACAGGCCTGCTAAATCCCTACAATCCCCAAGCTTTTATATAATGAATTTGGTATTTTTAATCTGTAATTGCACTTTCTGTCTTCACACGACTAGAGCTTGTGTGTCTTTGAAAATTCTATGACAGTCAATATTTTGCTGAGCTGTGTTCTTTTTCATGACACAGACATAAAAGAGGCCAGATTTTGCTGAATTCTTCTCATAGCTCTGTAGTATTAATTAGATTATTTTAAATTGCCATCAATTTTTATTGGAAAAGTGCAGTCTTTGATTGCTTACTACAGCAAAAATATAAGCATATAATGGATGATTGGTAATTGTGTTCATGAAAAAATATTGCACTATAATGAAGACCCGCCCACACTGACAGTATTCAGACATATTTTCTCCTGATGCCTTGTACAGTGGCCTCTCCCTTCTGTATTGTCTATGCCTTATCTTCTGCTTGTTCTTTATGTGCCAAAATAATACATAAATCAATGAGATGTTCTCACCACTTTCTTACTGCAAAACTTCAAAGATATTTGATGGGATTCATGTGCTGCCTTAAGAAACCCGATTAACAAGCAAAACTGCTTCTCAAAGGAGTACTTCCACCAAAGGCAGGGAATTTCCCCTTCAAGTTTAGTTGTCCCTTTATGGCACTCAGGAGGTAGCAGAGCTAGCCAATTGCACAGGTAGTTAGTTAGCAAAGTAACACAGGGCAGTTGGTTGAACGGGACCTCTGGAGATCCTCTAGTCCATCCTCCCCTGCTAAAACAGATTCATCCAGAGCAGGTTGCACAGTTCTGTGTCCAGTTGGCTTTGAAATATCTCTAGAGACAAAGACTCTGCAACCTCTCTGTGCAGCTGTTCCAAAGCTGTGTCACCCTCAAAGTAAAGAAGGTTTTGCTCACATTCAGATGAAACTTTTCTGTTTCAGTTTGTGCTGTTGCCTCTGAGAGAGGCAGAGGTCTCAACGAAAAATCCTTCCTGGAAACTAGGATGTATTCAAAGTGCAATTAGAAACATATGATGACAAAGACAGAATGAAAGGATCTTTATAAAGGAGATGTTGTTGCTTGAGTCTCAGTACTCTTTAATTGTTTTAGAGCAAGGAGGAAACTTTTCCACCTAAAAGATATCTCTTAAGTACAAGTCAGCCTCTTAATCTCCTTCGCAGTCACTCCATGTTCTCTAGACTGTTGTATACATACCCTGGCTATTCTTGCTTTTTTGACTCATTTTACATTGCCACTATTTGAGTGGAAATAGTGGAGTGGATTTTAGTTAGTAAAGAGTGCAAAGTGTGTTTAAAATAAAATGATGTTTAGTCTTTTTAAAGAGTGCGGAAGGCAGGTCTGTGTACACATCAGATATTGCTGGTACATCAAATATTCAGACAAGAAATACAGTCTTCACTCTATTGCTGTTAAAGCTACTGTCTAAATTTGGATAGGAACTTTTCTCTCCTTTCTACTCAACAGACTAACATCTCTTCTGGTGCACCAAGGAGCACCCTCTCTTCAAGAGCCAGAGGGCATCTCATGACTCTTACCAATTCTGAGAAGTAATGTGAAGACTGAATTTCTATCCCAGAGTGGAAAATGCAGACACCTGCCTAAAACAGAACTCCCATAAAGCATCAGCAAACATTGCAAAAGAGAACATTTGCAGTCAGGAATGGCAAACTGCTATGCCAGGACTACGAATGCCAAAACTACATATACGGACATATGCAAATGTATGAAACTTTCAGTCTCTCAGCACTCTATTTGCTCCAGAGAAAAATAAATGTCAAAATAGTTTCTTTTTTTAAGTGATAACTTTTTTTAAT
>WBMV01008684.1:108805-130475 GCA_013396655.1 Campylorhamphus procurvoides
TTTTTGTGTTTCATAAAATAATTCTACAGTTCTTCCAGAATAGCATAATTGGAACTGTTCTGTTTCTCCTTAGGCCTACACCATTGTTTAGATAATTATTATTAATAATAATTAATTATTATTAATTATTATTAATAATATATTAATATAGTTATTATTATTTTATTAACCTAAAACTCTTGTTGCCTGGCCAGTGTGGGGAATGACAGCAAGCATAATCCATCATCCCCTGACAGCCTCACCTGAATTATGGCTTGAGTGAAACAGTACCATCATTACTGGAATTTTGAGAATTCCAGTAATTGTTGACCTGTATTGCAGCCAGGATGGGAATTTGCTGATGACTAAAGACAAGCATTTATTGACACTATAATCAGTGGTCTTAAGTGAGGCCCTTTGAGCTCTCCTGGATCACAACAGGCTGCACCAGCATCTCCCTCTGAGTAGGACACCTCTCAGAGCCAGTGAAATCTCAGCCTTGCAAAGTTCAGGGCATTGTCACCAAAAGCTGACAACAGCTCCTGGGCTGGCACTCCCCAGTCCTAAAGGTTCAACCCTCACCTGCTGAAAATTGCCAAGACATTCAATGTGAATGCTTCACTGAAGGGAAACTTAACAGGTTATAAATTTTTGTCCATTTTAAAGCCTTATATACATATATCTTTATACATTTATACACATATATCCATATATATATATATNCTTCCAGAATAGCATAATTGGAACTGTTCTGTTTCTCCTTAGGCCTACACCATTGTTTAGATAATTATTATTAATAATAATTAATTATTATTAATTATTATTAATAATATATTAATATAGTTATTATTATTTTATTAACCTAAAACTCTTGTTGCCTGGCCAGTGTGGGGAATGACAGCAAGCATAATCCATCATCCCCTGACAGCCTCACCTGAATTATGGCTTGAGTGAAACAGTACCATCATTACTGGAATTTTGAGAATTCCAGTAATTGTTGACCTGTATTGCAGCCAGGATGGAAATTTGCTGATGACTAAAGACAAGCATTTCTTGACACTATAATCAGTGGTCTTAAGTGAGGCCCTTTGAGCTCTCCTGGATCACAACAGGCTGCACCAGCATCTCCCTCTGAGTAGGACACCTCTCAGAGCCAGTGAAATCTCAGCCTTGCAAAGTTCAGGGCATTGTCACCAAAAGCTGACAACAGCTCCTGGGCTGGCACTCCCCAGTCCTAAAGGTTCAACCCTCACCTGCTGAAAATTGCCAAGACATTCAATGTGAATGCTTCACTGAAGGGAAACTTAACAGGTTATAAATTTTTGTCCATTTTAAAGCCTTATATACATATATCTTTATACATTTATACACATATATCCATATATATATATATACACACTTATAGGTCTCTGTGTTTGTGTGCATGTGTGTGTGATTGATTTAGATACCCTGGAGCAATGTTGTCACTTTGGATCTACAACCAAGTCACTATTGTTATAGTAAATCCAATTGCACATACAACTATGTGTATGCTGAAATAAAGTTCAGCTCCTGCCTTGAGGCATAGTCCCCTTCTAATGGACACTAAAAGGCATTCCTTTAAATGTCCCTGCCAAAAGAAAAGTTGTTAACTCACAGGGATGCTATGAAAGAGTTAAGCCCCAGACCAATGTAAATCTGGGAAAGTTATTAGGTCCTGTGTCAGAACAGGCATGGAGAGTCAGCCAAGGCCCTGAGTGCCTGAAAATATGCTCTGAACTTGAAAGCAACTGTTCCAAATAGCCACCATCATCCCTAATATAAATATGTATCTCCAACTAAAGCTTTAAGGAGGTGTATGATTTTTGTAGTAAATCTTCTTACCTCTAATTATTAGGTAGTCAGTCAGTTTCTGAAATCCTGACAAGATGGAACCATGCTTGCAAGGGATTTTGTTAATACAGAAGTTCTGAAATGGGCTGTTTCCCTGGATAGTAGCAGGTAGTCGAGGGCAAGTACCTTTTTTCTAGAACTACCATACCAAAAAAAACTTGAGCTAACTGTGCCGTCCAGATAATGTTTCTAAGACTTTTGCCTCCTTATTACATCATTAGTATTATTCTCAGCTTCTGTTCCTTTCATAGATTGGAAGCTACAATTAAATTCAACTCATCTGCCTGCTTTTGCTGTCGTGTTTCTCAGGCTCACCTTCATGACTCATCAGCCATTCTGGGACATTCAAATCCTTGTCTCCATCCACTGCCATGTTGCACCAAGAAACAACTTCAGGTCTTACAAGTTCAAGAGCCAGTTCCTGTGTTGTGTGACTATACAATCCTCTAGCTGCACAGAAGCAAGAATCAACGTGGAGATTAATGATGTTATTACAGTATGAAAATAGCAAGGAAAAATCCAACCAGTAACAAAATAAAAGCAGATGGTTTTGAATGTGTCTCCTGAACCTCCAGCTGCATGGCATTCACCCTTTTTTCTCCAGGCTTGTTCGTTTGGTTTCCAAGGTCAATGTTCTTACTTCTGCTAAAACAATGGCAAGTGCAAGCTGACTGCTAAATCTGTGTGTAAATGGAGACAATTTGAAGCCTGAGGCAATGTTATACAGCAATGCACCAGCCTGAAAGAAGAACAACTACGTGGTAAGGTACTGCACATGGACGAATTGCTTCTTTAGGAAGAAGGATGGAGTAGCCTGGGCAATGGATCAAGGTAATGTTTTTGTGCTGCTTCTACAACACGTGGAAAAGTGCTGTGTGGTGCACGAGCAGCATTCAGCACTACAGCAGTTCTCTCTCTCTTCATCAGTCATCCCATGAGTGGTGCAATGTCTAAAGTCTGATTTTACACAGTTGTGCTCTGAAGTAACCTCATCCCTGTCATGCAGCTGCGTCATTGCTTTTCTATCTTCTACCTTTGCACTTCCAGTGTCTTCTAAAGTCCCCTCACTGAGCTACATTCTCTTCCAATAATCCCATATTCCTTCTGTATCCACTACTGCAGAATGGGAATAGGGGACCTGTTTTGCAAAGACAGGAGGAGTTCATGAGCCAGGCAGTTATGCAAGCACCAATGTGCCCATGCTATTTGGGAGCTGACTGTTGCTGCTGAGGGCGTGCAAAATGCTAATTGTCTTTTCTGACCCAGAAAAAGTGGTGTTCCCTCTTCCTCTCCTTTTAACATACTTATCTGCAGAAAGTCTTAGGAGTTTGAAATGTCTAAGTCAGCTACTCTTCTAGCAGTTGTGGCTGAATTTGATCAAGGGATAATTAGGGAATCAGAGAATTGTTTAACTTGGAAGGGGACTCTTGAGATCATCCAGTCCAAATCCTGCTGCTAAATCTGGATCAGCTAGAGCGGTTTGGCCAGGACCATGCTGTGTTTTGAATGCCTTTAGTGGTAGTGGTTCCACAGCCTCACTGGACAGCCTGGTCCTGTATTTGAGCAACTCCACAGTAAAAAAAAAAAAAAAGCATCTTCTTGTGATTTTATGAAATTTCTATTTTTTAATATGTGTTCATTGCCTTCTGTCCTGCCAGTGTGCACTACTGAGAAGAACATGGTTCCCTTTTTCTCTCTCCCAGTCTTCAGGTATTTATACAAAATTTTTGAAACTTCCCTGAGCCTTCTGCAGTCTGAACAGTCCCAGCTCTTTCAGCCCTTCATATGAAAAACACTTTTTACCCTGAAACTTCTTCATAGGCTTGTGCTGGACTCATTCACTGTTACTAGGATGACCTGACAGACAAGCAGAGGCATCATGTAAGCTCTATTGCCTTAGCAAACCAGGCTGAAGAGAGCTGTAGGTAAAGACAGAGGTACGTGACTGTAAATAGGAGAGGAAAATACCTGAATAGAATTATTTATGTTGTGAATTAAATAAACACAGGTTCTCAGTCCTTACTACGACTGCCCCTCACTGGGGGTATCAGTTGTGACACAAAGGCAGGTGAGTAGAAATCCAGTTAATATTCTCTGCCTTTCATTTATAGTAGTTTCTCACTTGGAGAACATGGTGAAGTTTGTAAAGACGATGTGGAAATCTGATAAGTATCTTGCTTTTCAAGAGCTATATGAGATTTACCATGCAATCCAGGAGAATTTTGTTCTTAAATTCTGTGATTGACTAGACCAGGTTATACTTTTATAGCTTTAATACAGCTCATGTCTTGGGCCAGATTGTTGCGAGCCTGCCAGGAGAAAAGGACGGACCACTCTGCAAGAGGGTGAAGTGCAAAATGGCAGTTTATTGAACAGGGGATCCGGCTTATATAACCTAGCATGGGGAAGGTTCTAGAAAGGGGGCGGATTCTAGGGAGGAGTTAGGGCAGGCCCACAACAAATAAGGAAAAAGGGGATGGGTGTTCCCTAATAAGAACAAATAGGGGAGGAGTTAGGGAGTGGCCAGCCGTGGGTGGGACTAGGAGACGTGCCGTTGTTATGGGCAACGGCTGGCCAATTAGGGGAGGCTCAGTGCCCGGGAACTAAACAACCAATCAGGGAGTGATAACTAGGAGAACTGGGGTACATTAAACCAATCATAATAATCGTAATAATGACTATTTTATGCTTATTCTAATACAACCATTAAAGCCTATCTAATTAACTCCAAAACGGCGAGATTATCCTCAGATGTATGGAGAGGCTGGTTGCATTTCAATGTCATCTGTTTTTCTGACTATATCTCCGTTTCTTGGTGGTGTCTTCTTTCTTCTCCACCTCCGGTATGGCTCTTTTCGTACCCCGACACCAGATCTTTAGGTGACTGTGATGAAGCAAGTGACTCTAGACACACTTGTGTACTGGTTACTTTCATAATTTGGAAAAGGTTTCAATTAATGTAAAATATATTAAAAACACATGGCCACATGTCTTTGTTTTTAGAACTAATATGTGTGGAAACTGGCTTGCAGGCAATCCTTATGCTGAAAAACTATAATGATTTGCATTTTTTCAATTTGCTGTTGAAACCTGTCATATGAAAAAGAGAACTTTTTGATTTGGACACCAGTCGTTCTTTAAAAGTGGACAAGATTTCTCATCTTTGCATCCTGTTTATTTGAATAACACTTAATTACTAATACATGCATTTGTAATTATTTTGCATAGAAATAGTTTGTATAAAGTATATTTATCAATAATTCCTTGATTTATTTTTTTGAAAACTAGAATACCACAAAGTATTGGTAAATTTCAGTTTCAGTTGCTGACATAATGAAAGTCAACAGAAACTCACAAAATAAGTAACTGAGTTAATCTGCACATCCTTCTGTTCTTATGTAGTACACATCTAAATGGGGCCTTGGCCACTAAGCAGTACTACTGCTACAGCAGTACTACTAGTTAATTAAAATTTATATTGGAAAGTTTGAGTATGGTGCTCATGGTGCTCTGACTTCATTATGTGTTGTTTTTCTGGGGTTTTTTTGTTGGTTTTTTTGGTTTGTTTGTTCCGGGGGTTTGGTTTTTTTGTTTGTTTGTTCTGGGGGGGGGTTGTTAAGAACTCACTATTGTTTAATAGAAGTGTTCTGGTTTTGCTTTCTTGTTTCGTAATTGTTACAGAGCATACAAGGTCTATATCCTATAAATGCCTACAAACATTAAGAGAACAGTCAGCAGAAAATGTGTAAACTGAGAAAACACCCATGTGCAGCCAAACTTCCGTCACAGGGCAATCACTCGGACCTCACCAGGTCCTCAGCTCCACCTCACTAGGCAGGAGAGCACAGAAATGTGGAAATTGTGGCACCTGGGACCAAGAAGTCAATAACTGTAAGCAGTGCATCATTAGCTACAGTACAGACTCAGTTTCATACTTGCAGGCCAAAATCCTGGGAAGGAAGATCAGACATGCAGGCAGTGTGAAAGAGTTAGTAGAAGGTCTATGAAAAATTACTCAGTTGTTATTTATATCAGTCTTTGGACTTCACAGAAGGTGACAGTACCCTAGAGTAGAACACGGTATGACAGGACTGCAGCTGTGAAAAGAGTCTCTGGTTTGCAGTACCATTGTTCTGCTTGGCTGTTGAAAAGAAGCATACAGGTTCTAATTTAATCCAATTTTTCTTGAGCTGCCTTGACAAGATAGTAAATATTTTAAAGAGCAGAGCAGATAAAACATACGGGTAGATTTTTACCTAATTTATGTAGTATAATAATATTGCTGACCATCCCAATTAGCTAAAAGCACTTTATGCAATAAAGCTGATCATTAAAATTCTGATTTGCAAAAGGCAAAAGCTGTTACTTTTGAATGTCAAATGTCTTATAAATTAGGAAAGATTCATAATACATGGGGCTTCAGACTGTGCTAATTAATAAGGTGTAGTCTCAGTACTATGGATTTTCCCCTTGTTTATGGCTGATCTCACTGTTGTGGCTGATGATGCAGCTGGCAAAGAACTCTCCTGAAGGCTTTTTCTTTTCTTATGGTGGAGGCACAATTTAAAATGAAAAGGAGGCCAATAAGAAAACCAATATGTATTATACAGACAATGGAGCAGAAACCTCATTGGGTTAGTGTGACCTCTGTAGTCTACCAGCCTGTGCATGAGGCCAGCTTACTTTCTGATATGATGGCCAAGCAGTGATATTTGACATGGGATATGAATAGCTAATATTTTTACACTTTTTTAAATTATAGAATAAAGATTTTGTTTCCTTACTGGAAACTGGCAGAAAGGAGTACATGAAAGAAAACTTAGCCTAGGAGAGCAATTAGTAATAATGAGGTAATGGTCAAATTATGAGGACAATAAACACAGCAAGACAGAAAGGAAGAGGTTTAGAAAGCTGATGCTAATGATGTGACCCTGTTGCTGATGCCATGTAAGTAAAAGTGTGGTCAGCTGTGCAAATGTTCCTTTCCAGTGGCTGGGACAGGTCTATTGCTTCCTGAGCCTTGTCTCATTCATGAGGCAAGGGACATTTCTGTGACTGTTGGTTGTCAGTTTTGGTCTGAGGGGACTGGGAGGGCAGAGGAAAGTGATAGAAGAGTGGCTTTTTAAAGTACTTCTAGCAAATATCATCTGAGCAAGTTTGTTTCAGCATAATAGTGCAATAAAGCTTTTTGCATTATTTGAAACACTCAGGGTGTTTGAATCTTAAGCTGTTCAAATGAGATTCATCACTGCACAAACTTCATAAACATTAGTGGTTATACCAGTTACAACTGATAATGTTACACAGACCTACTGAAGTGAAAGAGCAAGAAAACCACCTTTTTTTTACATGTAGAGTAGATAACATTGACAAAGTGCATTGATTATTCATGTAATATATTTCATATGTGACCATGTGTTGCCAGACATCCTTTTTTCAATTATTATTATAATTAATATTTTTATTATTTATATTTTTAGCAGAATATTAGGCTTAATCAACATCTAGGATTAAAACTAATGAGTGAGTTCTGGAACAGGCTCTCCTCTTAATTTAAAGGTTTTCCTGAAGCAAGCCAGAAATAAGGGTTTAGAGACAGCTGATAGCTAGATCAATTTCTGATGCTGCATGTGCTAAACATAAAAAAAAAAAAGGCACTGCAGTATTTGTGCTTTCTTCTACCAGTATGAAAAGCCAGCAGGATGCAGAAATAATCAAGAAGTGATAACATCTTGTACACACAGATGCATAGGAAAATTGCCAGGAGATAAAGGTGCAAAAAAAGTTTTTGAAAGGAATAAATGGCCAGGGCTTAAGGCTGACAAATTCCATCAAGAGAGAAGTGATACCATTTTATCAGTAAGGGTTACTAGGTAGTCTGACCTACACCAGGAATGAATAATTGTGGTAGGTGGGAAGAGCATGACCTATCTGGAGGAAGTACCCGCCAGAATATAGTAGGAGAAAAGAAGAACTAAAGCAGGGTCTAAAGGCCTGAAGCAAGGCCTTTGCTTTTACTTTTTTCTAGTTTTTGTTTTAGAACAATGATCCCATTCCTTTTTTATTTTAAAGAGGTAAAAAATTCCCACTTGAAGCACCGTATGAACATGTGAGGTGATTAAGGATTGCCTTAGCTAGCTGCAGTCTGAAGAAGGAGTTATGAAGTTGGAATTGACTTTGGGATCTTCTTGTTTGCAGAAGAACCAGGTAAGCCTTCAGCACTGCACCCACCCTTGCCAGCACAGGCAGAATCTGAGTGGGAGCACTCACAGACTGTGCTTGAGAGTCATAACAGTTCAGCCCAGCCCTGCCTGGCAGTTCCCCAGTGATGAGAAGGTGTTCCGGCAGGAGCCTAAACATATCCATCCGAGGCAGATAGCAGCCTTCTCTCCAAAGAAGGGGGCTCTAAAGGAAGTACAGATTTTCTTTAGAGTCACAGAACTGTGTTATCTGGAAATGTCTGGTATTTCCAGACATTTCTCCTTTTATCTATCCTGAGGATTTCTTTGTTTTGTATTAAGCCAATGGCTGTATGTTTAGTAGGTGGGGAAATCTAGCTTTTGAGCAGCAGTAACTTTAGTTCTCTCTCCCATGTTTATGAACGAGGCTCTATGCACAACTGAAATTTAAGAAAGGAAAATGCCTTTAAATTTAAGCACCATTTTCTTTGCCTCTGTAAAATAAAACAGTGCCTTCTCCCTTTCTTGTGGTCTAGTAAGGAATATGACTGCTAAATGCCTCAGTATAGGAATAATTCAGAAAATGGCTAGCCAAAAGCCATTCTGGTGTTGCATGCTCTGCGAAACAGTTCACTGCCTATGGCAAAGTTTCACACTCAGACTTGAAGAACAGGACATGATACTGAAGCTGTTTGCATTACCAGAATACAGACAAAAGCTTTGAGGTGGAAAGAAGTTAAATAAATTATTCTTGAGGACAACTTTTATGTCTGTGGCAGCCTGACAGGACATGAATATGATGGACAAGCAGTCGTACTCCTCTAAGTACTTTTCTAACAGATCCTGGATACTATGAAATACTGAGATGGGTAGGTTCAGTGACAAAAATGTTTTGCCTGATGACAACATAATTTTTTTTGCTATAAATGTTGGGGAGAAACAAAAAGCTTAGAAAAAACCCAAACCAAAACAAAACAGTATCAGTGGGCTAGAGTTTTGAAAACACTTGAAAAGGAAAGAGCATTTCCAAGTGACAATCATTAAAGCATATTTCAGTCCACATTAAGCTGCTTGAGATGCCAACATAATAAATCTCTCGTTTATCAGCCAGGCCACTTGCCAATGCTGTTTAAAAAACCCTGAATTACATTGTGGTGAGTCTTTGACCAGCTCTCCATTTTGCTTGCCTGTTTTACTCCCACTAGGAAAAAAAAGTAATTGCCATTTCAGTGCTCAAAGTAATCTTAGGATGAGATCATGAGTGTGATGAGAAAGAAAACTAGCATTACTGTTCATAAGTAGAGCATATGATAGACATAATTCTGGTTTACCAGCTCTAAGAATGTCCATTTTAACATTGACTGAAATGTTTCTTAATAGGCAGTATAAAAATAAAAATTAACACAGTATATATGAAAATAGAAAACTTTATGAAGTAATTAAGGCTTCACAATTGTTGGGGCTTCTCACAATTTTTTTTGCCCTTGTTTGCCTGTGTAATTTGCATTTCATTGTTCTTACATTTCTAGTCTCCTGGGAACACTTTTACTGCTGGCTAAATTTCCTGAATTTTCATCAGGCTGAGAAAGGTGGTAACAATGTCAGGTCAATACATAAGTTAGTTTCAAATCTTGTTTATGGGCACAGAGGAAACACGCTTTACGTAGAAATCCAAGAGTTTATTAGTATCACCAAAATCTGAATAATGCAATTCATGACCCATTATTAGTCTAGTTCTATTACAGAAAAAGAATAACAGTGGAGTTAAAAACAGTAAAAAAAACCACCTTAGTAAGAATATCTTTTAAATTGCAATACACACACTTAGTTTCTGGGGGCAGGGGGAGGTTTCTGGTGCTATGCTTGTCCATTTTCTATGCTCCCTTTGGTCTAATGTTGATGTGGTCATTCTCATGGTTCATGGTACGTTCTGGGGATTTGTCAGCATTCAGTTTCGTTTTCCAGGAGGAATGTGATGATTATGTTGGTCATTTCTTTCTCACTCTAGCATCCACTTAGAATCACTTTAATATTTGCTAACACATCTTTGCATCTTGCTTTCTTTCATTATTTTTCGGCTCCATGTTACACTCAATCTTACTGTATACATAATTTGAATGCATTTATGTATGTTGTCCACCATTTCTTTGTTCCCTAAAACCAGATTTGATTTCTAGCTGCAATTCTATATTTCTTAACTGACTGGAGGTGAGATTTTTGCTGCTATGGAGTCCGCCAGGGCCAAGCCAGTGCTTCATCTCTCAACCCTACTGCACCAAATCCTGTCCCTCCACTCTGCAAAGAATGGTTTGAGTTGGAAAGGCCCTTAAAAGATCATCAGTTCCAACCTTCCTGACATGGGCAGGGACACTTTTTCCAGGTTGCCCCAAGCCCCCTCCAACCTGACCTTGCACACTTCCAGGGGTGGGGAATCCATAGCAACTCCAGGCAACCTGTTCTAGTGCCTCACCACCGTCACAGTACAGAATTTCTTCCCAATACCACATCCCAACCTCATCTCTTGCACTTTAAAGCAACTCCCTGTTGTACCAGATCTGTGCTGCTCTACACAGTGTGTCAGAATACAATTTTATGCTACATGAGATGACTGCTTGTTTCTATAAATATAAAAGATATTTCTGTGCCGTGAAAAGAAAAACAACAGAACAAATTAGCCATGGACAGCTTATCAGCTGGAGGAATTGCTGCAGGCAAAACAAATTTCCCGGCAGGTCAAGAGAACTCAGAGCAAGTCAGAAGCAAGTCACTCACAGTGCTGAGGACTTGCAGGCTCCATACAAAGCATATGGCCGGTTACTGTCAATGACAACAGGATTTTACTGGGCCACATGGTCACACACAGGACTGGGAGTGAACAATGAGGCTAATGTATCTCACTTCTAAAGCACCATCCCCACACCTCCTCCCCCCCAAAAAAAAAAAACCCAAAACAGAAAGCACAAGTCATCTGAATGCCTTTCAAGGCTGTATTTATTGAGATCAGGTTGGAGTTGGTAGGGAAAGGAAGCATAGCATTTTAATTTAACAGCAAATTTCTGATCTATCTGTATTAGGAAAAAATTCTGAGTGAACAATGCAGTGATGTTGATTAATATTTTTTACAGGTAATACATTTATTATGTTGTATTAAGAGAGCAAATGCTCTTGACTTCGCAAAATATTGTCATGAAATATGTAATTGTAGGTTTAACAATTGCTCTTTGAAGCTAAAAGGCAAGCTGAAGATAAAGGTGTAAAAGAGAGAAAATGGAACCATAAGTGAGCAGATGTAGCATTTCTTAATCAGGGGTATCATGACTGCTCAGAGCACAGGCGAGGTTTTAGAGCTGTTCCCACATACATGCAAAGTTTTAGCATAATTATAGAGTGTTCAGGAAGCATACTCATTTAATTTGTTCTTAATTTGCATGCCTATACACAGGAGTACAAAGTGGGGGTTTTGATGTTTGGGGTTTTTTTCCCAACCATGTCTGACACATGAAGAAGAAACTGGCAAGAAATTCTGTTATTTTTCAGTGGTCAGATTCTTGCTCTTTCATTTAAGGGAATTTCTCGAAGTCCTCAAGCAATAGTCTGTCTTCGTAAGCTTACGTTGGGTGTAAAACAGATTTACTACAGAGCATGGGATGTTACTCTAATGTTATTATTGTGCAAAAGTTACTGCAAACTATAGACTAATATTTTAAAGCATCTGGCTACTGCACTGGAGCTTTGGAGTAACTTGCCTTGCCTAAGAGGGTGTGATGGGTGTCTGACCTGGCCTATGAAGCAGTTTCAGGTGCATTTACCCTATAACACTTCAGCCAGGCAGTTGAATCAGAGAAGGCATAGGTGACTGTATCCTCAAAGAAGAGCCCTGGCAACCTGTGACAGCAGCAACTTCCAAGTTGTCTCAACTAATAGCTCTAATTAGCAAAGTAATGCTATGAAATTTGTGTTGCAGATAGAACATCTCTTCAAAGGTAATATTTAATGCTCAAAATTCAGTAAAGTCTTGATCAATCCTTTTGACTTTCCCAGATAGTGAGCAGGGATTACCTGGTTAATGATCCTGATTTTCAGGTTCATTATATTCATAATACTGTAAGCCTAGACAAAAGATTTCTTCATTTGTAAATGGTAAAATGAAAGAGCAATATGTGAAGCTATTCAGCTGTCAAATTGATGTTAAATAAGTAAGGATGGCAGCCTCATCTCTCTCCTAATTGTATAAAGTAAGCAGTTAGTGTAAACTTTTTGGCATTCTGCAAATAGATGGTTCAGTCTGCCTCTTTTGGGTACCTCATTCTTTTAAAATAAATTCTCTCTAGTAGTTATCAGTTAAATGGTCAGCAGAGAAAAAACAGCAAAGTTGTTCATCACTTGCTGAGAATGAGACATGTCCATAATATAATACATGTTTGTCTTCCTTCATTCAGGTGTAAAGTTGCATTTACTTCTACTTATAACCCCTAGTGTTTCTTTTCTTTCCTATTTTTTTTTCAGGTGTTATCATTTCACATGTATGCTTGCCCAGAACTCTTGAGTGGTCACAATTATTTTCCCAAGAAGACTATGTCAATTATAACAAGACTTTGATGAGGTTTAGAACAATCCCATAGGCCTTAGCAAAGTCTGTTCCACTTCACTCATTTAGCATAAAGTGCAAGTTTCTGCTAAACTAATATTAAGAAAACTTTTGATGTTCAGGCACACGAGGAAGTTGTATACTCCAGATACTCAAAATAAAATGCTCTCAAACTGACCAGTTACAGAAGGTTAATATTCAAGATGAAACAGTTTCAAAGGCTGTGCTTATCAGATTTTGATAAGTGAGGCATTTCTGGATGAAAAACGTGGGCTTATCAAAATCCCTCACACTGAACATCCTAGAATAAATGCAACCATAACCTCTAGTTTAGTTTAGAAAAGTTATCACCACTAAAAGGAAATAATTTATGTTTTTTTAAAATGAGAATGAAAAATGATAGTTAATGTTTTTTCCAAATAGCTTTGTTGAGTTCTTGCATCTTGAGAGTTCTATGAGAAACATGTGGTCTTTTGTTCTCACTCCTGTGACATGTTTTGCACTGACATTTTACAAGATCTTCTGCAGTGGTTAAAAGCTTTCAGCACCAATGGGATTAAACTTGCAGTGTGGGAAAGACTCACAAAGAGAATGAACTGCCCTAATACACAAACAACAAATATTAGGGACACTTGAGAAATTACATCATTGCAACCCACTTTCTAAGTGTAGTCAAATTTGAGTCTGAACTTATTGCTTTATCTTAAATCCATTGCCACACTAATATCTCTTAGGAGGATTCACTAACTTGGTAACAGAATTAACATATTTTATTTTCTGCATGCTCCTGTTTTGCTCAAAATATGGGCAAAACAAACTCTCAGAGGTCACGTCCTCATACAATTTTTCACAGAAGAATGATGAAAGTTTTAGTTCAAAGCAACTGCAGATGAATAAAAGGTTCTCAGAAAAGTCTGTATACTCATCTATTTTTATGTCTGTAATCAGATGAAATTAACATCTGCTGAGTAAAATTCCATTGCTGACAAGGAATTATTTTGCCGTGTGAAGAGATATATGAGTATATTTTGTACTGCTTCTGTGCAAAAAAACCCAAGTAACAACTGCTGTGTAAAGGCAGTTGATATTTGGAAACAACACGCTCAAGGGATGGTAGCATTATTTTTAACAATGATAGGGGAAAGAAATGTGAATACTGTCACAGCATAGCACCTGGAATGAACCACCAACTCCTTTTTTCCTTCAGCAGTCAAACTCCCCTTTGGTGAATGGAGACCTGTTGTAGTGAGAATGTGACATGATTCTAGGCAAAGTCTGGAGTGCCTATATAACTCAGTAATTTGTGCACTGAAATGTCTAAAAAGGACATGCTTCATCCTGAATGAGGCTCTCCTTAAGACCTCAATTGCCCTAATTCTTTACCCATCTTCTTTTTCAGGGTTCAGATAGGCATCAAAAATGCCCAATCTGATTTATTTAAACTGTCATTAACATGTTATCCTAGTGTTTGCTCAGCTGCAGGACAAGGCATCTGCAGAACTGCCTGAGCAGTATCTGTTCTGTCTGTTGGGTAGTGTGGTTCAGTAGTTTCCTTCAGTAGCAAGGTAGGGTGTAATTAGCTGGGGTTTGAGTGAAGAGTGTTCTGATTTTCAGATTTAGACAGTTAAATTCAAGTCCTGCATTCCTGTCTGCTTTCTAGAAGAGTTGTTAACAGAGGCCTTGTCAGTAGAGATACAAATCACTTGATGACAGAGAAGTGCTTATGGTGGCAATATTTAGGGTGAAATATCTTCAGAAGGAATGTAAAACACTTTCTCTTGTTGTAGTAGTGCATTCCTGGGACAGTAGGATTACCCCACTTTAGGACTATAGACATACATTCTGGATGTTTGTGTATATTTTCAATAAAACCTTTTTTATTTTTCCCTCTTTAATATTTTAGGGCAGACTATGTAAAAAATCAATTCACTAATATATTTAAATGTTTCAAACCAAATAGAAAGGAAGCTTCTGACCCAAGTACTGCTTAGAATAAAGCTTGGTTTTAAAGAACTGTGAAATGGCATGTTCTGCAACACCCACCTAAAGTTTTCTGTTTAAAGAACAAAGTAACAAACAAGTAATTAACCATCAGACGGGGAGGGAGGCGAGGCGGGCATATGTTTTTCTGTCTTGTTAAAAACTTGACTGTAAAACCTTTCTTTATACATGAATAGGGGGAAATGGTGGTGAAAATATGTACATCTTTGATTGTTTTTCAAGGAAGAATGCAAACCTACAAGCAAAAGGCAAAAACATAGTCTGTATATGGCATATGTATTTTAAACAATTATAATTGAGGGTAATTGTAACTTTTTTGTTCTGAAGATCTTACAAAAAGAAGAAAAAGTTACCTAACAGGTTTCTCATCTTAAATGATGGTTTGGTTTGTATTTCCACAAGCTTCATCCCTGAAAAGCAGACAGCATTCATAGCACCATTTTTATAACTCATTATCTTATGTCAATGTGATTGTAATTTGCCTGCATATTTTTTTTCCTCCAAACTCTTCAACTATTCTGCAGAGGTGTTTTGTGAGCTTTTTCTTTAAAATATGCATAGAATGCTTATGAAAATTTTCAGAAGGCACTAACTTTCAAATGTATATCATTTAATGGGATAGCTGTATCTCTGACATCTTTGTTTTGTGTGTTAAAAGCAATGAACTAGAGGGTTGTATTTGTTCATCTCTGTGTTCTCTGATCCATGGACTGGCCTCTCAGCAGTCTCAGAGTAGTCTTTGAGCTCAGCTGGGCTGAGCTGAAGTGGCCTTGAGAAACCTGCCAGTCACTGAAATCTTAAATCCTATCACCTGTATACACTCTGCAAGAAACTAACTGGCAACCACCATGGAAAACCCAACACCTCATTTTTTTTTTTTCTTTTCTGATAAAACCCAAACAGAGAGCTATAACTCAAATTTTTGTAGATCTAGCTGCATGCAGTGGCCTGGGCAAATCCTAGGAAAATCCTTGATGCCTCTACCAGCAGTGTGAATTACTTTTGACATGAATGTACTTACAGGAAAAGAGCTTGGCACTGATAACCTGAGGGAGCTAATATCTTCTGAAAAGTGCCTGGATGTGGACTTCAGGACTAAAAACTTGTGGCATTAAATGCCCTCAGGTTAACGTGGTGCTTTGCAGGTGAGTGTGTCATAGGTTTATACACTACAGGCATTCTTGTAGTTTTTAGAATAATCATATTTTCTAGTAAGAATTACAGGAATGTATTGTGATGATGCTTCTTATTGCTTGAGGGGAAATACTTACATCTTAGCAAATGATTTTCAGAAATTTACATTCCTCCTCACTGGAAATTTTGCTGAAATAATATACAGGGAAAAAAATCATGTGGGGATTATTTTCATCTTTAAGTTTGTTTGGGTCAGTATGGTGCAAGATCCCAGTGATAAGATGATGTCATAGCCTGTCGAAACACCCTTTTCTTTCCCCCTACAGTAGCACAGAGAAGAGGAAGTTCAAGCAGTGTTGTGGTGATAAACCACAGACAGCAAACTGAGCATTACTGCCTGAGCATCATAGGTCTCCTGCATCCTGGCCCCTTTAGAGGCTATTGTGGTGTTTCCACATGGGGAGCAGTAGCACAGTTGTATTTGGGAAGACTTTTTCTGAGAATACCCTGTACATCTACTTACAAAGATGAAAGAAGGTGTACATGAGCTTTGGTAGAGAAATTGTCCCATTTTCATTTTTTACTAACCATATTTTGACATAGGCTTGGATCAAAGCAGAATACAATGTCATTATCATTTTCAGGGTATCTTGCTTGTCTCTTTTTTTGCTTTCAGCCTAGCAAATATTTTAAGATTAGATCAGAGAAATCCTTCAGAAAAGAGTATGCATATTGCATGAATGAAAACTATTGAAGGAGCATTTAACTTAGGGTCACTTACTCAGAGCTAGAGAGCTCACCAGGAAGTGTTCAACAACCCTTCACATCTCTGTTGCTAAACCTGCAGGTTGTCCAGTTTTTCTGACAGAGGCTTTTAGTTCTGTGTTGATCACAGTTTTCCAACCTCCACTGATATTACTCCACACTGTGAACAGCAAGGCACCATCAGGACAGGAATGCGTTATGCTTGGGGTCTGTAGTTAGCACCCTGGAAAAACATCTGTGATGAGGCAAATCAAAGTCTTTCAGAGACAGCAGCCTTAGCGCAGCTGAAGTGCTGCAGCTGATGCCATCCAATTAAGACACTGTTTTCATAATAATCAGACGAGGTTATTTTATTTAGAGTGCTCAGCGCATATAATGAACTGCCTCTAGCAGGCAGAATCTTTAGCAGGTGATATATGGGGATTGATCTATGAGTTTGTAGGAATTTTGGGGTTTTTTTCCTTCTTGTCCCTTGTTTCTGTACTCCAGTTTAATTTACAATGAAACTTCTGATTCTTCTAATCCCAATTTAATACTGGATGATCCTCAGATGTGTTTTACAGAGGTGATGCTTTTGTGCATAGTAGAACACAGTGCCTGGAGTAGCAGTACTCAAATACCTACTGTTTCACAGCAAAAGGTGTGGAAGAGAGATTAAGCTCCAGGTCTGTCACAGTGAGGCCCCTGACCTGCTTGCTGGTAGAAATGAATTTTTGGAAGTCACCACAGCTTTGCAGTACTCTAGTAGAAATCTATTGGTCTCTGACAGGGCAGATCAGGTCTCTTGACAACACCTTGGAGTTAGTATAAGGTTTGGGATTACAGCTGCTTGGCACTGATGTCAAAAGGGGAATAGTTTTGGTTTTCAGAGAGGCATTAAAAATGAAGATCAGAAAGATAGGAAAAATTATGGCAGGAAAGCAAATCATTTTCTTCAGAAGTTTTGTTTACATTTCATTAGAGATCATACATCCTTCTCAGTCTTACTAATAAAGCAAAAATGTGTTGTCCCTTGTGCTTCTCTCATGCACACTTTCTCTCTAGCCATCCCCATTCTCCCTTTTCTCTCTCAATCTCTCCCTCTTTCTTTCACCCTTTTCTCATTTCATGCTGCCTCTCTCACTCTATTTCTCACCCTCCTTCTGTCACACCTTTTGTCTCTGGTCCTTTCTCCCTCAGGTTGTACCTCACTCACCACTCCCAGATGCACTTCCATCTCTCTGACTTTCACACAAAAGTAATGGAGTGGAAAATTCACCTTAAAAAGCTTCTTTTTTACCCTTAGTTTAATGTAAATTATATTTACAAAATAAACAGTTTGAACTTAGATGTCCTTTGTGTTCAAAAAAGTTAGTGTCTTTCTGTGGGATAACTGTGAACAAGATTGTCTTTAGATAATAGTGTGGACTTTAAGAAACAAAGCAAAACTCCATATTCTTCTAAAAATGACATCTCTTTGTGGTTATTGTCTAGATAATGCAATGAATTGAAAAAAAATGTATTCTGCTAATATAGAGAGAAAATTATTTTCGTCTCAACAAGCTCTTTGTTTAACTCATAATCTAGTAAGCAAAGCTATAAGTGACTTGTATAGTCAGATATGTAGGTGACATTGTGCAAGAACTGTCTATGATTTTGTCTAATTTTTTTATTTTCTAGTTCTTTGTGTAAAATTCTTGTGATTCCTTCCCATACAGATCTATTTCCTTAGCTACTTTCTTCTCTTTGTACTAATGTATTTTGATTTATGTATGTTTGTTTTTTCTTTAAATAAACCTTCTTGACAAGGAGTTATGGTTTAGAGGGGAAAATGAAAGCGTTCATGCTCTATCTTTTCTTTCTTTATTAAAGAATATATAAAAAAGAATAAATCATTTTTCAGCCCAGTTTTGCTCACCAACTACAACAATAGAGAAGTAATAGTAACATAAAAAAGTGAGTTTGGGGCAGTCATTTCTAGCAGATGATGATTTATTAAAACTCAAGTTGTGTCTGAAATATGAAGACACCATAATTCTCGTTTACTTGTTTACAACTAGTTTAATTTTGCAGCAGAGTAAATTTCTTTCTTGGCTGAGTATTCAGCTGAGGTTACTCTGTTGGAATGCCAGGTAATCTTGATGTTTGCTCCTACTGATGATTTGTAGTTTAGTTGTTTTACACAAATTTGATTTGGGATCACTTAACTTCTGCTAGGGAGCTGTAATGAACTTTGGGACCTAAGAAACATGGTGAAGCATGATTAAAGGGAATAACCTATTTGGGAAGAAAAGGGATCCTGCACCTCACTGCAAGGCAGTCCAAAGGAAAAGTGACCTTTTGGCATCAGTGGCTGGCATGTGCTTCTGGCCTAGACTGAACACAGTCTAACTATAATGTCAGAAGAAATGGTGTTTCTGGGATGCCAGGGAGAGGTAAAAAGCACAGCAAGGACTAAATCACACAACAGAATGAAGGGGCAGCAATAGAGAATGGAAGCTCTTCCCTTCCATACAGACTTAGTGTGGATTTAGTGCGTGCATAAGCTAAAACAGATGGAAGGGGAAACAACTTTTCTTCAGGTGAATGGCAGCATTACAAACTGTGTGTGTGAGAAAGGAAACTTGTTCACCCTCATGGGGCAAAATCCTTTCTAAACACTCTCTCTGAAGTGTCTAAAACCTTTTAATACATCTCTAGAAAAGCAGAAAGAGGTCATCATCACCTTGATCTCATCAGTTATCAAAAAAAATACTAAACAAATCTGCAGAAACCTTTAATAAATTCCATTGAATCCTTATTCCTTCACAAGCTGTAGTGTTTTTTTCCTAGATGGATAGGCAGCAAATATGCTCAAAAGCAGACAGTACGAATAAAAACTTAAAACAAATAGAATTTACTTTTCACTCCAAAGATCTTTCTGTTTCCACTTACAAGGGATCCTATTTATACTTCGTCAGTTCAGCTTTTGGTTGCAAATGCATGAATTTAGGACTGAAACCTTGTACAGGGACCTGTAACCAAAGGTGTTAACTTCTAAAGTAGACTGTTCCATTTATGCAAATTTACAGAACCTCAAAATCTAAAAATAACTAAAATATTGAATGTGATATGGAGAAATACCTGTCTAAACAGGAAGGATGCTATTCTACAATCCCCTGTCATGGTTGACTCAGAGTTTAAGTTAAGTTATGAAGGGTATGGATAGCTCCCAAAACAGAGGTAAAGTAAAATAGGATAAAACCTAAATTGAGAGGTCTCTAAAATATTCATATCCTAATGAAAAAAGGAAGTTTGGGGGAACTAGAAGATGACCATTCCTTACAAGTGCAGAGTTTTATTTCCCTACGCTTACAATGGAAAATAATGATGGGACTAAGTGGAGTATTGTGGCAGTAGACTAAACCTGAGTTTTTTACTGTATTATAACATGCTGTGTGCCCCTTTTCCCCAGGCCCTGGGAAAGCCACCTCTTACCTTCCTAATTAGTATGCAAGCCCCCATCAGGTTGTGTGCTGATTGGTTCCTTTGTATCCCTCCCCTTTGACCCTGCCTGTAAGGTCTATAAATGACCTGGCCAGGTGAATAAATCCCTCTTTTGGCTTCCTGTCCCTGGCATGTATGTGTCCTCCTTACTGAGACCTTGGGAGGACCCTGTGGCCTGGCCTCCTGGCCACGTGGAAGGGACCAGGGAGAGGGAGAGCATCCCCATCAGCCGTGATAATTGGTGCCCGTGTGTGAGGAACTTAAATCACCCTCATCTACGAAAAGGAAGTTATTTAACTCAACAGGGATTCAAGCATGGAAAAAGATTGGATATTCTACGTTCTACACAGCCCTGAAGCTCAGTTCTCCGCGTGTCTGCAGTTCAGCTACAACAGCAAACCTTCGGGAAAGCAACTGGGACACCGTCAGCTCACTTCGCAGGCCAGAAGGTGGGTTTCAGCTTCGGGAATTTCCAAAAAAAACCCATAAACATTTTTGTTTTTATTTTTAAGATGGGAACCTTCCTCTCCAAGAGAGAGAAAGAGAACTATCAAAATTTAAAGACTCTTTTGCTTAACAATCATAAATTGCCTGATAAGCCTGCCTTGAAATCTCTTTCCAAGTTTATGGCTAAAAACCATTATAAAATCCCTTTAACAGCAAAGGANAGCTGCCAGGAGCACCACCGGGGCCAGTGCTTCAGTGGATAAACCCACCATTATATTCGGAGAAACCACAGCCCCCCGCAGCCCCGCTGGCAGCACCGCAGTGGAGCGGCCCCGCACCAGTAGATTACATAACATCCGCCACGTGGTCGAGTGTGGGGAGGGAGGGGGTGACATGTTATGCTAGTGCCGGCTCCGTGCACACATTGAAACCGGTCCCAGAAACGCGAGCATGCCCGGACAGTGGCTGCCTGCAGAGGGAGCCGAGTCACCGTGGGTCTGCTGCACGAGGAGTGGGTGTAGCGCGGGACCCTGGGCCCCCTGTGCCCCCAGGCACTGCAGCTTGTGCTGCCGCAGCGCTGCAAAACTCCTCCTGCCCGCGGGCGTGCCCCCACCCCCCTGTCCTTCACTGCACATGCCCGACAAGCCGGCAGCTCGGGACCCAATCGCAGTGCTGCCTTTAGCAACGACCGTGGCCCCGCCCCTCACTACGGAGCCGGGAACACCCCTAGCCCTGTCGCCGGGGCAGCGGTGGGCGGAGCCGAGCGCCGCGGCAGGAAGGTGGGACCATCCCGGGAGTGTGATAGCCCCAGGCCGTGCAGGGACGGGGGGTGGAGAGGTTGCCTTTCCCGACGACATCATCAGCACAGAGCCAGGAGAAGGTATTCCCTCCAGGCATGGTGCTTCAAGGGACAATGACTACCAAAACACTGGCAACCCCACCCATGCTGCGTCTCCTTGGAAACCACCTCTGCCGGCAAGCAGCATGACTCACGATTCACAGAAACCTGAGAGACAACACAGCGAACCGGGACATCAACTTAATAACAATTTCTCTCCTCATAATACATTTTCAAACTCCTCAATTAATCCAAAATGTTATTTCTCTTCCTCTTCAGCAGGTACAAATGCACAGTATCAACAGGTATTAAGAAGTCTTTGGGATCCCACTCCTATGGATATGGTGAAAGCATGTAAAGATATTAAACCACATAAGTTAACAAACAGCCTAATACAAGCAC
>WBMV01008684.1:130984-180814 GCA_013396655.1 Campylorhamphus procurvoides
AAATGACCTGGCCAGGTGAATAAATCCCTCTTTTGGCTTCCTGTCCCTGGCATGTATGTGTCCTCCTGCCCGGCCACCTGGCCACGTGCAGAGAGACAGGGGAGAGGGAGAGCGATCCCCATCAGCCGTGATAGAGTATGTGTGCTTTGATGGCCTACTGCTTCTTCATTATTTTTATCCAGGACTCCTTGACCGTCTTTCTGAGATCTGCTGTTTCTCCTGCCTATCTGCCAGGAAGTCACAGGACTATATAGTACATACAGGAAAGCTAAGAATATATTTAATGATTTTTAATCTCAGAAAGCTGACATACTAGGAAACTCCTGAATTCCTGGTATTGTTAGTGTGTTTCAGATCAGGTTCTCTGCAACACACAAGACTCTAAAGAGTTTTCTACTTTTAGCCCAGAGGTTCCACATTTTGCTAATTCCCAGCTGACATGTACCTAGTTTCTTGCTTTACTAACTGGGAAAGTACACTTGCACCTATTGTGTTTCATAGGTTTAGAACATACACATATGCACATAAATAGATACATATATAGAACAGGAATCTTTTGAAAACAAAAAATGTGTATATATTAAATAAATATGTATACATAAACCCTACTGAAACACACATAATATTTCATGTAGGATTTTTAATTACTTATAAAGCAATGGCAGATTTTTACTTTATGTGTTAATGTGTTGTAAGTTAATTAATCACATTATTTTTCCCCTCTTAGTTTTATCTTCCAAGGGTACAGAATCCTCTTATGTGTAGGCTGAGATGAAAAGGGTGCTGGCTGTTAGCAGATACTTCATTAGCTGTGCATTGTCTAGAGCACCATTAATCATTACTAACGCAGTTATGCCACCTTCAGCATGCATGTCCCACATTAACCAAGTGGACACTTGTCTCTACATGTTTATTCAAAACAGAGCAGTCCTTCAGCCTTGGTATATTCCCCAGCTGAGGAATATCTCCATGTGTACTCTCCCATTGACACACCACCCCATTTCACTTCTGTCCTGCTTGATTCTCCTCCCAGACAAGAAAAATATGTAATGAAAGGGAGAAGTCACAGTTTCAGATTTGACTGCAAAATACTTTCCAGACTGTTCATTAGAAGAAATGAAAGTCTTTCTCCTTCTTTCACTTCCTGCACCAGAGCTTATCTGAATGATGTGGAAACACCACTGTGATGGAGGAGAAGTTTCATGTGATGCAAGAGTTTGCATTTGGAAATTCCATCTGATATTGAAAACACATCTTATCTGAGAATGAAATTACTTTTTTTTTTTCTATCTTGTGGAACTTGGTCTTATTTAACTTCAGAAAACTTTCAAAATGTGCTGTGCACTGGCAGCAGCAGAACTTCTACTGGATTTGTATCAGCACATGCAAAGATGCCCAAAAGTCCTGTAAATTTACCTGCTCCGTAAGAGTTATCTGAGGTCTAAATCTAAAACTGATTTATAAAATCGGTTTAATTAGAAATTATTCAGCACCTTTAAAAAGGAATAATTCTATAGTATTTCATATTGCTTGATGTTACGTCCTAAATTTAAGGTAAAAATAAAGCATGGATGGCCTTACTTTGAAAAGAAGATGAAAACCTGGTTTTACATGGTGTATTTCTCAGGGCAAAAGCTAATCAGATCAGTAGCTGAAGGTCCAGGAGAGAAAGCTCTGTTTCTTCTCAAAAAAAAAATTATTTTGTACTTATTAAAGAATAGTAAGAATGAAGAAAAAAATCCTACAGTTTATGATCTAGTATTGTAGTCTTGACAGAAGTAGAATACATATTTTACAGTGTGAAATATTGATTAAAGCTGTGAAATAAAACTGTTATTTCCACAAAATATAGTTTAGAACTAAAATAACTAATTAAAAAAATATACTAGAATAGTCCCAGTTATTATTTTCACATACTCAGTTTTGCAAAATCAAATCTAACTAATCAAAAGAAGGTATTTTGGATATCACTTCACAAGCTGTGATAGCTGCACTGAAATACCTGAGTAGGGATTTCTGTGTGTAAATTAAATCACCAAACTTAATTTATTGCTGAATTGACACCTAAGAAATATAAATTATATGAGTGAGAGATACATTGACAAGGATTAGTTTTGTCTGATCAAATGAAAATTACATCTGCCTCTCAAAATTAACAAGAGGGGTTATGAGTACTTTTAAATTTGTTTGGGTAATGGAAATTTAAAGAAAATATGACTAGTTAAATTGGGGGTGGTAGAGGAAAAACATATTGGTCATTTGGTCATTGAAAAAATAAAAACAGAGGAAATCAGGCAGGCTGAACATTGCAAAGAGGAGTGGGATGATGACTTTAATGCTGTGTGTGTAACAATATCTCCTTTCCAGATATTGTTCATAACATCTTTGAAACAGTTTTTTCGGATAGAAGCAAGAGATAACCAGAACAAACAGTGGAAATGAGTGTTCATGATTTAAGATCAAATTTTTATCCTATTAATGCTATCAGAGCAAAATAATTGA
This sequence comes from Campylorhamphus procurvoides, assembly GCA_013396655.1. Lineage (NCBI taxonomy): Eukaryota > Metazoa > Chordata > Aves > Passeriformes > Dendrocolaptidae > Campylorhamphus > Campylorhamphus procurvoides. Next base: position 133,487 of record WBMV01008684.1, read on the forward strand.
ATGTGTATTTTAGTTAGAATTCTGTGGAAGTACCCAAGGGATGAAAAAACTGGCATTTCAACTGTGAAGTTAGGTATTCGTGCATAACAAAAAGATGCATCTTCCTTCAGCATCCACATTACAATGGAAGATTTTACTGTCCTGACAGTCTAAAAGGGAGGAAAAAAAGTGAGAAATTCTTATTGTACCAAGGCCAGAGCCAAAGGAAAACCACAGCTGAAGATACTAACTAAAAGTGATTACATGTGGTATATGAAAGAACAGCTTTTGATCCCAGCTAATTGTAGAGGCAGGGAGCTCTTGACCCCTGCTTGTTGCTTTGGGGTAAAGTCTTTCAGTGTCACGGTCAATTTTTTGTTCTGGGTTGAATGTCATACTCACTCTGACAAAGACTACTGCAGCTATAATCTATGTTTGTTCCTAAGTGTAAAACTAGTTTACATATAAAGAAACAGTGATAGTTGCAAGACATTCCATGTTCCAAGAGAACATTTAAGCAAGCTGAGTTAGCTGTTCCTTGCAAAATAATAGCCTAAAATTCTGTAGTTGCAGCCTTATGTTGAATTCAAACCCTCTCCTTCTGTTTCAAAGGGCTCACATTAAGTTAGATAACATCATATGTGTGATTTTCCAGGACTTGAATGAGTTGATTAATTCCATATTCATGAATTAATTAATTCCATTAATATATAAATTGTTATTTATAAATTGATACACTGATTTGATTTCAAGATTAAGAGACAGTATTTTTTCATTTTAGTTATATTGGTTAACTCACTAGGATTTCAAGCTGTATGCACAGAAATATATATTAGATTCTCAGAAGAGCAACAACAAAAACAGACAGCTATCTTAATTTACAGTCTATAACAAAGATTTACAAGTATTGGATGATTTGTTTCATTTCTAAGACAGTTGATCTGGCTCCCAAATTTACATTGTTTTAATTCTCAATTAACTCTTATGCTTCAATATTTTAAAGTCACTTACTCCATTACTTTGCACCTTGATTGAACAAATTACTTATAAAGTGTGCTTGATGTTTTTATATGAGATTTTAAATAACTTCCAGATCAATTTCTTTGTCATTTAAAAGTCTATAAGAAGATAAAGATTTGAAAGTTAACTCTATGGTGCCATATGTAGTGTTGGCTGTTCACATAATAGTAGAATTAAGCTCAGACAGAGTCTTTGGTTCTGAAACTAAACTTTTTGCTGTTATTTTTAGCTTGAACAGAGTCTTTCATAGTTGTTTGGAACATGGAGGTTTGTAGAGTCCAAAAGACATTAAGACAATGAATCTCATGGGGGAAACCCCAAACTTACAGTAAATGTGTGTTTAGTGTATACTGCTGTCAATAAAACAAGTTTAAGATCCAGGATGAGAAATTTAGATAAATGAAAAGACACTGCTTATTTGTAGTGTCCCCCATTATCTGAGTGAAGGTTTCTGAGTTGAAACCTGAAGGATCTCAAAGGTTGTGATTGTGTTTAGAGGAGTTCATCAGCTTTGGAAGGATGTAGTACACACACAGACTGATGAATTCTGCTGTAAATGTAATTGAAGCAAATCTCCAGTCAAGAAAAACTGGCATTGCTGGAGGAATACCTACAGCAGGAACTGGGAAGGCAGGAATAAGGGACTGAGAAGTACCTGGTCAAGCAGTGCATGTCAGGTAAATAGCAGCAGTATAAATATATTCCTGGAGGTTGAAAAGCCATTGTAATATATTTGAAAGTGAAAAAAAGGTGAATAAAGAAAGAAATATTATCCAAAATTGAAAATCTAACAAACCCTCAAGGTTCCAAAAAATAGCAACAAAAAGGTTTTTAAAACAACAGTTACAATACAAAATAAATTTGTCTCAGACTTACATAGTTTAAATTCCTTCAAAATCCCTCAGCATGGTGTTTCCTGTTTGGTGGCCTGGGCTGTTCAGGGACTTCTGCCAATTTGCAATGCTTAAATTAGAGAACTTAGTACATCTACATCTGGGCCATTCTTTTTATGAAGTGAGGAAAGTGATTAATCTATCAGGTATTACTGATATTTGTGGTATCATCCGAATCAGGATGGTGTAATAACTGTGTAAATTCAAAAGTTTCCCAGATGCGCCCTTGGAAGTGCAAAATTCATGTATTTGTGCCATCATGTTGAGCTCAGTGTAACAGGAATAGTGAGGGAAGAAGAAGCAGATATAGAATGTCCCCAAGAATGTAATATTTACCTTCATAATTAATATTCATGTTGCCATAAAACTCAGTTTTGAAACATCATTGTGGACTGCAGAGCTTGCAAAATCCATAATTAGCATACCTAATATGAAAAGCCTTGTGCTGCCTAAAATTAAATAGTACTAGGCAGTAATGCTAAATACCTTGAGCATTTTGTTCTTGCTTCTGTATGTATCTTTTTGCATTTAATAATAAAAAAATGATAAAAACTCCTGAAAAGTACTTCAGAGCTTGGTCTGCAACTCAAAAGGACTGTATTAAGATTAAGGTCTAGCCAGTAAACTATTTTTCTTCATGAAAGGAAATGGGATAGTATCTTAACATGGAAAAAAAAAAGTCTCAATCTTTCTTGTGTCTGACAACTTCTGAATCTGATGATGTGAGCCTCTTTTAAGTATTAGAACAAAGTTCAACAAAGTCAAGCTATGGATTATAAGAAATACCATTCACTCTGACTTGTGTTTCTGTTATAAATTTGGGTACATTGGTTTAACTGAGGATGTTTAGTAAGCTTTATTGCTGCTGCATATGTATTTCATCAGGGATAAAATTACATGAATTAAAACTTACTACATGAATTAAACCAATCTAACATCCTTTACAGCAGTAGCGATCTGTTAGATGAGCTCAGGTATTGTAATTTCCTCTTGCTATTCTTTGGGTACATTCCTTGTTTTTCTGCGCTGCAGAATGAGCTGTTGTGATATCTTGCTAGTAGATTGTAGAAAAACAACTTTCAATCCTGGAAACGCAGTGGGAGTTAGCGAAATCTCTAGAAATTGTTGCTTTGGTCTTGTATTATCTTTGCATAGATCTTTCCAGAAATATGGTATTTAATCCAAAAAGTAGAATTTATCAGAAGGTAAGAGGCCGAGAGGGGAAAGCAGTTAACTCTGCAAAGACGAGAAACTCATTTACATCAGGTGGTGAATGGGAGAGGTGGATTACAGAAACCACTTGCTGTCTAGGACAGAGTAACTCTACAAGACCAGTGCAGTCCTCTCTCCCCCACTTTAGAGGAAAATACATATTTATGTGATCCTCTATAATTTACTAGATTTAACATATGTTGTATTTTTTTATCTGGTTTTGAGCCTTTTTTGAACCTTTGACCTATCAGCATGTAAATATTTGTGATATAGTAGGTTTCCTAGTCCACTTCTTCCAACAAGCTTTTACACATAACTGAAACTTTATATCACCTTATTCCTCTATATTCCCATTCTTGTTTTTCCCAAATTACTTAATTCCATCCCTTTTCCTGCTTGTGGTTCCTGCCCTACACATCCCATAAGTAGACTTTTCCCAAAATGCTCTTCTTCTGCATGCCGTGATGTGTTCCATTTTCTTTAGGCAGTGACCATGCAGTCTGAAAGGTTCTCTGGAACTGATTATCTTGAAGTGTTTTGTACATTGACAATAAAGAATTACACTTCTGGACAATTACACTTCTGGATACAGCTGTATCTCTCCTGAGAGTGCTGTGGGAGGGGCAAAAACAGGGTGTCCCTTCTGAGTCCTTGCCTTGAGTTCCCATTTGTATTTGGGACTCTGGACCCTTCTGGACTTGTGAAGATGAGAATTTGATGTGCTGATGAGTCCTGTGATGGATCTGGAATAGGCAAGGTAGTATATTCTTGGGCTTCTACACCTGCTTTGTTTCTTGTGGGTGTGCAGGTAACTTTTTATCACATAACCTAACATTTCCACACTTAAAGCTGCAGCCAGAGGGAACTGCACCATCCTCTCCTTGCACAGCATTTGGAGACATCTGTTTCCCCTCCTTGGACAGCTCTGCTCTCCGAGAAGACAGTCATGCTGCCAGGAACCTTCTAAGGGGGCTACAGTGTGCCAGGTCTTACAGTCCCACTCCCCAGGAAGGGAAGTACAGCATCAGAGGTGCTGCAGGTTTCAAGGTCACTGTATTCATACAGAGAAAAGTGCATTACTTGTACTGTAGTGTGGGAATAGACCTACAATATAAAGAATGGAACAGATCCTGCAGGAGATGGGCCACTGAAGATAAAGAAACCAATGAAAGCATTTTGTAAAACTGTATTGTAACATGTTTATTGCTGTGTTAACCTTTTTCCCAGGCTCTTGGAAAGCCACCTTCCCCTTCCCCCAGGTTCTTAGACCACCTCCCCTTTTCCCCAGGCCCATGGGAAAGACACCTCTCACCTTCCTAATTAGTATTCAAGCCCCCTTCAGGCTGTGTTCTGATTGGTTTCCCTTGTATCCCTCCCCTTTACTCTGGCCATGAGGTCTATAAATGACCTAGCCAGGCGAATAAATTTCTCTTTCTGCTTCCTGTTCCTTGGAGTGTGTGTGTCCTCCTTACCGACACCTGGGGAGGACCCTCTGGCCCAGCCACCAGGCCACGTGCAGAGGGATAGGGAAGGGGAGAGCGTGCCCCATCCAGCCGTGTTACTGTAGACTCCCTTGGGCTCCATTTCCACATCATCATTCCAGACTTCCCATAGCAGGCATTGCTGACCAACTGTGTTTAGACAAAAAAACCAAAAACAAACAAAAAAACCCAAAACAAACAAAAAAAACAAATTAAAAAAACCCTCCATGGAATTGGGCAGATTTCATGGCATCATGTGTCAGACAAGGATAATAGCACACCAGCTGGGAGCCATATTCTCCCAGCTTAAAATGTGCAGTATCTCCATTTGTTGCTAAGCCTGCCTCCCTCCTTCCTTCTTCTTCTGGATGACCCCGCAGGTAGAATCTCAAACAGCAGGGAAGAAACAAGTTGAGGAGTCCACTAAGTATCTCTACTTATCTATCTACAGTAATATATGTGTATATGGGAAGTTATTTTTTCAGTTCAGAGTAAAACCAAGAACTGTGAAGGACTGAAAGTACAGTTGGCACTTCTGATATCAAAATTGGAGATGTTTCTCACACAATGAAACTCTGGAAGAAACTAAAAGACATTTCTCAGAAGCAGTTCCAGATCATGTTATAATTGTTTATTCTTTTTTTTTCTCATTTCTGCATTCTATAAATCATTATTTATATTAAAATCATAACAAAATGAAAGTGAGAAGAAAATTCAAAACAGAAAAAGAAGTACCATTTTGGAAACAATGGCAGTTTGAACATTAGTAAAATGCTTCATCTTGTTTGAGTTATTGTTTTTACTAAAAGCCATCATTATTGCTTCTGTTTGCTTTTCTCAATGCACAAAAAAAGGCCTTGCAGACAGCTCTATTCATCACAAGAATAATCCAATTAAGTGAAAAAGTTAGCACATATGTTCCTTGACTATGACAATCTGTTGTATTTTGAGTTAAAGAAATCAAAAAGAAAAAGATAATATAAAGGATTCATTCCTGGTAGTTATCACTGTTATTTCAATTACATGAAAATTTATTTTCCACAGAAATGGATTTTAAAAGCTTTCATCTAAGAGAAAGATAATGAAAAAAGATTTAATGAGTTGAAATAATTACAGTTCTTTTTGAGGGCCTTTTAAAACAAATCTCCCTTTGCTGCTGGTCCTCTGGCTTACGGTTTTAAAGCTGTGTGTTTCTGACTGCAGTGATACCAGTCAATTATAGTCAAGGAAGACTAAACTAAGCTTAGGTCACATTTATACCATTTGCATATAGGAATAAACAAAAAGACTAGAAGTACTCCTTGGATGAATTGTTTTATGTCTTACTCTGACCCTGTTGGAGAAATAAGGGTTTAAATCTTACAGTTTTTCACTTCTGTCACAGTAGCCAAGGACTTAAAATTTGTAAACCCAAAATGGATTGGATTTTGTACTTTATATTTGTGAAACATGATTTCATTTTTGAGGCAGAGCAGGAAGGTTCTGAATACAAACACAGGGACAAGGGGTTTGTTAAGATATTCTTCGAATTAGAAAAATGAAAATCACACACACTGTAAAAATAGAAAATAAGACAATGAAGTCAACAGGACTTTGTGGAGTGCCTGATCAGCACTCTTTGCACACACAGTCAGTCCAGGTTTACACAGAATCACACAGAACCAATGAGGTTGGAAAAGACTTCTGACACCACCAAGTCTAACCTATGACCGGCAAGCCTTTCTCATATATATGTTTTAAAACAAAGTACCAATGCTCTCTTGCTGTACAGTGAAACCAAAACATATTAATTACTGGCTAGTACATCCAATGGAGTAGAAACTTCATAGCATGTCTGGATGGAAACATCATATGGTCTGTGAAGCTTAAACAATTTTATTTGGGAGAAAGATCTTAGATCCTTACCATTTTTGGAAATTATCAAAATAAAGTTGTTAGAATCTAAGTCAGTTTTGGCATCAAAATTTGAAAGGCTAAGTAGTAATAGTAAGCAGTACAGACATTGGATGCCTAAGAATCTTATAGACATTTACATTATTTTATTTTAATGCTCTGCGAGTTTTAGATATGCATATGGTATGCATTGTGGCTGCGTTTATGACATATAAGAAATGGTATTGCTTTAGATTTTGCCAGATGCTTCCAGAAAATATAAAATTATAACAAGAAAATAACCAGAAAATAATTTTGGCATGGAACGCATTTGGGAATTCACTAAAATCTTACTGTTGATCTTGGTGACTTTGGATAAGTCTTGAGCAATAGCTCTGAAAGAAGTGATGTTAGATATTCATCAGTCACAGCCAGCACACATCCAGAAGGGGAAAGTCCTGCTGGGCAAACTTGGTTTCCTTTCATGTCCAGGTACCCCATCTTATTGGTTAAGGGAGGCCAGTGGATGTAATCATGGTTTTGGATTTCAGTAATCTTCAATACTGTCTCTCAGAGTGTCCTTCTGGACATAATGTCCAGCTCACAGCTGGCCGTGAGGATGGTGAAGGACCTTGAGGGGAAGCTGTGTGGGGAGGGGCTGAGGGCACTTGATTCATTCAGCTGGAGAAAAGAAGACTGAGGGGAGACCTCACTGCAGGGACAACTTCCTTGTGAGGGGAAAAAGAGGGGGCAGGCACTGATCTCTGCCCTGTGGGGACCAGGGACAGCACCCAGGGAATGGCCTGAGACTGAGTCAGGGGATGTTTGGGTTGGATATTAGGGGAAAGGTATTCACCCAGAGGCTGTTTTGGCACTTGAACAGGCTCCCCAGTGCAGTGGTCACAGCACAAAGCCAATCTGAGTTCAAAAAGTATTTGGACAACACTCAGACACATATTGTGACTCTGGGGGCTGTCCTGTGCAGGGCCAGGAGTTGGACACAAAGACCCCTGTTGGTCTCTTCCAACTCGTTCTTTTCTGTGATTTTACTCTGGGGTGACAAATTTACTTGTGATCTATCATGAAATGAGGAAATGAGCAGGAACCTCAGAAACTAGCAATTTCTCATTATCTAACCTTGAAACAGAGGTTTGCCTTGAAATACACATGCTCCATTTGCACTCTCACTTAACATTTTAATGTTTTAAATTTTTTTGAAGCATGCCTTCCCACTTAAACAGCATAACACCTCCGAGAAAATCTCTACTGCAAACCCCCACTGTTGTTGAGCAGGTGTTGGAAAAAGTCTATGAAACAAAAACAATGTGAAGAATTTTACCAATCGTAGAACTGTTCATGTCATCTCAGATGAAGATTAGGAATATTTGAATATTACAGTATTCCAGGCTCCCTGAATTCCTCAGAATTTTAGAGTATCACACTATTTTTCTTCATGTTCAAGAGCTGAAGATAACTAAGCTAGAAACACTGATCTTGTGAAAAAGGTTGTTCTTGTTCATTAGCTATTCAGATGAACAACACCATGGTAAGAAATATTTTTAAAAGTCATTGTATACTGGAATCAAAATGTTTTAGTCACTTCATAGCTTCTAAAAATATAGAAAAATTTAATTTAGAGATAATACAGAACTGTTATAAAAGCTGCTTAAGCACAAAGTATAAAAGAACTAGTGAAGCTTTTAATGTGGTAATTAAAATAGCTGATGTGTGTCTAATGCATTTCCTCAGTGTCTTCTAGGACCAGATCACGATAATGTATATTTAACTTTTTCTTCCATTTTGCTGAAATTATAGATAAAATTCCTATCTCAATAGTTTGCCAATATCCATATATAGTAGCTGTACTTGGAGCATAAAACCAGCAGTATGCTGTCTACTGAAAATTCACTATGTGACTGTACAGTAACTGAGCGATTACATTCATGTTCTGCCTCATTAGAAGGCAATGCATAAAACATGAACTGACATGAACCAACACTCAGTCTGTAGCATATTATGTGTGTTTTAGGATCAACATAATAAATAGCTTATATAGGAAGCAGAGTCTCACAGTGATCTCTGAGACTTTCTCTACTTTCCAGTGAATGTTGCTTATCACAGTTCTGTGACTCCTGATTTTTTCATTTATATGAGATGATACTACCAATGTTTCAAGGGTCTGTTGAGCCTCCTTCTCTTTATTGGTATGACATTAAACTCCAGATTTCCTCAAGAACATTTAGTGTATCTGACTGAAAACATGAGTCACACACTTCAGGTTACTGGAATTATATGGTACAAAAATACACATGATTTGAACAACTAATGCAGAGTGTTATTTATTACAGTGTGTGTGTTAATCTGAATCACAAATACTGTTTTATTTTTTTTTTACTGAAAGCTGTATTGTCACACAAAGACATCACTGTCTTCGTTTTCTCCTTTTCAAAATGACTTCCATGTTTGCTAATATGCTCTGCATCTTGCAGTCTGTCTGGGGTGTATTGCACTTGCCAGTGTGGAACACATATTATGGAGGATGTTTTCCAAGGTTTTCTCTAGACTTTTGAGCTGCTTTCCCACACAATGGAAGAACCCAGCTTTGTTCATCTTTCAGACCATTCTATCCTGGCTGCAACAATCATGCCTATACAGCCATGTTAATCCAGTTTGTACATCTAGAAGTTGAAATTCTTTGTAAGTAAGGTGATTCCTTTTTCTTCATGTTCTTCTGCAGGCCCATCGAGGGATGCAAGTTGCTAATGCCCTTCCAAACGTTGTGCAACTCTTTGATCCTTTCTATCTGCTTATCTGCTTGCCTGTTTGGAGCTGGGAGTTTTTAGCAAAATGACAGAGATGCAAGGAAGATTGTCAGTGGCCGACACTTTCACTTGCTTTCACTTGCTTGACTGTCCCCTTGCTTTCCTGCTTTTCTTTTTAAAACAAAAATCCCCATAGCCAATTGTTTATCACGCTTGCAAATTTTGCACCAATCTTTGAGGGACAACAATTTCATTCCTCCACAGCGTAGACTTGTAATTTTAAAATTCTTTCTATATAATTCATCTCTTCTATTTTTCTAAGGTAATTAAAACAACTTTCAGCAATTTACCTGTTAACATAGGAAGCAGAAGAAGATACTAAGAATTGTCATTATATTACTTGCTTCCCAGAGAGGCTTTCACATATAAGGTGTAAAGATAAATGCATTTGTAACACCTAGTTCCACGCCAGGACAGAACTGAAAATAAATTGCTCTAAGTCATCTCTCTGATCACATTTCCAGCTCTTTTACCCACAAGGAAACTGCCACATCTACCACAACTAAGATGCTCTTTCCATTAACCCCCTACTGAAAGATTCCTCAGGAGAAACAGCAATACAGAATATTTATAAAACTTTTATTTACTCCATAGCTAATTTTAAGGGAAAGTGTTTTATTAAATGATGCCTAAAGATTTTACTGTATTTTGTAGATTTTTTAGAATTTTTGCCTTATTCTTTGATAGAAACCTTAAATATAATTACAAGTGGAAATACTTATACCTGAAGGGGGTAACACTGTTCCAGTGAGAATAATAGACAGCTTGTGAACATGCAGGAGGTTGGACTAAGAGACTCTTAAAACAACTCGATAGTTGCCACTCTATAACTTTGTGAAGGTCCCAGATCAAATGTCAAGAAATGATTAAGTGTTGTGATGCTTTCTCTTGTCATAGTTTCAAGCTAGATTTCTTTCTCAGAAGTAAAATTCACAGAACTCTGTTCAAGTGACAAAATTCCCCATGGCAACTTGTGCACATTTAGACACTCAAAAATGTGTTCACAGAAGCCATCACACTGAGCACCAAAATCCTGAATATTCTTAACAGGAATTGTTGAAGAGATGAATGTGATGAATTTCTCTCATGAGAGAGACAGTGTCTGTTCTCTGTCTGTATGTAGTTATTGTCCATGTGTAGGTATATGTGTGCTCAGATATGTGTGTAGACACATACTCTGTAGGAGTCCAAGAGCCTACTGAAATGTATGCCAGGTATGTACCTTTCACCACAACTCCAAAAGGGGTAAGGAATTTAAGAAAGAAGAATAATATTAAATAATAATAATTAATATTAAATCAGATGAAAGAAGGTAAGACAATGTCCTACCCTTCATGGCTTTATCTATCAAACTGCAATTTAAACAGAAGTAATCCTGGGCAAAAATCTTGTGGACTCTGCTCTTGAGAAGAGTAGTGAACAGCTATGTTGGGACATTCAGAATATCAATTCTTCTTTTTTTGTAGTAATCGTGTTTACTCCTCTCTTGTGTGAATCAAGACTGATAATTTTTCTGTACTATAAAAGAAACAGTCTGGTTTCATGCACATCAATTTCAAATCTAGCAGCATAAAAAAAGAACTCAATTTTATAATCCCAAAGCTTCCTCTCAGTTTCTCTAGATTCTGCTTCCTTTGTATCTTCATACTGCAATCAAGGAATAGCAATATTTATCTGAATTATAAATCAGACTTTTATTCAGTCTAGCCAGCTGTAACAGCTTATTTGTATGACTATAATTAAGGATCTTTATTATCATTGCTTTGTGGAGACCAACAGGTGCACTGTTCACTGTTCTTTGCATGACAAAGAATGTAGCCATAAATTTTTCAGTAAACATTTCTTTGAAGAGGTATCTGTTAATTCTTCTGTTCCTATTTCTCCCTCTCCTTCAAACAAGTCAAGAAGACAGTTTCTCCTCCTTTCATTTTCTAATCCATCTACTTTCAATATTTGGTTTTGGGTTTTTTTGCTCATTTAGACATTTTCTGTTCAAATACTCCAGTTTATTCTAGAAAATCACTATTTTGGAGAATGTAGATCTTCTACAGCATTGTTGCATTTCAACTCCACTGAACCAAAATATCATTTTCTTAATCACCCATTAAGGCTATTAACTAAGATATAGAGATCATCAATTTGGATAGTCATTTAACTTCCCCCTGGTCTCTAGTTCACTTTTTAAATAGTTAAATACTGTGTAATGAAAAATTGCAGTCTTTCTCCCAGACAGTTACTAGTTAAAGCAACTTCATGAGACCAGCCTGTGCATAAAAGGAAAAGAGGATATCAGCTATGTGTATTCCTGGGACAACTTTCTCCAGCTGTTTGAATGATTCTTTTGCATCTTAACTGCTTAATCACTCCATCAGATCATATTGTCTTCTTCAAAAATAGATTCAGCTCTGAATTCCTAATTTCCTTTCCTGAATTCTTAAGAGGACAAAGTAAAAGAAAAGTGACTGCTGAAAACATTTACAAGGTGTGTTGAATTACAGCTCCTCTCAATATTAAATCAAGAAATTTGGGTTGATAAACCATCTCTAGTCAGCTGTGAATTGAATCAGAAATTTGAAAACAATATTGTATAATTTATCACTACTTAAAATATAGTTAAAGGGAAATATATAATCAATAGGAAATCTGGTGCCAAATAGCAACTCTTGCAGATGACTTCTGAAATAAAGAAAGTTTCTAAGTCATGTAGGAATTTCAGCTAAAACTCTATAGCTAGATAGGGAGAAAAAGGAGTTAGTAGTTTAGCTTTAGTAGTTTACAATATTCAAGAAGAAACTTTTTATTTATCAGACAGAAGGAAAAGGTTGCTAAGACTGAAAAAAAAATTGTCCTGTAATTATTTATGAATGAAAATTATTTGATATCCCAGAGATAAGAAGCTCAGTAATCCTTGAGAAATATGCTTTGTTGTGAAAGGAATAAAAATATTTCTTTAATCAGTGGGCTGGAGCAATTGACACCTAAGTTTTCTTAAAGAGAATTCTTAAACTCAAAAAAGGAGAAGAATGCTAGCAATATGCTGATTTTAAAGAAACAAAACAAAACCAAGTAAAAAACAACCAATCAACCAAACCTCAACACCCACCAAAGAGGATAATCTAAATAATGATGTGCTAGAGAAATCCACACAAATTATAAAAAAGATATTGCAAGAATCACCTCATAAACAGTTTGAAGAATAAATACTTAATTCAGCAGATACTCCTATATGGAAAATGGGTCTTCTCAAACAAGAACTGTTGAGGATATGCTCTCAGGTACGGGGCATGAAATCCTAATACAGGCCTGTTTGCACAATCCAGCCTACGTGCTGGGAAACAAGGACAGTGAACTAGCCTATGTGCTGGGAAGCAAAGACAATGTATCCATAAGCAATAGTGCATCCATAAGAAACGGACATGAAGAAGATGGCAACAAGTAAAATAAGAAGATGGATGAGAAACCAAGAAAGCATATGGGAAAGCAGTAGAATTGCTTATTGCAAGGTTAGCTGCAAGATAGACAGTAGATACATTAAGCGGACAGAGTTTAGTCCATAAGCTATAGAAAGGTAATAAGTAAGTAACTTTTAGCCAATAAGTTATAGAGAATTATTATACGTAAACACTGTAAAGCCTTATATAAACTGTGTAATCAATTAATAAAGGAGACTAATGGACTGACTAAGAGACTGTGAACACTGACTTTACGTCTATGAGGATGTGTCTTTGACTCTGGAAGCTCCTCGCTTATCTACAAAGAACAATCTTATTCTTTGCTTAAACAAGTTTAATGAAGGAAGGCAAATAGATGTATTTGGATGTTGTAAGTTATTTTACAATGCAAACACACTGACTAAAAGCTACAAATGTAATAAAATGAATATAGCTTTAGGCAGATGTAAGGAGCCTGGTTTTCTGGAGCAAATATCAGAGGCCTTGTACTTAGGAAGTGAAGAGCTGCATAAAAAGTAAGGAACTGGACTGATATTTTAAAAGTGTTGTAATAGGAGTAGATGATACAGGGCCATCAACTCTGAATACTCAGACTTCAGTGACAAAAAGAGCTGCTCTTGAGTAGCCAAGAGCGTATAAAGGCCTTGATATTGGTTATCAAAATTCAAATGGCATATTCTTGAGTGTATGAGTCACTCTGGCTTTGGAAAATATGCTTAAGTATTCCTGAGACTTTGGCTTAAAGAAGTTATAAACTTTCAAGCATTGATGTTACACTCTACAGAAATAAGACTTTGTAACTTTATTCATGCAATTTTATCAGTTTTCATGTGGTTTATATGTGTGATTTTGTCTATTTATTCTTCAACATAGCAATCATCAGGCAACAGCTTCCTCAACTATTTAATCAAAGGGATTTTGAACAATGAAATACACATTTTCCATACCGGATATGCATCGAGTAGTAACTCAGGGTGTGTCATTCCTGAAGCATTGCCCAGTGCAGTGGTTTGCCATTGTCAAAGCTCTTGCCTATGAGACACCACTTTCACTGGCAGTCCTTTGACAGAGCTGGAAAACAGAGCAGGCAGGGCTAGAGGGTTTCTGGTAAGGTACACTGTAACCCTGCCTGGGCATTGCTAATAATAGCTGGGCTCCAGCACTGGATGCAATTATGGGCTTCATTTTATGTGGAAAAAAAGAAGGAAAGCCCTTCTAAGAGAGAAAAAAGGCTTGCAGGATCCATTTTGCTATGGAATAGTGAGATATATGATTAGATGTGTACAATACAGTCTTGGAGTCTCTCTATGCTTGTGAATTATGTACTGGGTTTTTTTACTTCCCCCCACATAGAACCAGGTGTAGAAATTTCTCTAGCTTGCAGAAAAACAGGAAGAATAGATGTCTTCTCTGAAATAATAAATTATCAAGAGGCATGTGGAGCAGTGAAAGGTGTACATAGAAATGGACACTTTATTTAACATATTTTAAATGACATGCATTCAATCTTATGTGGGTCACAAAATTACAAGATGAGCCATTTGATATTTACTTGTCATGTTTTCCATGATTAAACACTTGCAAGAGGTCTTCCCATTTCTCTCTGCCTCACTGAAAACAATGTGAGAGATGACTGTTCAGTATGGGCATTCACAGCAAAATTTTCCTCCAGAGTGAAGTACCTGGCATGTCTCACCATGCACACTGATAGCTCACTTCTCTTTTATGAAGCCAGTAAAGATGTAAGAGGAAACTCCCCGTTTTTCATAGTAGTCCAGTGCTTAATGGTGACTATTTGGTAAGTATTAATCATACCAGCTGGATACCTTTTTCTAAAAAATTACTGACCTCCTGGTTCCAGTGAAAATGGTGGTTTTCTTTTTCTTGTGGAAAATACAGGTTTGGAGGATTCTGAGAATGCAACCATGCAAACAGTTGTCGGATTTCATATTTCTGATACTTATTAGACATATCTGGTTTGCCATCTCCTTAATTTTTCACACACAGGCATAAATGTGTTTTTCTCTTCCTGCTTCTCCAGACTACCAACTATTGTTGACAGCTTTCCCAAGAGCCTATGACATGTTCACTCATAGTATTTAAGAGGAAGCTAGCTACTTATTATTTTATAAACATTTTATCTGTTTGCAAGAAAGGGTTGATCTGTATTTGATTCACTATTCAGGTCTTGAATCCCTCTACAATTAAATAAATGCTTGCCACTAAACTCAAGGTTTTAGAAATGTATTTTCTTTACAGACCTTGCCAGTAACTTGCAGTTTCACCTCCTTTCCTTTCCAGTAGCGAAGCACTGACAAGGAAGCCTAACAGACTATTTAAAATCATCTGGTTCCATCATCTAGTCATTGTTAAATATTCACAATGATACCAGGGCTGTGTGGGATTTCTAACTGTTCTCACTTTCAAAGGTTAGTAAGGTCAAAGATTGCTTACTTCCCAAGATGAATTATACATTAATACTGAGAGAAAAAGAAGCTATCAGGCTCAAAAACTCTTCCCTGATTAATGTGACACAGCAAGTGGTATCTCATGTATTAACAAGCAGGTGTAAAGTTATTTAAATAACATGAAATCTGATGCAAACTGAAAGCATCTACTGAGACGAAATGGGCAAAAAATTAGACTGCAGTTTTGATAATACATGTAAACATTTCACAGTAGTTCTTTCAGGCAACCTCTATACCAAATGCTTCACAACCTGTGAACAAAATGTGAGATAAAGCATTAGAATCATTTGAAGGGTAAAATTTGTTTTCATGTCAGATTAGAAAATGAGAGAGCAAGCGAAGTTCAGAAATATATGCTAGTAACGTGATAGGGATTAAATGGTTTTATATGAGGTCAGCTGATCATAAAGATTCTTGGTCTTTTTCATATTGCAAATCACTCTGTGGAAGTTGATGCACAAAGGGAAACATGGCAAGTTCTCTGAAAGAAAAGGATTCATCATTGAATGATAACAGTAGTTGCACAAAGGGACAAGTTTGGAGCTGCCAACAAAACTGTTTGGATTGTTTGCCAAGATGCTGCTGCTAAAAAAATAAAAATGAAAAATTGTTATCCAAAACTGATATTTGAACTTTGTGTCTGCATTCCCCAGAAGAAAAAAGAAAAACAACACATTATAGAAGTACCTTCACTGTTGAGCACTTAGAGAGCTACCTTTTATAACAACTGCTAAGATAAATGGGAATAAACACCTCATCCTTTCAATTCTGAGGCTTTTTAGATTCAATAATGAAGATTTTTAGTTGATACTGTGAATTCTTCCCTTCTCTGCATTCTGTTATTTTATAGGAAAAAAAAATTAAAAGCCTGTTGTAAGCTCCTAGCAGAAAACAGTATTTCTATCTATATATCTAGTTATCATGGAATTAGAGTTTGTCTTCTGAGTTTTGTGTGTGTGTCTATACAGGACCAGCAATTTCTATACCATAAGCACGAGGCTTTGTTTTTCCACATCTGAATGTTAAGGGAAGAAAGCTGAAACATTCCTGGGAATATCAATCACAGAAATACAGAATACTAGGTTGAAAGGAGACCTCAAGGATCATCTTGTCCAGTCTTCCTCAGCAAAATCATGGTCTAGACAAGATGGCCCAGCACCCTGACCAAATAAATCTTAAAATTGTCCAATGGTGGGTTATTCACCATTTCCCAGGGGTGATAATTTCAATGTCTGACTGTTCACATTGTGAAAAATGTTCCTTTTGTGTCTACTTGAAATCTCCCTAGGAGTGACATATACCAACTATCCCCTTGTCTTTCTCATCTGACTCCTCATAAAAAGGGAGTCTCCTCTGTCTTTGCACCCTTATTTTATGTTCAGAACCATGGTATCCCCTAAGCCACCTTTTCTCAAAGCAGGACAAACCCAACTCTCTATTCCTCTTTCCTCACATGCCATTTGCCTTTGTGATTATTCTTTTTTGACATAACATATAACCATGTAATATCAGCCTACATCTCTATTGTTTGTGAAATACATTAGTCCCTTTATCAGTGTTTGCAAATGAAAAGCATGTCTGTGCATCAGGCAGAAACTGAGCTTGGTTTCTGCATTTGTTTCAAGTTGTAGATTAAGTACTGTTAGACAGAAGAGTACTCATAAATACCTTATTAATACATTTTAAAGTTGGAATAATTAATTCTATCAAATATTTACAGTTTAAATTTATAGATTTAGACATCTTTGGTGATTTAGATATCTTTCCCCTAGATATCTTTGATGAAGATGGCTGCCTAAATCTTTGATGCCCCTACTTGCCTGTTGTTTTGTAACCCAGCCATTAGCCAGTGAATCCAGCTATTAACAAAGTCAGTGTCAATGTAAGTATGATACAGAAGCAAGGCTATTTCAAACCACTCAGCAATACACACTGCAGCCAGGGGAAAAGAAAAAAAAAAGAAAGAAAAAAAAAGAAAACTGGTTAGGACACTACAATGTGTTGAAAACAAAACATCTTTCCTCATTTACTGTGCAAAAGAATTGGAAAAGCAAAATCCTATTCGAATGTCTTTGTCTCTGCTTCTATAAAAACTGGAGAAAACTACAGCACCCACGCTCATCCATTCCTATTTCAGGTTGGTACTGGCTGCTTATAATTCACATTTCAGCTATTTGAAGGAAAGATTAACTTTTCAGAAAAAGAGGTTTTCATAGTTTGAAATAGCATGATCAAATTAGGTGCTTGACGTTCTGTGCAATATACTGGGCCTGTATGACTTTGCACAAAAGTATCTTTAAAGTGCACACTGGAAGTGTTCTTTTGACTTTAGTCCACATGTGGACAAACAAGGAATGTGTATGTGGTTTAAAGGTGATGTATTTTTTAAATACACAGAAAGATTTTTAAATACTGAATTCTTTCCTGTAATGCAGAGCAGTACAAACATATTACTGGAATTGTTTCTTCCACAGGAGCAGCTCAACTATCCAGGTTTGGGGAGTTTAGGAGAATTACAATGAATCATTTCAGTAAAAATAGATGCAAAGCTCGTCTACTTCAAATTCTCTTGCAACCACTTTGGCTGCTTTTAAGCACATGAGCAGTGCCAAGGAAATGGATGGTAAATAAAACTAAATAACTTGTTGTGCCAGGTATTCATCTTGGTGTAGTCACTTACACACTCACCACCAGTGCCTCTGCAGGAATATTTTCACTGAGTTGACTTTGAATCAATCCGTCTTCAACCACTTTCTTGGCAAATCCCAGTATTATTACTGTTCTTGAATACGTATCAGTCACACAAGAAACTCATGTAAAAATTTTAGTGGTCTTCAAAACAGATCCAGCTTTTCTTTATTTAGATAGCAATTTTCTCCCACTGAGTCTGTTCCATCATTATGATGAACTTCATAAAACATCATACCAGCACTGTATTAATAATGTCATAGAGCCTTGTATATAGTTCTTTCTTTCATTTGTTAAAAAAAGATGTTTAAACACAATTTCGTCAAAATGAATTATTTATCAGAAATCACTTTTCCTAGTTCTATTAGCCATATCCCTAGTTAAACTACATATTGGGCAAAACCAAAAAAAGCACAACAAAAACTGATTCCTAAATTTAAAAAAACCCAATACAATAAATTAAATTAAAAAGGAAACATTATGCATATGGATACACTTAAGAGTTATGATGACTGTGGTACAAAATGTGTTATAAGATTCAAAATAATCCAAGTTATTGGATTATAATGCCTCTGCTAATTGTGGCCTTTGTGATTGTACAGAATATCATGTGTATAAAAACAGACACTGCATTTTTAGCAGGAAAAATAAAAAGGCGCAAGAAGAAACAAGGCAATGGCAAAAACAAACGAAGTTTCTCAATTACAGCACTAAATCTGTATT
The DNA here is from genome assembly GCA_013396655.1 of Campylorhamphus procurvoides. NCBI lineage: Eukaryota > Metazoa > Chordata > Aves > Passeriformes > Dendrocolaptidae > Campylorhamphus > Campylorhamphus procurvoides. The sequence goes on from WBMV01008684.1 coordinate 152,097, forward strand.
AGACCGATTTAAAGCCTTGACATGAACTGAAATATTTTATGCCCTGTGCTGATCCTCTGCAAACAGGTGATTTTTATTCAGCTAGACTTCTCCTTATTGCCCACTGAAACCTTTTTAAACAAGTAAGTAACTGAATACTATTTATTTTGCCCTCTGTGATAGGAGGATACTTTAGTCTAATCCTAATTCTGTATATGAATCCAAACATTTTTCTTGCTATTCCTGACAATGACTATTAAAACCACAGAGCAGTTATGCAAACACTCTGAATGTATTATCTCACAAACTATGGGGAAAACATTCTAAAACCTTAATAAAAAAAATAAAATCAGTGATAAGATTTACTTAAAGAAATTGTCTTGATATTAATACCCATACAGATGGAGAAAAGATTTGTCTGAGAAATTGCAATAGCTGGTCCAAGATTCACATTTTAGGGAATGGAGCTTTTGAGAAAGAGACGAGATGAAACCTTACAGCTGTTCCCATTTCATGTTTCTCCTCAGTTCACCCAATAAACCTATTGTGAATCTTTTCAGCAGACAGCTGAGGAACTATTAGCAGATGTGTAAAGATCAAATATATCAAAACCTCTTGTCAAGGAGTCTGTTATATCAGAAGGCCATCCACTTGTTTGGCTGCATGGCTAGAACACTTTAACGCTGAAGTATATCAGACTTGTTTATGTTAGAGGGTGTAAGATGCTTCTGTGGAACCATCCATGACATCACACTATATGGCCATATGAAAAATTCCACATGCTGGGCTTTCTGAATTTTGTTCTTGCATTGAATGGGAAAAAGTTGATTCGTGATACTTTGTTAAATGAAGCATTTAAAAATTACATATTTAACTAGTATAATTAAAGGTTATTGAGAAGTTCCAGCAGAACAGTTACCCAAGATCATGCAAAACTGGCAAGAAAAAATTCCATTTTAAATGCAGTATGTCTTCCAGATGATCTTTTAAATGGTAATAGTCACACAATGTAATTAATCATGCGATTATTACTCAATAATTGAAGACACATTATGGAAGTTAAAATTTGACATTTAAAATATACAAAGAATTAAAATTATGACATCAGCCTATAAATTACTAGAGCACATAATTGGTATAACGAATGAGACTAGTAGCAGAATAATGTGTTCAATTTGACCTTATTGTTGAAAACAATGATGGACAGGTAGCTATTAAGTTATCTCTGTTCTGCATTAGTTAGAAATGCATTCTGATCATAACATCCAAGTTATTAAAATGTCATATAGTCTAAATTCTTAGCAGACATTCAGCTAACAAAAAAGACCATAGGAGTGCTTGAATGATGTTTTGCATTTTATTATAGCTTTTCTTTTATATCCTATTGGACTGCTTGATTATGCAGATCAAACTGATGCACAGTAGTCAGGGAAATTTGGTTCCCTGGAAAGGTTGCATCACTGGGCTAGTTCATTTGCCTGGAAAGTTTTGTGGACATCAAAACATGGAAATGTATGATCTCTGGATAACTTTGAGAGCATTACTGAGTTAGTGACTCATGGAAGGGAATTTAACCCCTATTAAAACTGAAATTGGAAAAAAAATTAGTATTTCATAAACTTTCCCTGTATTTGGTTAGCAGATCAAGACTATATGTATTTAATTTCAGATTTCTTCCTGGACTGAGATGCTCTGCTGTCAGGAGAGATTGCACCTGATACTGGATATAGGCCTTATCAGTGGATATGAAGATATAGCAATAGAATCAAAGAACATTTTGAGTTGGAAGGAACATTCAAAGTTCATCTTGTCCACTGCCCTGTTGTGGGCAGGGACATATTTCACTTGATTCGGTTGACTGCATCTACACCAGACCTTGAACACTTCCAGTATCATAGCATCAACTTCCTGGGGCAAGTTGTTCCAGTGTCTCATCATTCTCCTTCTAAAAAACTTTTCTTTACATCAAATCTATATGTAAACTCTTTTAACGTAAAACTATTGCCCCTTGTCTTCTCACTACAGGCCTTGGCAAAAAAAGTGTCTCTCTGTCTTATGAGCATTTTAAGTATTGAAAGGCTACAATTTGCCCAGATCCTCCAGGCTGAACACCACCAACTCTCAGTCTTTCTAATTAAGAGAGGTGTTCCAGCTCTCCCACTATTTTTGTTGTCCCCCTCTGGACCTTCTCTCTAACATGAGGTTTCCTGTTGGTCGGTCAATAACTAAACGTTCCCAGTTTGGGGGTAGAAACTGAGACATTTTATTGATACTCGCGCTACAATATATAGAACCGAGAAACGGGGTATGTTAATGAGGAGGTAAGGCACGTTAATGAGGGGGATTAACTATGCTAAGTAGGGCTTAGACAATCCAGTTGTGGTTTTCATCATAAGGTAAACATTTGTCTACAATGGACCACCTAGGGGAAACAAAGGTTATCTGCAGGCCTTGAAACATCTCCTAAGAGTCTTTCCAGAACTTGTAAAAAGAAGAAAGGGATTATAGACAGCTGTAAACAGTCAATCCTGGTTCAAGTAATTTATTGTGGCAGGCTCCTCTCTTATTGAAGGGATCTCCATCTGTTAACATTTGTTTGTCTTCCCCAACAGTTTCCCTTCTCCAGCCTGTCCAGGTTCCTCTGGATCGCATCCCATACTTCAGGTGTGTCAGCTGCACTGCCCAGCTTGGTGTCATCTGCAAATCTGCTGAGGGTGCACTCAATCCCATCATCTATGACATTAATGAAGATATTAAATAGCATGATTCCTAACACAGACTCTCAAGGGATACCACCTATTACTGTTTTGCAGTTGGACCTTGAACATTGACTGTAATTCCTTGGACATGGTTGTCCAGACAGTTTCTTACCTATGTAATAGTTCATTCACCAAATACATATCTTTCCAATTTAGAGGTAAGAATTTTGTGGGGGAGCATATCAAAGGCCTTACAGATATTTAGGTAAGTGACATCCACAGGTCTTCCCTTATCCCCTGATGTAGTCACTTAATTGTGGCTAGATAGCTGCATGCAAACAACATAAATGTCTTAGAAGGTGATCCACAACAGTAGCAGAAAATGAGAATTTAAACAGCCAAACAAAAGTCCTGGGGAGCAAGACTGCATTGTGTTTATCTCCGGACAACCTCAGAGGTTTATCACCTAAATCCCCCTTCTTTGTTTGATGTACAGCAAGGTTGGCTGAAACAGACTTGGACAAAACTCTTTTAAAACAACTAAAGACACACAAAATGAGGAAAAGTACTATTAAGACAATAAAAATCCCCATAATCAACATAACTACAAAACATTTTAGCCCTAATGAGATGTTCCAATTGGGAAACCAATCGAAAATACCACCGGAGGAGCTACTTTGGTTTATTTGAATGTTTTTAACCATATTCCTTAATTTGTTAATCCGGGAATGTATTGTCTGGGAACGGGTGAAGAAGTTCATACAGCACGTGCTGACGAACTCCTTGCACCCATGTCTATTGACGAGTAAGAGGAAATCTATCGCAGCTCGATTCTGAAGGGTTACCTTTTCTAATGTTTTAGTATTAGAGAGCAACCCTTCAAGTGCACCAGTAGTGGCGTTGACCTCTTTCGAGAGCCAGCATCCCATCTTGTTAAGCAATTTTAAAGCGTGAGCTGTTCCAATAGCAGGCAACAGGATGGAACTTACTGTGTCTTGTGTAGTGGTCCAGTAATGAATTGTGGAATCACAATTTTCCGTAAATGGATGAGAGTTTAAAGGACCATTTCTCCTTGGTCATATTCCTTTATTAGTTTTAGCTAGATGACTAGACAGGTTACAATTTGGCAAAAACAACGTAAGTTGACCCAACGTACAGGGATTCCTACTGCTCCCGCAGGGATCCCTTTCCAAACTCTCTTTCCACAAATTAAAAATGTTTTAGGAGGAAGATCTACATTCTTCTGGCCATGTTGTCTAAAGACATATTGCACCAATTAGAAAATTTGGCGTAACCCAATCCTGGGTCAGGAGAAACAGGAGCTTTGTGTAAAGGTGGGTAGTTTTTTGCTAGGGCAAAATAAAAACAGTACATTGCAGGAAAGGATCCTTTGATTCTGATTTCTTGGGGAGGTAAAACACTGTATGAAAGACTACCTGGCTTTTCTGGCAGATTTTCAGGCTGGAACAGGGAGAATAAACCTTCCTTGTAACAACAAGAAAACGGGCCGTTCTCGAAGTCATAGGAGGTGCACCAGGGAGTATAATTATTAAGAAACCATTTCAAATTATCTTTTCTCCTTGGAACTTCTGCCAGACATGATTGAAAAGGATCACCTGGGTTTGTCACCAGAAGACAGAGTGATTCTTTTCCAATCATGTCGGCTAGTGCAACCCACATATTACTCCAAGAAAGGTCCATCCAGTGGGCCGAATTTTGAGATTTCAATTCTTTTTGCTCTGCTGCTCTTTCAATTCGAATGATCTGTTCAGGATCTTTCTGTTCCGATTACTTACTACTGGGTAGGCTTCTTTAAAGGTGATGATGCTGGCGGTGATGATCACGAAAGCTGCTTGAAAGGTCTGACAACCCTTGCCAGCACCCATCTCGGACCTCTGTCTGTGGAAACACAAGCGTAGCCCCTTCCCCATGTAATAATGGAAATGGGCCCTCCCATTGGCCTGATTCTAAATTTTTACACATTACTTTTGCTCTCAAATCTAGCAGGTCTGTTTTAGGGCCGAAATGTCTTAGCTGGTGATAAATCTTGATCATCCAATCTATTTAAAAAATTTAGGACATAGAGGGCTTTATTTAATTGTTCTTGAGGAGTTAGACCTGCACTCCCCCTTCTTTGTTTAATTAACATATTTTTCAATGTTTGGTGAGCCCTCTCGACAATGGCCTGTCCAGTAGGAGGGTGAGGAATGCCGGTGACATGTTGCACTCCCCACATGTTTAAGAAATCTTAGAACAAATTGGACGTGTAAGCAGGGCCATTGTCAGTCTTGATTTTCTCTGGGACTCCCATCTTGGCAAAGGCGACAGGGAGATGCTTTTTAACATCTTTTGCTTTCTCTCCTGAGTGCGCTGCTGCCACCATGAGACCAGAGAAAGTGTCAATTGAAACATGGACAAATTTTAGCTTGCCAAATGAAGGAAAAGGGGTTACATCCATTTGCCATATCTGCCGTGCGCTTAACCCTTGGGGGTTCACACCCCCAGGAGTTAATGTGGTGACTTGCTGGCAGTCTCCACAAGCTGAGACAATTGCTTGAGCCTGGGAGAAGGAAAGGCCAAAGCTCTGTTTCAGAGCTTAGGCTCCCTGATGGAAAAACTCGTGGGAGAGGCAAGGCTGCTCCACACGGTGAGGGATAACGACAGAACTTACCAGCAAGTCAGTGATGGAATTACCTTCTGCGATGGTTCCAGGAAAGTTGGTGTGTGACCTGGTATGGCAAATGAAGAATTTGTTATGACAGGAGTGAATTTCTACAAAAAGAGATCGAAGCAGGGTAGCCAGCAATGGGTTGCTGACATCTTTCAAATAGGCATGCTCTAACCGTTGAACAATACCTAGTACGTAGAAAGAATCGGAAACAATATTCAATTCTTCTGGAAATAAGCTGAAAGCTTTGCATACTGTTGGAAGTTTGACAATTTGGTGGGGAACCCCTGACTACATGAACATCATGTTCCTACCTGTTGTTGGACTTCCAGCAGATGACAGCTTTTCCAGTTTTTCCTGACCCATCCATAAAAACTGTTCTAGCGGCTGGTAGGGAGTCATTGAACATAAAGGGTCTACATATAACTGAATACTTGAGAGAAACTGTAATAATGGGGTGCGAGGTAGATGAACAGATAAAGAGCCAGTAAAGTCAGCTAGTGCAAGATGAAAATCATTGCTAAAATATAACAAACGCTGCAACATTATGTCTTAGTTCAAAGGAGAACCAAGATATCTATGTTGGCCAATAAATAATCCCTGTTCTTTAAGTTGGAGAACAGAACTTTAATTAGAAACAATATATGTAAAGGAAAGGATAAGAGTTCTTAACCACAACAAATATATATATATNCATAGCTTTAATCACCCCCACACAGTGATAACTGGTCCCTCCTGCTGAACTAGGACACATTACCATGTTAAAAGGAAGGTAAATAGTATCGGGTTCATATCCTGTTAACTCCCATGATGGAGTCTGGCTTTAGTACACAAAGTAGTTATCATTTCTGCTAGCGTTGTAACTGTTTTGGAGAAATGATGGCATAGGAAAATCTATTCCCACAAGAGAACTTTTTGTGCTGACTTTTTAAACTGTCCTAACACTGCAAATGGTTGGGTTTTTCTTTTAAAAATGAATGCTACAGATGGAACGTCCGGCCACTGCCTAGAAGCTGTAGGTGTTGACAATTTTTTATGGACAACTTCTAGTGCTTTTGTGGCTTCTGGAGTTAATGTTCTGGCAGATGCAAGATTAGAATCTCCTTTAAGAAAGTGGAATAAGGGCTGCAATTCATCTGTAGTAATTCCCAGGTTAGGTCTTACCCAGTTAATGGTTCCTAGTAAAGATTGTAGGTCATGTAACATTTTGACATTGGTGTTAATGGTCACATTCATGGGAGTAATGGATTTTTGAGAGATTCTCCACCCGAGATATTTCCAGGGGGAAGTTGATTGAACTTTCTCAGGGGAGATCTCAAACTTATGCTGTTTCAAGATTAATAAAGTTTTGTCTGTAGCTAAATTAAGTGCTGTAATTGACTGAAAAGCAATGAGAATGTCGTCCATGTAATGATATAGTATTACCTCAGGGAATGATCTCCTCACTGCCAATAGCAACGAAGCTATCACATTTTGGCAAATAGTGGGAGAATTCTTCATTCCCTGAGGCAACACTGTCCATTGATAGTGTTTTGCTGGTTCCTGAATATTGATGGAAGGGACGGAAAAGGCAAAATGGGAGGAATCTTTTGTATTCAATGGAATTTGGAAAAAGCAATCTTTAATGTCAACGACCTTAATTTGGAAGCCTTGGGGGATCATTGTGGGTGATGGCATGCCAGGTTGAACAGCCCCCATAGGCTTGATGACTGCATTAATCTTATGAAGGTCATGGACTAGTTGCCAATTGCCATACTTTTTCTTTACAACAAACACTGGGAAATTCCATGGACTGGTGGATGCAATAAGGTGACCTTTGTCCAGTTGTTCTTGGATGAGTTGTGTTAAGGCGTGCAGCTTGTCCCCTCTTAATGGCCACTGATCTACCCAGACTGGCTCATCAGTGAGCCAAGTCAGGGCAGGGGTGTGCTGCTTGTCAGTGACCCATGCTACAAATTTGAAGAGAGGGAGAAGCCCCACTGGCTTAACATATCTCTTCCCCAGAGTGTCGTAGGAAGAGAAAGAACAAAGGGAGAAACAGTAGCCAATTTCTCATCTGGGCCAATTATGGAGATAAGATTCATACTCTTTTTTGGAAATTTGGTTCCTCCTGCTCCAGTAATCAGATTAAAAGAAGTTTCTGTTTGCCAATTTTCTGGCCAGTCTTTCTCCGCCATGGTTGTGACATCGGCGCCGGTATCCAAAATTCCAGAAATTGACAAGGTTTTGCGGTCTGCTGAATTATAAATTTGGTACTGGAGTACCAGATGGTGTTGCGAGATAGGCTGAGCCCACATTGCCTGAATACTCACATTATCACAAATGACATTGTCAGCAGTCATTAAGGTGTGTACTGGGGTAACAGTAGCTATTACGTTTTTTGCTGGTAAAGAGACAGGAGGACAGGCTACGATCACGTGAATTTGAAAAGGAGTTCCTGGCTCAACGTTGGTGATTGTAGGTAAAACTTGAATTCCGACATCCGCCATAGGAGGTGAACAAGGCCTTTAAACGAAGAAACATTAACATCGGAGGGTAACACAACAATAAGACTATTGGGAGAGCAAATCAGAAGGGAAACAGAACTAGGCAAAATTAACTCATAAAATGGTACAGAGCTCTTAAGTAGAATTTTAGTTCTTTGTAATTTTTTGAAGCCACTTTTGATTGAGCGAAACCCATGACTGGCATAATGTGAACTGTGAGGGAAGAACTGGGCTTTGGTAGGAGGGCTCAGGATATTTTAGGGAGGGAGATTGCGTCTTCAAAGCCTCACCTCTCAAGGAACTTCTGCCAGTCACGGGGAATCCTTGCTTCGGAACCATCCTCCATTGCCGGGGATGGGAAGGCAAAAGCACCAGGAGCTCTTCTCCGTGACTGGGGTTCCAGGTGACTCTTGCTGTGGAGGGATCTGTCGGATCAAGATGAACCAGGGCCTCTCTCTGTGTCTCGACTGTAGCCCGAAGGGACAGAAGTGAGGATTTGAATATCAAATCTCTCCCTAACGTTCCACGTTGGGTGCCATTTGACGCAGACCTGCCGGGTGCGTGGGAAAGACGACTCTACTCAGGGTGAGGAGTAAAATGGCCATTTATTGAACAGGGTGAGGGGTTTTTATAGGGTCTGGCTAGAAAGGTNGACGGGTCTCTTTCTTATTTTTCTGTCTCTTCGACTGTCTCCACCTCCGGTATTCGGTTAGTCGTACTCCCACACTTAAGGTCCTGAACTCCATTCTGAAATCAGATGTTTATGCCTGATCTTTCTCTATTAACACTTTTGGCACCGGCAAGCACCCTTTTTTAACCATTACTAAGCTGTACCGCTTCACTTTTGCCATTTCTTCTTTTGCATGGGGAAATCGGAACCCATAGGTTCCTCTCTGCCTCCTGCTCCCATTCCATTTTTGCTTTCTGAATTTAAATACGACAGAGATTTTTACTGGCTATGGTGGGTAGGAAAACCACCTTGATGACCTGCAATGAAGTCTGGATTCATGCCGAGTTCCAAATGTGCTTGGGATAATGAAAAGCCAAGGAGAAGGAGATCTCTTGGGTACAAATTTTTCAGTCATTTTCTGAAGAAGGAAAGAGACACCTGGGTCTTAACAATTAGACACCTCTGGGACTAATACAAAAAGGATTTAGTTATTGAGCATCACAGGGGCTAGGAAACAAACAATTGTCACGCTCCAGAATGAGGAAGAGTAAAACAGTTCTAGGTCCTCTTTCAGTATCAAGAAACTTTCCTCCAGGTGTTATAATTGACACAGGAAACAGCAGAAACTTTTTATCTGAACCTGTCTCTGTCCTGTTCCTTCAGATGACTGTTAAGTCATCTACTTGCATTTTCCCATCTCCCAGCAGAGCTAATTGAACCAGCCAGGTGAGACAGGTGGTCTAAGCACCATGGAGGGACTGCGCACCAACACTAGAGCTCCTGTGATGCCTTGCCTGGGAATAATCGTATGCAGAGGGTGGCATTTCTGAATAGTGTTTTAAACCATTTCACAAGCATCTGTAACCTTCTCTGCAAAGTATCACTGACTCTGTAACTCTGTTCTGATATTCAGACATCTGACTGTCTGGCTTATATTTCCTTTTCATTTCCAAAGCCTGCTCTATTTCAGAGAAGCAGTACTCTCAAAGAATGAGCATTGTTTTGAAAAGTCTTGGTGGAACCACAGGAAACAAGTGATAGGGAAAAAGAAAAAGAGAAAAAAAGCTTTTCTGTATCCAAACTGTGGGAAATTGATGCTCTTTGTGAGCTCTGTATAAAAACAAAGTTTGGCACAACTAAAGATTATGCACATCAATTACACTTAATTACTTCCTACATGGTTCACATTTCTGTTAGGTTTAGTGTTTAACAGACTTTCAAAACCCTGTCATGCTGTCTAATATTGAGCTATCCAAGTTTTGGTTCCCAAACCTTACAAGGAGGGAAAGAGGCCTCCTGGATACTGCATTCTGCTTCAGAAAAGCAGAATTTAGACAGTGTAGGTGTTTTATTGGTGGTGTAATATTTTTTCCTCAAAGACATGACCTGTTTTAAGGCTGTGCTCACCTTAGCAAATAGAAGTAAATTTGGAGAGAAAAAAGAAGTTGATACCTAGACACCAGTTTCCATCCTACATGCATTCCAGAGGCTTCCCTCAGACTTAGCTCCACTCTGGTTCCAAGGACTGAGCAATCACCAAACGCTGGAGCCCAACAGGTGCATTTAAAGAGTGCAACTTGTGCCTTGTTTTCATCTCACCATTCAGGGTGTGAAATAAAGCATACTAAAGGGGGTAGTTAGGAGTTCTGTTTCAAAAGTGTCCTCCTAATAAAAGCAAGATTGCACAGAAAAGTGTAAGCTTCTAAAGAAAATCATTAAGTGTTTGTTGTCATCTCCTCTTGGTAATTTAATTTGCTCAAATACAGCTACAAAAACTTGTCCAAACCCTTTATTTTTCCTTATTTTCTTGACATGACATGTCATAAATATGTACTCCCTCATTGTTGTATACAGATAATACACACAAAAGGTAATTAATATTCCGACATCCTATCAGTGGAATAAACATCCAACAAGACATCCTGACTCGCACAAGCTCAACCCTGCAAACAAACCTCCTGTCAGAAAATCCTGTATATCTTATCACTTCGACAAGGCTACGTGCCAAAGGATCACCACAATACTCTTTTGAATGCTATAAAAACTCGAGACAAATTTTGGGAAATTGGGAGCTAGGGACGGAGATGACAGACCAGCACGCCAGCTGGGAATCACTCCGGAACCTCTCCTCATCTCTGCTCTTCACCACTGCATGCTGCCCGACTGCCAGCGGAGACTGAGACCGTGCCAGCCTNTAGATTGTAACACTCATTTAGCCCAAGTTAAAACCCAATAACGTTAAAACAATTAAAAAAGTTTTTGCACCTTGAAGGAAAGTCATTATGGTCCTGTCATACAAGCATCAAAGAAATACTATTGATATTTTAAGCTTTCATTTTAAAACCTTTTCAATATTTATCGATGTAACATTATTCCAGTAGGTCAAAATAGCTTGCATAGAAAATATTTTTGTGGTATTTCATGGCAGTAAAATGCATCTATTTTAATAAATCCTCTATAGTTTTAATAATCTACAATCCTCTACAATAAGAGGATTAAACAAGGCTCAAAACATGACCAGGTTGGAAAACAACAGGCGGTTTTTTCCAATTTTTTATTTTCAAAACAACCCAAGCTCTGACATTTTGGCTTTATTCAAGGAGGCTGTCTCAAAGAATCAGCTTACATCTCTGATCAGGGATTCAGGAATAGTTGGAATGAACACTCAGATCTGGAGGAGGAGATGCATGTGGTGCCTGGCTGCAGTATGAATGATAAAATAAACCCTATTGGTACTGGTTGGGTGTTTGTTAGTATTGTCACTGCTGGTATTAGTTGTAGAGCTAATAATTAAAAATGGAATTGCATGATAGCTGTTTCTGTATCACAGGATACAGATCCAGTTTTTGGTTTGGGCATAAGAAGATTTCATTGGAGCAAGTTTCACTGTCCGCATGCTAAATTAAAAAATTTGAAAAATTCCCCCAACACTTATCTGTGAATACTGCTTAAAATTCATTAGGCTTTGCTGTTGTTTAGACTTTCACTTTAATTAGTTTTCAGACTTTACATTCTTTATCATTACCCCAAGGAAGATAAAATGAGAAAGTTCAATGCACTTCATTTGTGCCATGAACTGAATAGTTTGTGGAAGGTGCTGTATGAATAAGGTAGGTTTTTTGCCAACAAATCATTTCCAATTTGATTACTGCTCGTGCATTGTTATGTCTAATTTAGGGTCCTATTTTATTTTATGTATTTATCTTTGATAGTTGCTCAAAATGCCTTCACATATTGAAAACACAGTGTGACCAGTTGAAATTAGCCAAATGCCAATTGCCCAAAGGGCCCAGGACAGAGGCCCTAAGACCCCTCCTGACCAACAAGTTTTCACTTCCCTCTTTTCCAAAAAATTGTTGTTTCCTGAATCTCAGGACCCTTCCTCCCGACTGGCTAATCAGCAGGTCTGCACCTCGGCCCACTCCCACAGCAGAGTGACTGCAGGGAGCTTTTCTGCCCTCCAGCACTGCCAGAAGAAGGATGCTCCCCTGACTTCCGATTCCCCTCTTTATGTCTTTGCTTACGTAAAGAAATGAGATGGAATACTTCCTTAGTTATGACCTTAGTTACCAGGAAGGTAAACTAAAACCACTACACACAGCCAGAATATTTTCTTAAAAATCTGTTTCCAAAGCATACAAGCTAATTGTTTTAGTTGTCCAGTCTGACTTGAGGTTTGTGCTTCTCTTTGGTTTTGTTTTTGCAGGTTGTTTTTTAGTATGTTAAATATTTCATCATTTTAATGAATTTTTGTAATAATAATGTAATGTCTTCTTTTGGACATGTACAGATGCTGGGTCCTAACCTGCTAGATACTATTCCTTTATATCTGGGGACTGCAAAGGTTACTGAAATCAATTATATTTTAATGAAATCCATCATTGTAAGAAGAATTGCTGCAATAGCCTTTACACACTAATATGTTTCTTCGCAACCCTTATCAGAAGTTACAAATAAAACACCAATATTATATAAATATTAGTTTTCCGGGTTTTTTTAATATTTAATGAACTAATTTATTCCTTATTTTCTTTATCATATAGAATTAACAGAAAACCTTGTTTCAGATGTAAAATCACTTATACAGTTTTGACTCAAATACCAAAACTGAAGCTATTCCTTTGAAGCAAATTAAAAAAAAACCAAACCCAAACTGAGAAAGTATTCTAGCAATATATGTGAAAGATGATCCACCTGATAATTTATAATAGTTTGCATGCTTAACTAACACAAATGCAGCACATTCTTGTACTTAAGCATATATTCTTATTCTATTGCAGTATATACAGGTGTAGCTCTACAAGGGTTGACTGGACTGATACTTGATAAGGTTTTGAAATTTTAGCCCATAACTATAAACAGGTGAATTTTCTATTTCAGTTGTATACAGCTTTGCGTTTCAATAATTATTCCATTTTTTTTCTCACTAGAAGGTAAATAAATTGATAATAAATATATAATAAAACATGAACTAAAGCTTATGGTTCACAAAAACTAGAGTTGTTCCTGGCCTTTAACAAGACATTTAAGCATGTGCTTTAAATGGCTCTGTAAAACTGAGCAGCAAAAATAGACCTCTGTGGATTCTAAGATTTGTCCATGCTTTTACAATCAAAAGTAGATGCTCTTGTAAAAAGATCTGAGTTCCAGGTTTTTTGATGTTTCCAGAAAATGTTCTCCTCCCCATACACAGCAAACCTGTCCCTTCTGTGACAGCCTAGCCTGAAGAAAAGGACACCAAAGCTGCTTCTGCTCAAGTATGATGCTGCAGACACCCCTGAAGTAGTGGAGAATGAAGGTAGAAAGAGGCAAGCACAGACATATTTTCTTTGCCTCTAAAAAGCACAATTCAGAAAGTTTCTCTGTCAGGAATTATACTGTGTCTCTCCTGTTTCACTGGTTATCCCACATCTATGGATTGTGGGTTCCTGAGTTTCTTAAGCCCATATGTTTTTCAGGCACAACATCCTTTGGCAAAATGACTGGCAATCAATTTAAATTTTATGTTGACTAGTAAACTACTTCCTATGAAGTCTGATATCTTAATCTAGGGGTATTATGGCAAGTGGTGAACAAATATTCTCTGTGGATTTCCATCACATTTGTGACTTTGTAGACACTGATTGAAGGGTACATTTCTGTAAGATCATAATGACTATTTTGTTCTGAGTATAATGATAAATACTATTGCATCTTGTTTCTTTGTTTAAATTTTCAAAAAAAGTAGATTCCAAACAAATTTTGTTTGGAAACAGTAAAAAGGGCTCTGAGAACTGATAGCTCTGCTAGTCTCCAATGACTTACCATCCTCTAACTGTGTGACTCCGTTTGGAATTTTTAAGTTCTCACTTCCAAAAAATGTCCTTTGATTTTGCCACCCTATTTCATCTACCTGATGATAAAGTCACAGCTTGAGCTCCTTCACAAATCACAGGGAAATGATTACAGTCTAAAACTTGTTAACTCAAGTTCCTACAGTAGCAGCTATTCAAACCTGAGCACACAACACACACCTGGGTATTGTGCATGCAAAGTGGATAACAGACTGTTCAAACCCACTCTCTCTTCCCAGGTGGTAAACCAATCACATGACAGAGAGGCACAAGGAGTAAAAACTCTACAGCCATGATGTGATCCCATTCCGTGTGATTAAAGAGCATCCCATCTTCCTGTGGAAATTATTGTACGAAAGACAAAACAAACCTGCAGTGAGATCATGAAGCAGAAAAAGTGTCATAGCAAGACAGATTGAACCACCCTGGAAAACCTCATCTCTGATTCTCCTCAGGGGTGTTGCTACAGGAATTGGGTGCATTACTTCTAAGAAACTATGAAATCTGACTTTGCAGATTTTTCAAGAGAGTGACATATCTAAAAAATTTAACAACAACAACAAAGATGATTTTCTAATGTGTTTCAAAACTTTGTAAACAACTTCAACAACTGCATAAATACTATAAATGATAAACTTCCATCACTGAGACATGACTCTTATCTCTCAATTTCTCAAATAAACAGCTCCAAGCTTCCTATTCATATGAAAGTTTCTGTGGCATTTAAAAGACCTTTGAAAGATCTGGGATTTTCATAGTGTGAAAATTGTAAGCTACGTAGAAGAAGAGAAAGCACGCACTAAAAGCTTTGCAGGCACCAAGTTAGACTAGAATTGCACCTACAAATTTCCCAGTGTTTGACAGTTTATAAAGGCTTTCTCCAAACAGGTACACACTTCAGTGCAGTGATATTTGAAGGCAATATTTCGTCTGTAATCTGTTCCAATATTAATATGTTCTTCTAGAGCAATTTATGAGAGGCAACGTGTGGTAAGTCCTGGTTGTATCAAATATTGTGGTATTTCTTAGTGGCCAGATCACAGGTGAGAAACCCAATGCTTGGTCTTTGTCTCTTGTGCCTTCAGCTTGTGAGAAGAACTCTGCTGAAATTTCAGTAAGTTTCATATCTAAGTTTTGACTGGCAACTCTTTAACTAATGCCTTTCTATCCATAGGGAATAAACATAAATAGAATAGAATTGTTTCTTCATGCCTCAAAATTAAGAAAGAAAATGGCTTCCATCTGATAGCTTCATATGGGAGGTATTTATTAAGGTTAAATGGAAATATTTTATTATAATAAAAATCACTGTCAAATGTTCTAAGAAGTTGGCAGTTTAGGATTTTAATAAATACCCAATCTAACCTTGTTTTTTGTTTTAATAAAAGTAATGTTGCAATGTATCTGTTCAAGATAATGTCCAGGGACAGTTACCTAAAAGAGTTCTCTTGATTAACCTGATAGAATTTGCTTTCCCGCAGTAGTAACATTTTGCTCTTAGTAGGTTTATTTCTCTGAATAAATAGTCCTTTTAGTATTGCAGATACTTACAAAAAAGATGCCTTTGGAGCAGATTAAGCATCTTTTGTCTCACGCAGTTGTAAGATCCAGATGGCAAACTGTGTAAGGTTTGGATAACAGCAGCAAAACCAGACAGCCCCATAAATGTTTGGAATATTACACAACTATCCTTATCACTAATGCTATCCTTACTCTGTGTTATTTAATGAATAGAGTGGAATCACTTCTGTGTACATCCAGACTATATGTTTTACTGTTTGTAATCAAGTCCATAATACAGTCAATATATTTCACATATTTCCTCAGTAAAACCTTTTTCTAATGCTGGTATCTTAAAGTACTTTATATTCTCTGCATCCCCACAGCTTTAAGTAACATAAAAAGTGGAGTGTTCATTTTATGCTCAAACGTTTGTTATACATATGGAAGTGTTTAAAAAATTACATTTTCAGAAGTGCAGAAATGTTGATATTTATTACATTTGTTGTAACTTTAACATATCTTCTGTAAAGCATTTAAAACAACTGGAAACTCATAATGTTAGTGATATTCACAGACATCATGAAATCTATATTCCAATATATTATCATAGCGATCTGATGCATAACACAGTGCTGTGTTTTCATATTTTCAGTAAGTTCCTTTGATGTGAGTAAATGATGTGTCCTAAGACATCTATAATATAACCAGTAATACTTTAACTAAAATGAAACAACCAGCTTAATGTTTTGAACTCCGTGATGAAATAACATAAACCATAAAGAGCACACAAAATCAGTCAAGCATGACTGGGATAGACCATGTGGCATGTCTCACTGATATCCTGCAGATATGAAACAGCTGTGGGTTTGGACAGATTTTTGGGCTGCCTTTGGCTATATCAAAAGGCTACGAAATGATGGGTGTGCTGTCACTTAATGCAATGTAATTTAATTTGCTATTTAAACTACAGTTCAGGAGAGATTAATTTAAACCAAGTAAACTGACTTTTCAGTGGGCTCCTGTCATATGAAGCTGGAAAACTATGCTGTAAGGTTTTTTTGAGAACTGAAGTTGAGCTAGACACTTAAGTAAAAAAAATTATTTTCCTTTGAAAGTTAGGAGTGTTGTAAGGTGTGAGGGGATTCTCTGGTATTAGAACTGAGGCAAAGAACTAAGTACAGTGGATTAATCTGTAAACTAATATTTAAACATTTAAATAATGAATCCATAAGTAAATATGAGACTATAAAAAAAATCTTGCTTTCAAGAGAAATTGAATCGCATCTATAAAAGTTATGGTTTATTTATATTCCTTTGTGGAAAACTTAGATATTGTCAACAATAAAAATCACTTGCACTGTATTAAAAAGCATAAAAGTTATATAGGATAGATATGTATTCAGAGCAAGTGAAGTGAAAATCATTAGGTGGTAAATGCCCATGACTAGACTTATGCATCTATAAACTTAGTGGTAGTTATACAGAAAATGATTAAAGGAAAACATTTGAAGACTATCTTGTAGGGAAAAGAAAAACCCTTTCTTCTTTCTGTTTATTAAAATTCATTATATAGCAGTAGAAATAGCCTATGTCCTAGAAGTTTAGGCTAGAATTTTGGTTTTCATTTACAGAAATTTTTTTTAGTAACACAGGCAGACAAACACAGTGAACACATTAGTTTCACAATAGTCTTTGCTAGCAAAAGCAGAACCAAGTTATTGAATAGTTGTAAAAGAAGGTGGAGCATAAGAAAGAGAGGTGTGTTTTCAGATCTAAGCACTGCTGTGGAGGCTTCAGCACTTGACTTTCAGCAATACTTAATCTATTCTCTGAATTGAGCAGTGCCAGGTAGTTCTCAATAATAAAACTCAAAAACCTATTCTGTCAACTTAAAATCTCCACAGGGAGTTTTAGGGGACCAGAAACTCTTCTGGAAAATTCTCAGATCCAATTCAGGAGCTAGAAAGGACTCAAAACTGATTCCAACAGACAGCTTACTATTGTGCTTAGGAGTTAAAATACATTTAAGTGAAAGGATAAAGGCTGTGCAGTGATAGAGTGCCAAAAAGCAGCCAGGCTTTTATTAGCCATATTAGCAAAGAAAATCACAAAGGAAGGGAGGGAAAGGAAGTTTGCAAGGGAAAAGCCTTTTAAATGACTGCCATGAATCTGAAAAATCAAAATGAAAGTGAAGGCTTTTATCTCTATCAGGGTTTCTTTGTCCCCTTCTGTGTTTTCGTGGGTCTGCTACTTAATAGATCTGACTACTTTTTCTTCCCTTTTTCTTCCTGCCTCCATAAACTGGTCCCTGTGAAAATGAAGATGGAAATCATTATGTTTTTCCAGTAATCTATTATAAATGTGTTTAACTAGAATTTTCTGCTACCAATTCCTTCAACACTGTTTTTCTGGGTTTTTTTTTCAGTTATTTTGTTTTGTTGTTTGTTTGTTTGTTTGTTTTTATAAAATTATATGCTAAATAAAAGATAGTTAAGCCATTTTAAGAAAGTGATCCCTACTCCAGTAGAGATACTGCATTACTTCTGCTAACAAAAATTTTAGATTAAATATGATTTAGTTCTGAATGGTCCAATGATTAACCTGTCACAGCCAGTGTGTGTGGTGACAGCTGCTGGGGTGTGAGTGTCAGTATCCTCTCCAAATCTGGTATCCATGAGGTGCACCTGTGTCATTCCCAAAAAATTTCAAGCTGGAAGGGCCAGCAGCTCAGGGACCCATTGGGCAGGCAAGAGGGTGGAGGCAAGTACAAATAAATGACAATATGAGTAGTGTAAGAGATTTCTTTGGAAACTAGTGGTCTGCCAGAATTAACAGACTCAACCTGAACACTCAGTGTAACAAGAAAAGGGAGAATATTACTTTTATCTTTGTAAACAGACTTCTGCTAGGACATTGTTTCTATTTCTGACATCTACATTTTCAGATTAAAGAGAAATAACAAAAAGAGGTAAAAAACAACCCCTGCAAATGCAGTAAAAGAACTGGGAGGGGGAGGTGGGGAGAAGATTAAAGTTTAGTCTACTGAATTTCTCCAAAAAGTATTTAGAAAAGACCATTGTTCCTGTGGAGCTTTTCAGTTCCTCAGGGAAATTCACAGCAACACAAAGTGGCTGGGAAGTGAAATTAGGCAGAATCAGCCATGAACACAGCTGCCATTTCCTAGAAGTTGCAGCTGGCACTGGAAAAATGCATCAGTAGAGTAACAGAACCTCCACTATCTACTACTTTAGGGGACAAAAAAGAATGAGATGGCTAAATAAAGGATTAAAACCATTGGCGGGGGGGAGGGGGGGGGTTGGAAATCAAGCAGGACTGGAAAGAAAAAGTGAAGAAAATCTAGTCCTGCAGTAAACTTTAAATGCTGGGTGTGATCTGTAGTCACTGTTATCTGTAGAGTGTGTGCAGACAGGCAGTTTCAGCTTCCTAAGGAAGTGGTCAATGCCCCAAGCCTGTCAGTGTTTAAAAGACATTTGCATAATGCCTTAAACACCACACTTTAACTTTTGGTCCACCTGAACTGATCAGGCAGTTGGACCAGGTTGTAACCACAGGTCCCTTCCAAATGAACTATTCTAGCCAGTCTATTTTAGAGCCTCATGCAATGCTGCTAATATTGTGTTACTGTACCTCCCATATATGCTATGTTCTTGGCCAGATTTTATAGCTAATACAGCAGAAATAGACTATTCTATTGCCATGCCAGATTGCATTCAAAGAGCACAGTCTTTCATCACATCCATAAATTTTCTTTGAATAAATATCTTTCATTTTCAATGTACAATCCCTGTGTCCTTGCTGGGTATGGGACTTTGCAAAAAATCTGATGTTTATTTCAGACCACAGCACAGTGAATTTTTAAAATATCTAATATATTTAATTGATATTAAAATATCTACAATATCTTCTGCTTCTTAAGAATCTTCTTTACTTGACAATAATTACATTGGAAGTATGGGTCTAAAAGCAAATAATTTAAAACTCCATGTTTACGCAAAATTTAAAATTGAAATTATTTTGGAACTGGAAATCTGGCGAGATTTTCTTCATGCACAAAACCTAAAATGCCAGGACTAGGAAGCCTAACAGTTTCAGAGGAGTAAAACTGCCTTCAAGGGTCTATGTGCCCGCTGTGCTCACAAAAGTCACCACTGCTCTTATGCACAATGTTGTCCCAATTTCTTCATACATTCTTCGTACATTTATACAAGCATATGTAATGACAGCTTTGGCAGTTTTATAGGAACGTGAACTGCTACTTTGGCCAAAGGAAAAAAGCAATTCCATATTCAGTAGAACTTATACATTCTAGTTTCTAATGTACCACTCTTGCACAGTTGGTGTTCCGTTTAATTGACTAAGTTTGTTGGTTTTGGTTCTTCTCTAGGGTCTCATCTATTTAGCTACCACTTCTTTTATTTTTCATGTATAGGAAGATAATGCCTTTGAGAACTCCCTCTCTGTCTGCATCTTTCACTGTTATAACAGGCTAGCAGGAAGACTTTTGTACTCATGCAGCTAATGTGGCCATGGCTCTTGTTCCCTTAGAAAGCCAGGCTAAAAGCAGAAACTGATCTACAGTAACATTTCTACTGAAATATAGTGTAATCAAACTGAGAGCCAAAGAAAATCAGAGATATTGTTTTTGCAGAGTTTATGATATTTCATTCTGCTGGGAATGATTTTGTGCATGAAGAAATTGCATGACAGACATTATGCAGTTTTACAGTAATTGCTATTAAAATAAAAGGCATCTGGAAAAGGTGCAATTTGCAAACTATTAAGAACACTTAGGAATAGGATTCTATCAAGCATAAAAACAGTATTTAAAGTCCACCCAGTGATACTAAATATTTGCCATGCACAGGTGTACTTCTACGTATTGTATTATTTTCAAAACATGTTTTGTAATACCATGTTTTTTGGTAATGTAGGTCTAAAGACAAAATACTTTCCATCGTGATGAGACATCAGTACTTCAGATTTATTTTAAATTCATAATTTTGAATATTATCCAATAGAATCTCATACTCAGAACCCCAAATCCAATTATAAGTGTTTGATGAGGTTTTAAATACATTACATAACAAAAAAAAAATTAGTAATAATAAGAAAAAGGAATTCCATTCAGGAAAGGAATGAATGGCTGTTATCTGGAAGGCTAAACTTCACAGAGGGTCTTGTCCTTTTCTTTCCTCAAATGTTTCTCATTCTGTCCTGTTGAATCCTCCACATATTAAATGCTCTGACAGGAACAAAAAGTATGAATTTGGCAGACTATGGATATTTTTCATTCTTCATTAATCACAAAACAAGTAGACAGAACTTTTATTGAATGTGGAACACAGGAGTGACATGCCTCCTGAGTAATACTAAAGAAATAGTGCCAGGACCCTGGGCAGGATATGAGAGACCTATTTGTGCCTTACTGTATTAGAAATGAAGTATTGGTTTATTTGTTTGACAAGAAGTAGGAGAGAGTAGAAATTACAGCTCAGTGAAATTCATAGGTTGCTTATGCAGTCTTAATTCCTGTTGCATGTTCAGATAGAAAGCTACTGAATTTATGCCATAGTGTGCATGTATGTTTAAATGATATGTGTGTCTGTTTAAGTAATATGACTAAAAATGGGAAAAGGGAAATGGTTATGTATGGATAAGCAAATTATCTGGAAAACTATGATTTTTTCAATGTCTTTTCAGTCACTAGAGAATTCTTGTCTCATTAAATTGCATGTTTTGTGAATGTGGATCGTTGATAGATACTACAGTCCTGTTACCTCAAAACACTCACAAAACTACCCTTTTCTTAGACACACAATATAAGAAATTACTTATTATATTGTTAAAACCAGCTTCCAGAGAGAAAAGAATGCTGAGACACTAAGGATTTTTATTAATACAGTAATATTTATCATATCTGTCTGATTTTGAACATGCACTCACATAAAGAAGTATTTTCTGCCTTACTAATGTAACTAACCACACTGGCAAAGAGCAAAGGCTCTCAGAGCAATGTTTGTTTTCTAATATATAGCAGGTTATTAAACATGCACTCCAAAGTAACTGGAGTATGACATGCAGCTCCATTAGATGCATGCAATAAATAGAAGACATTACAAAAGAGGATTTACAGAATCTATTACTGTTTCCTGCAGGAAAGAAATATAAAATGAAGTCCTAAAGGGGACATATGATAAGGAATTGAATACTAAAAAAGATTGCTTATGCAGCACTTTGTTCCCTAGGGGTCCAACTTAAAGCAGGCCAAGCTGAGGACAATGAAGAGCAGATATAGAAAGTGCTTAAACCTTGAGAAAGCATGAAAGGCCATTGTATGGATGCATAGATTATAATTTGAGCAGCTGCTTTACAAAATCAACAAGGAGAAAGAAAGATCTGAAAAATAATAAAAAAATAAAGACATTTATTCACCATGAAAAATTCAGTAAAAAGCAGTATTGCCTAATGAAACAAAGATAATTCAGCAAAAATATGTGATTTATCTTTGCCAAACCAATTGCAGCAATTGACAAAAATCTGTCCATTTGTCTTAGACTGTAAGCTTGCTGAAGGAATTGCCCATAAGTCTTGTCATTACTTTTGACATCACAAGTATCTGCCTGTGGAAATTACAGACCCAGAGATCAAAGCATAAATACAATTTACTAAATTAGAGTTCACAATCTGCATCTCACCCATTGCAGTCCAGAATGCTCATTTCAGAGAGCAAAAATACTTCAGAAGGTGAGGCTCTTTAAGTGTCTGAACACAGAAATCAGAAAAAAAATGTCCAAAGCACAAATATTCCTGTCCTACCTCTTTGTTTTGATCAGACGTTTCAGATTTATAAAAAGCACTGACAATAACTGAAACTCTTGTGACATAAAAGTGTATCATAAATAATATGAGTATTTCAAGTCTGATCTCCACCCCAAAGCACTTGATCACATTTTACAGATTTTGGATCTGAACCTACAAGCTGTGCTGCAGATTGGTGTGCCATGCAAGCACAAAAAATCTGTCTGTAAAATCATAGGTAGACCTGACCTGGTGAAACTGAGCTGCTACACAGATGTGTACTTATTTTTTCATGCAAAGGAATATGAAATTCTTGACTGATATGTTCAGAGATTAACTCTGCTGGCTGGAAACATTCCCATTCCAAATTGTTCATGTTCCACTCAACTCTTCACAGAGAGCAGTCAGGCAAACACTCCCACTCCTGTCTGGAGTAGATCAAACTAACCATCCATCCATCCATCCATCCATCCATCCATCCATCCATCCATCCATCCATCCTCCTCTGCCCCCACTTAATCATAAACCATACACAACAGGGTCCCCAGGGCAGTAGTCACAGCACCAAACCTGACAGAGCTCAAGGAGCATTTGGACTGCTCTCAGGCACCTGGTGTGACTCTTGGGCTTGGTTCTGTGCAGGGTCAGGAGCTGGACTCAGTGATCCTGATGGGTCCCTTCCAACTCAACATATTTTATGATTCTATGATATTCTATGATATGAAGTGAAGAACCAGTCTGTGTCATAAGGAAATAAAACACAGTGAGCAGAAATAATATCACATCTCTGCAAACTGAGTATTTGCCCATCCCTTCTATAAATACAGTCTGCTAAAGTTTTGAACAGGCTTTCAGGTCTTCGAAAATGAGTTTACAGCAGAGATTTTTCCTCTCTCAGTTGATAAGCTAGCATCCAGAATAGCTAATTTACAAAACTTTGCAGAAATGCATGCTACTGAAATTTTAAGCATCTGAAGGCTGGAAGTAAGCTTGTACTTTCAATTTAGGCAATCAGCCACCCTTTCAAACTGGTGAATGTTTACTCCTCTTCAGTAAAACGCTAATGATTTTTAAACTATGAAATTATATACATTTCTTAGTTTCCTATTCATTCTTTACTACATCAGTATACCAAGTTGCTATTTTTGAGGGTAATTTTTTTTCTGGTGTGTAGTTTTGGGTTCTTTTTTTCATTAGAAGTATGCTTGCCTCATCCTCAAGATAAAAGAAACATTTATTAGAACACATTCAGGACATTACAAAGTTAAGTCTACATTCACTTCTACAATCTTCAAGATTTTGTGACAGGGACAGACAGTAGTCCATGGATGTTGGACATTTCTTCTGATCTATTTATCAACAGCTTCTGTCCTGGCATCTTCATTTCTGTTACCTGACTAATGACTAAAGTATTAAGTGTCAGTTTTCATCTGTTATTGTGGAACTATTCCACACCATAAAGTCATAAATTTGTTAAGGTTGGAAAAGACCTTTAAGGTCATGAAGTCCAACCATGAACACAGCACCACCACCATGCTCACCATTAAACCATGTTCTCAAATGCCATATCCACATGTATTTTGAACTCTTCGAGGAACAGTGACCCCACCACTCCCCTCGGCAGCTTGCTTCAACTCTTGACAACCCTTTCAGTGAAAAAATTTTCCTAATATCCAATCTAAACCTCCCTGGTGCAACTTGAGGCCATTTCCTTTCATCCTGTCACTTGTTACCCAGGAGAAGACATCAATCCCTACCTGCCTACAACCTTCTTTCAGGTAGTGGGAGAGGGCAATAAGGTTGCCCCTGAGCTCCCTTTTCTCCAGGCTAAACAATTCTAGCTCCCTTATCTGTTCCTCTTCAGACTTGTGCTACAGACCCTTCACCAGCTCCATTGTCCTTCTCTGGACACACTTCAGCACCTCATTGCCTTTCTTGTTGTGAGGGTCCCAGAACTGGACATGGCACTCCAAGTGTGGCCTCACGAGTGCCCAGTACAGGGGGACAATCCCTGTCCCACTGGCCATTGCTAATCCAAATCAGGTGCCATTGGCCTTTCTGGCCACCTGGGCACTGCTGGCTCATGTTCAGGTGCTGCCAACCAGCAGCTCCAGGCCCTTTTCCACCAGGCACTTTTCCAGCCACTCTGTCCCCAGCCTGTAGTGCTGCAGGGGGTTGTTGTGCCCCAAGGGCAGAAGTCAGCACTTGGTCTTGTTAGACGGGCCTCAGCCCATCCATCCCGCCAGTCCAGTTCTTCTGTAGAGCCTTCCTACCCTCCAGCAGATCAACATTGTCTCTCAGCTTGGGGTTGTCTGTGAATTTGCTGAGGGTGCAATCCTGAAATGACAGGAAGAAAAAAGGGAGAACTCATCAGGACACAGCCAGTCCGAAGAATCAGCACAATAAACTAGCAAAACTAATATGCCATTTTTAGAGTGTTTAATTAATAGCTCATAGGTCTGTGTCACAGGCAGGGCATGATGAAACTTTCTCAGCAACATCACTCAGGTTGAATTTTCATATACCAGGCAATCTTTGCTATCAGTAACTACTTTCAGATGACATTCAAAGAGCAAGAAGAGTACTGACAAGACTCAGTAGGAGAATCTGGGGTGTCAAAGATGAATAAAAGAAATCAAAAGAATACCAGGACTTTTGTAAGGCTGGAACTGATAAATATGATTGCCTTTTTGTGCCACAGAAGGGAAGGAATTCCTGTTTCTTTCCCATCCTCTAAGCTGCATTCTATTTTGCCTATCTCTTTGAACCAACCATAGCACAAACTTTTTCACCATTTCTGTAAGAAGTTTCTAATGTAATTGCTGTGCAGGTTTATGCATGTGCCAGGTATAACATGGCAACAGAATCTTTGTGCATATTGTTGAGTAAGCAATCCATAGGTGCAGTCAGAGAGCCAAATATTTTCAAGAATAACGCAACTGTCGTTGTCTAAGAAGGGTGAGGATTTGAGCTAATATACAAGAGGGTGATACTCTCTGAGGAAAAAAGGAGGGAGAGAAAGATCATGGATGAGTTAAGCAGGATCTCCAAAAAGTGCTAGGAAATGCCACTAAATGTGGAAGAGCAAATAATATGTTATAAAGTGATTTCTTGCCTTCAAAATTAACTATAGGGCTAAGCACAGAGGGCAATAACATAACTATAAGAAAGAGTATGCCCTTTCTGTAAACACACATACACAAAGAGTAAGAAATGCCATACCCTATTATTTTACATCCTGGGGATTTTCCACCATCTGTACCCTCCTCCATTTTTCAATTACTAACACAAGGATCACAGCTGAGGTGGCTCTGTGGCCGGCACTAGGGCACAGAAAGGAAGAAACAGTTTTGCCCGTGTGTTACTCTGCTCTGATTGTGTTTTTCTGTAATGATTTTGTCACCTCATCCCCCATCACAGACAGATGCAGCAAAGTGAAAAAAAGCAAAACCCAAAATTTCAGACATCTCTACTGCCAAAAACATATTTTTGTTGCATATTCAGCTCTCACTATTTTATGTTTAATGTTTCACTTTTCATCTGAGATCCTGTTTAAATTCCTTGAGGGACATCTATGAAAAGGTCTACTGCTCTGTTTTTGGAAAAAAGCAACTATTTTTGGTTTCAATAGGAAGTTCTTTAGCTAGAGACAGACATTCTTATTAACCTCTACCTCACTTCTCTCTTAAAAGTTTGACCATCAGTATCAAAAGAGCTGATTTTTTTTTTCTGAAAATCCATCATCAATTGAAGTGACTAAATAGGAATGAAGATTTTCTTAAAATCTAGTTCCAGCTGTGCTAAACCAAACAATGTCTCGGTTTATTGAAAGAACAGCTTGTGCCATCAAAACCCCAGACTAGCCTTTAGTAATTGAATGTCATGAAAACCTCTTCTATGCTTGTACTTCATGAAAAAGAAACAGACTTGTGGAGCTGGAGGGAAATAGAATTGCTAACCAGGTTATACAAGGCATTTTTGCTTTTCAGAAATTTCTGATACGACAAGAATTGTTCTTCTGTCAAATTAGGGCAAAACCGAAATAGATAGACATTTTGCAGATGCCAATATGCTCTAAATTTATTTTTCAAAATTCACTGAAATTTAACATTTCATTACTTTAAAGTACATTTGAATACTTGACTTATTATTTCAAATGAAATTTCTACAGTAATTAAGACATAAAATGGAAGGGAAAATGCCTATTTGGCACTGGAAATTGTGCTTTCTATCAGGAACTGAAAAAAAAAGTTGTCATTTTTTTGCTTGTAAAGAAAATAAGAGGTATAGAACATTTATAGAAGTAAAAGACTTTTTTTGCAAAAAAACCATTTTTCTATGTCATAGTTTAGCTTCAACAGGTTATATTTTTTGCTAGCAACATTTTCAAACTAATACTACTAGTCTGTAGTGATGGGTACTGATTTGTGACACTTGGATGTGGGAGAACCTCACCTGGAGGACTGCCAAAACAACCAAGATGAACATTTCCAGGAGTGGATGGATCTAACAATCAACTCATCAATACCAGAGATTGACAACGATCCCAAGCTGCAGAAGTTGATATTTTTAAAAGGTTTTTTTAGCATAGATAGTGATTATATGTATTAGATAGACAGTTATTTCATCTGTATTTGTAAGTTTGTCCCCATTNTCATGGTCTGAGCTACAACATGGCTGGAGCGTCTTTTCCAGTCAGGCTGACCTGCCCCCCAGTTACATCACCAGTGAGGGGGAAGGAGGCAACCGAACGTCATCGGGTTTCTGCCCAGCGGCCGGCTACGCTCCCATCTACCCACCCCTTCCAGGCCAAGATGGTGGCGCCCATGCCCCAGTTCCACCGGGAGTTGTCAAGGTCATTAAGGCAACTGCCCACCCAAATCCGTTCACTGCTGCCACCACCCTGCTGTCGCCAAACAACCCTTTCGCCCCCTCCATTGCTGCGGCTCCCCAGGAGGACCACTGGCAAGCTGCAAAAAAGGAAGCAGAGGATGCAGGAGATTTAGGCATGCTAAAAACCTTCCCCGTGTTTTATGACCAAGGCAGACCTCCAACCTGGGAGCCGCTGCATTATCCTGTAATTAAAGACATTAAGAAGGTGTCCCAAGAATACGGAGTGTCAGCCCCGTTCACAATAGAACTGTTCCAATCCTTTTTTACAGCTTATGTCCTTACCCCACACGATATTAGAGTCATTTTGGGGGGAATTTTAAATGAACTGCAAATGTCATTGTGGGAAAACGAGTGGCGGCGTGAAATCACCAAACTTGTAGAGTCAGACTTTCGCCACTCAGGGGTACCAGTGACTCAATTAGTGGACTCCTTTCTTGGTTTGGGACAATTCATGGAACCTCAGGTGAAGGCCCACCTCCTGACACAGCACCTTAATGCGGGCTGCAACCTAGCCTTACAAGCCTTGAAAACTGTCAGTGAGACAACAAAAACCACCCCTTGCTTCGTGAAAATAGTCCAAGAGCCTGGTGAATCTTTCACCAAGTTCGCAGAATGCCTTCGCAAAGCAATCAATAGACAAACAGAGAGCAGATGACCTATTTAACAAGCTCATTATAGAAAATGCCAATGCTGACTGTCAGCGCATTCTGCACACGCTCAAAGATCCAACAATAATGGACATGATTAAGGCTTGCAAAGATGTGGGCACCACTGCTTTCAATCAGGCTGTAGCTGAAGAGTCCCTCACCAGAGTCTTCACTCAAAGTCACCAGGAGGCCACGCGAACCGGTGTTGAAGTGTTCCTGTCAGCTATTGTGGATAACTGTTTTCACTGGCATAAAGCTGGACATAAGTCTAGGGACTGCCCTTTGATCCTGCACTACAAACCTGCCACTGAATTGTGCCCGAGGTGCCAAAAGGGGTACCACTGGGCCAAACAATGCTGATCTGTTTATGATGCTGATGGTAGACTGCTTTCCCCTCAGCTCTCTCCGCGTTCCTCTCCCAAACTTCCCAGACCACCGGTTCAGGGAAACGGGGGAATGAGCGCCAACAGGGAGGGCGTGAGGACACCCAAACTCCCTCCTGTCCCATTACGGTGGTCCCTAGCACCCATTCCAGAATAGATACTAACATTTCTTTCTCTTTTAAGGTTTCGTCTCCTGTTCAGTTGCAGTCTACTGACCCAGAAACTGTTCCTGTTTTGCTTTCCCCTGCCTCAGTTTCCCTCCCTTTAATAGTCTTTGTTACCTCCTCTTCCAGCCTTACAGACAGCGGGGCTCAAGTTATCCCCTCGATTATCACCACCAACACCGCTGAACCAGTCTTCCTGCAAATCCTGACAGCCACTCCTCCCCTTCAGATTCCTGGGGGAGAGGAAGTGGCTGTGGCTACACCTATCGAGACACTCCAACACGACACCAGACCAGCAGAACCTGTAGTGGCAGATAATCAGGTAATGTGGGCTTAACCAATCCAGCAGTGCCGTCCCATTATAAACTGCCAAACCATCAATTCGGCTGACTGCAAGGTTGCCCGGATTTCAGGACTCCTAGATACCGGCGCTGACATTACTGTCATTGCTAAAAAGGACTGGCCTGAGACCTG
>WBMV01008685.1:7407-17714 GCA_013396655.1 Campylorhamphus procurvoides
CGTCCCACCCTTTCCGAGGGCCGTGGGGCCGTCTCCGTCCCCGCCTCCCAGGGATGCTCTCAAGAAAGGCCAGCAATGGTGCGGTTACAAACAGCGGGAATTTTATTTAAAAAAACAACCGTCACAACCGTTCACAGCGTTACAGGTGGAGGGGGAAGGGAGGGGGGACAGGGGCGCGTTAAACAACCGGTTTTATTTTGGGGAGGGGAAGAGAGAACTCATCACGCTACCGCTGAACTTGGTTTTAATGTTTCTCCACAAACGGTGAAAAATACTAAAGTACAGACAAGGAGGACTCATAATGTTGTGGCCAACATTATAAATATGGAATTATAAATTTAAAACATTTTTTTTTCTGGTTTAAAAAATAAATCTGGTAGTAAATGAGGCTCTGGGGGGGGCGGCATTAGTAGGGCCGGTCTCTGCGATCCTGGCGGTGGTCACCCCTGCGGGTGGGTGGGGGAACAGGTCAGTTGGGGGGTTCAGGTTCTCCTCGACCCCCCACCCACTCACCCTGTCACCCATTTACCCACCCCACTCCCCCACTCATCCCACTGCCCACCCACTCAGCCTCCCATCCACTTGCCCTCCCACTCAAGCATCTTGCCACCCATANGCCTCCTCCTCCTCCTCCCATCTGCTCCATGAGGGGGCCTGGGGGTCCCCCGGGGCCTCCTCCTCCTCCTCCTCCTCTCCGGCCGCCTCCTCCGTATCCTCCTCGGTCCATCCCGCGGCCCCCTCGGAACCCTCCTCGGTCTCCACCGCGGCCACCTCGGAATATCCCGCCGGGGCCCCCTCGGTCCATGAGGCCCCCGCCGCGCCCACCGCGCATCCCCCCGGGGCCGCCTCGGCCACGGTCACCGCCTGGGAGGGAGGAAGGACCCTCAGAGTGACCCCAGGGAGAACATCCCGCTCTGGGGGTACCCTGCCCTGTGACATCCAGCCCTGGCATGAGCAGTGGGACAAGGCCCCTACTGGGGACCCTGAGGGGATTCGGGAAGTGCAGCACCCACCCCTCAGCCAGCTCCTCCTGAGCCAGGGGAGTGACAGGTGGGAGCAGCGCCCTGGGTGCTGCTGACAGGAAGACCCCTCAGATCCAGGAACATTGGGAAGAACAGGAGGAATGGTGATCCCAGCCTCCACATCATGGCTCAAGGAGGAGTGAAGGCCTAGCAGCTCCAGGGGCTGGCCCAGCCCTTCCCCAAGAAGCCCAAGGCCAAGCCTGGGGCGTCCCACTGGGAAGCAGAGCTGTGATGCTCCCTGCACCTACCTGGAGGGGGGAAAGGGGGCGGGAGGAACCCCTCAGGTTTGGGTGCCTTGCACTGGTTACACTCCGTTCTCCAGGCGAAGTTCTGGTTTCCACAGCCCCTGGGTACAAACACCAGTCAGCCCAGAGCAGGAGCACATTGCTGCTGGGGTGACACTGGGAAGCACCATGAGCTGGAGAGAACATGGAGAGCAAACACAAGAGCAGGACCTGGGGCTCATCTCCTGGCCCAGCTCCCTCAGTGGATATTAAGCCACAGACCCCCAGCAGCGACCCCATCCCTCCCTCTGTGCCAGCTGGGAGGAAGGAGCTTCCTGAGAAGGCCAGGAAGAGATTTTGGGAAAAGCCTCCTCAGACCAAGGGGTCACAGGGTACTCACGGGTTGGGGCACTGCCAGTCCCCCGCGCGGTGCTGGACGCTCCCTCCGGAGGGGTTTCCCCGGGATCCCCGTGGTCCTCGAGAGGAGAAGCCACCCCTGTCTCCACCTCTTCCACCCATCCTGCCCATGGGGCCGCTGGGGCCACTGGGCCCCCCTGGGCCCCCAGGACCCCCTGGACCTGCAGGAAGGAGCCCCGTTACTGTGGGAGCCGTGGGCAGGGTGGGGGGACGGGGAGCAGCTCTGGGGGTCCCACACATGGTACCTCCTCGGAGAGGGGGGGGCATTCCCCGCTGCTCCCGGGGGGCCATCCCGCCCCGCAGGCTGTTCATCGGGCCCTTCTTCCGTGCCAGGGACACCTTCAGCTTGCTCCCCTGGAAATCCTTCCCTGGAGGCACACAAGGACAGGACATCAGTGCACACCTGCAGCCAGGCACTTCCCACAGGAATTCCATGCCAAAGCCCCTGCCCCCCACTCACCATCAAACCACTCCACGGCTGTTTTGGCAGTAGATGGGTCATCGTAGGACACGGTGGCATCACCTTTGGGCTTGCCGGTTTCTTTGTCGATGTAGAGGTTTATCATCGGCTGCCCTGTCCTCTTGTTCATCTAAGGGACACTGGAATGTCACCTGGAGTCCTGTCTCCCCACAAGCCCTGTGGGGATTTACTCCCTGTTCTGCTTTCCAGACAACCAAGGCTTGTTCTGAGGACTCCAGGGCAGAGGAAGAGGCCCCCTGGGCCTACCATGGGTGACAGTGACTGCCCATACACCCCAAAAACGAAGGAACAGGCCCAAAACAGTGTTGCCAGGCCCGACAGGCCTCTTGCAGGGACCTGCCAGCACCTGGAGTGGAGGATGTGAGCAATGGACAGGGAGGAAGAGCAGGAGGAGGATGTGGATGAGCCCTTTCCCCTGCCAGCCAGGGGTCACAGGTGTCCCCTCACCTTGACAACACCACACTGTTTGAAGAAATCTGCCAGATCCTCCAGGGTCACATTATCATTGAGTCCCTGCACATACACTGCAGTACTATCTGAGTCCTCCTCCGGGTCCATAGGGGGGCCTAGGAGACAATTCCCAGGGTCAGTGCAGGGAGAGGAAGGGCAGGGATACCCCAGGGCCGAGTTCTTTCCATCCCGTCATTCCCAGCTGTGGCTCTGCTCCCAGAGTGACAGGAAACCCCAGGCCCTGAGGGAGGTGACTGCACCTCCTCACCTCCTGCCAGACAGACCCCACACCCACCCAGGCAGGAAGAACCCCCTGGTTATACCGGGACACATCCCAGAGGACAGATGAGGAAGACCTTGGTGCCCTCTGGGCTCCCACACACGGACATCCACCCCCCTTTTCCAAT
The DNA here is from genome assembly GCA_013396655.1 of Campylorhamphus procurvoides. Classification (NCBI taxonomy): domain Eukaryota; kingdom Metazoa; phylum Chordata; class Aves; order Passeriformes; family Dendrocolaptidae; genus Campylorhamphus; species Campylorhamphus procurvoides. The sequence goes on from WBMV01008685.1 coordinate 10,409, forward strand.
GCTGGAAGCTGACGCATAACTTCCAGACACGCCTGTAGCACAGGAAGGGACAAGCCACACAGCCACAGGCTGCTGTAGCACGAGAGGAGGCTCCAGGGCTACTGCAGAATCCCTGGAAAAGCTTCAGAGCAGCCCCCAACCCGTGGCTACTGCAGAATCCCTGGAAAAGCTTCAGAGCAGCCCCCAACCCGTGGCTACTGCAGAATCCCTGGAAAAGCTTCAGAGCAGCCCCCAACCCGTGGCTACTGCAGAATCCCTGGAAAAGCTCGAGAGCAGCCCCAACCCCCCTAATTCCTGCAGAGAAGGGCGGGTGTCTCACAACCACGTATGGTTTTCCACAGTCCCACTGTCTGGATGAGTTGGGAATCGAGCAATGATGGGGAGAGGAAAGAAAGAGACAGGAAGCAGGGCTACACCTGCCGTGAGGTGACACCTGCGGTGGTCACGAGGACACAAGGGTGCAATTCACAAGCTCAGGAGGGAGTGTGATGGGAATTACCTAAATCCAGGTCGGGTCCTTCCTCCATGTGTCCTGCCAGGCGGGAGAGAAGCATAGGGAGTGGTGTTAGTGCAGGCCCTGGGGCTGGAGAACCGACACACACAACACTATCTACACCTCAGCACCAGCACGGCGTGAGGGGGAACCTCCAACTGACCTGCGCCGCACAAACAGCAGCACTGCACCTTACTGGGCCATCAGGTGGCTACTTTTAGCACTTTTTCAAACCAATAACCACTAGCACATTGGTTTTTTTAGGACTTTTTCAAACCATTATCCACTATCACACTGATTTTTAGCAGCTTTCAAACCGTTAACCACTATTACACTGATTTTTTTTTTTATCAGCTTTCAAACCATTAACCAACTATTACACTGTTCTTTTAAAAATGTTATATACCAAGCCAATCGGTTTTAAGTTCACTAATATAAGTTACTTATTATAAAAAGAAAAGATTTATTACATCCAAACCATTTCTTTTCCCCAAATTACAGGAGTGGTTGCTCAACTCTTCCACTGTGTCCTGTGACCACATACCCTTAGGCATCGCCGGCAGTACCCATTACAGTCTTGTTGCATATGTCATTTTAAACCACTTAAACGAATAAAAAATTACACTTTGTTCTAAAAACTGACTGCAAATGCTTTTTTTTTTTNCATTGTAATGCTCAAAAACTTACCACCAGGCTTATTGAAGCCACCTCGCTCTCCAGCGCTGCTGGGGGGATAAACGAAGAAATGAAGGCCTTTCCCTTTACAAAGCCAGCACCGCTCTGAGCCTCTGTGGCTCACAGGGGAGAAGGGCACTGGCTAAACATCTCCAAACATCTCTCTGTCTCTGTCTCATCTCGGCACTAGGCCTTTCTTCAGGGCAGCTCGCTCAAATTTTCTTTACATATAAGCAACCTGGTGTGGTTTGAGGCACCGCTTTGCTGTCAGTGCCCTGGCGTTACTCAGGTATCATCAGTGCAATACTTGGCAAAGAAACGGGCTTTGTGTTATAAATCGGGGTGGGGGCTTTTTTTTTGTGTTTCAGAGAAATTCAGGGGGTTTCAGTGGTCAACTCCCTCCCCTCGGTGTGGCCACGAAGGTGCACCCTCAGCCTGTGGCAGCGCCGGGCCCGCGGGTCCCTGACAGTTAACAGTGTAAAAGGAGACAACCATACGCGAGAACCTACAACACAGTTCAGCTGACATCGCCCCTGAAACCCTCAAAATAAAGCCATACATTCAGGTCACTACTGAATTTAACAAGTCTCTGGAGGGAGATCTTACAGAGTACGGCGGGGGCTCCAAGGCCTGGGGTGCAGCTTAGTGGACACACTCACGTTTGGGCAGGTGCCAATGCAAACGAGGCCAAGGCTTTCACCAAAAGCTTTGGCCGAAGCTTTCACAGCTAAAACCGCTTTTGGAGCGCAGTGGAGAAATAGGAAAATGCCACCTGGAAAAAGGCTTGGGCTTTTTCTTGCTCTTTTTTTTGGTTTTTTTGGTGAGACAAGCTGTTTGGAAGGAGCTGAGCGGAGGAGGGAGAGCACCGTGAATTTTCTTGCAAGTATTGCACCTCTAATACTGGGAAAAAAAAGGTCAATACAGAATTTTGAGCTGTTGCATGCAGCTTTGCCTCCTCTCGTTAAAGTACACACCATTTACGTAATGTCTCTCTTTTTTAAACATCAGACTTTTACACTTTTTTTTTTTTTTAACGTTACACAATTCTAAAGTAGTAGTATACCCTCCTCTGGTTTTATTACCAAACAACAAGTATGCAGTTACCAAAGTTACAGAAGGATTCCGTTTATACAATCAATACATTGGGTTAAATATATTCTATGTATATTTTTCCTCTCCATATGGACACCGTGTCTAGTCCCACTTTTCATTATGCTGCCGGCTGAGTACTGAGTACGGGTACTTTTTAAGTATTGAGGTGTATACAAGGCTCTCACTTTGTAACCTGTAGCATATAAATGCGACAAAGCATGTTAAAAAGTTTCCATTGTCATAAAATATCAAATCATCGAGGCAATGAAAAAGGGCACGTTAATAACATCGAGCTCCTTACCTGCTGGAGACACTGAAATCCATCACCACAGCATTCTAAGGTGGGCCGAGTTCCCCTACCTGCCCTGGGCGTCCCCTGAAGGCCACCTGGTCTATGGACAGCACAAACTCTACGTCCATAAGGCGGGGGGGGGACCCTTTGTAAGGGTCTGGCCAGGTGGGAATTCACTAGGGACGCAAATTTGAGCTGGGATTAAGGTGTGAGAGCAGACACAGGTGACAAATCTTTGGCGTGAGAAGCTCTGAAGGGGCTAGAAATTTGAAGATGTGATGATAGACATTTCAGGTGTCTACATCTACTTTAATTGTTAAGAGATAAATCCACCAGGGGTGAAATCTTTATGCAGATCTGTGGAACTCTGTTCCACACGAGCCAATTCCAAGCTGGATATTCCCACACAAACCAGCCTCTTCCATGTCCTTCTTGGATTTCTCTGATAAAGATTTCATGCCATGTCAATTTGCTGCGACAGAGCTATGCAGAATGGGGCCACCCATTGCCAAACTGGGCTGTGCCACATGGGAAGAAGTTGCCTATGGAGAGCAGTTGCCATCAGGGCCACCCTGCCAGCACCAGGGCGGGCACAGCGCGTCCCACCTAGGAGTGTCCACCTAGGGACACTCTGCATAGCTCTGAGCAACAGGCTGAGGGGATGGAACACACACAAAGCTACGAATTCCCTCTCTGAGGAGCCTCTGGGGTGAGTTTTCCTCCCTCACCTCTACCACAACAACCTCCAGATGGGGGAGTCACAGCTGAAAGCACAGGTGACCCAAACCAGGTTGTGCCATCAATGGCCAAACTGATCCAGAGCACCTGAACGCTCCGAGGGGGAGCTGGCCTGGGAGCCAAACCTCTTCTCTCTGCTCTTGGGGTCCTTCTCCACGCTCCAAGTGTCCCAGGCACTCAGAGCCATGGCTCTGACAGCAGCACACACTCTGTGTGCTGCTCCACTGAGGAGGCTGGCATGAGGCTCCTGCCCTGCCAAAATTCCCACACCTGAGGCACAGGGAGTGACCCCTGAGCCCAACAGGAGGTTTGTGTGTGTTCCATTCACAGTGACTGTTAAACCCCACAGAGGTTCCACCTCTGGGTGACCACGAAGGGAGCTGAAAGTGCCAGGGTCAGCAACACCCCCAATTTACCCCTCCCCAGGGCCCAACCAGCCGCAGGACAAACCAAACAGATCCTGCTCCTATCTCCCTTAGGATAATGTTTCCATGGATTATAAGCAATGCTGCTACAGAGATGTTCTCCATGGAAGCACAGTTGGGAACGACAACCTTTCAGTCCCTTCTTTCCATTTCAAATCCTATGGGTAAACCAGGATTAGGTAAAAGGAGAAAAGATTTGCTCTTACCCCATTCCACCGCGTCCTCCTCCCCGCCCACCTCTGCTCATGCCTCCTCGATCATATCCCCCTCGTCCCCTGCCCCGGTTATCAGGGCCGCTCAGATTCCGGGTCTCTCCAGGGCCGGAGAAGCCTCCGGATTCCTGCCCATACATGTTCATGCTGCTGGGATGGTCCTGACGGAACGAGCCTGGAAGAGTGTGATGGACACGTTAGGGAGCTGCAGCCCTTCCACCTGCCCTTGGCCACAACACCAGCAGCACAAGAATTTAGGATGGAGAAGCTCTCTGAGATCTTGGAGTCCAACCCTTCCCCAGCACTGTCAAGGCCACCACAGACCCATGTCCCCAAGTGTCTATCCACACAGCTTTTAAATCCTTCCAGGGATGGGGACTCCATCCCTGCCCTGGGCAGCTGTGCCAGGGCTGGACAGTCCTTTCCATGAAGGAATTTTCCCTGATATCCAACCTAAACGTCCCCTGGCCCAGCCTGAGCCCATTCCCTCTGCTCCTGCCCCTGTTCCCTGGGAGCAGAGCCCGACCCCCACCACCCCCAGCTCCCCCCTCCTGTCAGGGAGTTGCAGAGCCAGAAGGTCCCCCCTGAGCCTCCTTTTCTCCAGGCTGAGCCCCCCCAGCTCCTCATCCATCTCTTCACCATAGCTACTTTGTGCTTCTGTGTTTACAACCCCTCTGGGCAGATTACCCCAACCTGCCACTGCTCAAGGGAAGCCGTTTTTCACTGGGGAACAACTCCCAGCTACAACCTGCTGTCCCTTTAACACAGCTCTGAGGTTTACACCCAAAACAACCCCAGGGTTCCTCCTGAGGGTCCCACTCACTCTGCTGGCCGTAGCTGCTGCTCTGCTGGCTGTACTGGCTGGGGGCCTGGCTGTAGGATCCAGTGGGAGGTGGGTAACTGGTGGGAGGTGGTTGCTGCCCGTAGCTGCTCTGCTGCCCATAACTGGTCTGTTGGCCGTAGGAACTCTGCTGCCCGTAGCTGCTCTGCTGGGAGTAAGTGCTCTGATCGTAACTGCTTGGCTGTGTGGAGGAATAGCTGGAAGAGAAAAGCATTGGGAAGATGGGGATGATGAAGCAATTCCCTGGCAGCACACATCAGGCTGCTCACGCTGGAAGGCAATGCAATTATATGCCATATGTAGTGTTGTAAATCATTTTAAAGGCTGAAGTCATCCTATGGAGGCCAGTCTGGAGGGCTGCTTAAAGCAACATCCACGTGAGCAGTCCCAGCTTATTCATACTTCTAGGAAAAGGCACAAGTGACAGGGCAAAACTCAGTGGCAATAGAGGTAACAGGCTCTCCTTCTGAATTATTTTCAGGTGATGGATAATAAAAGTTCCCCTCATGCAGGTCAGGCTTTTGAGAATTTTGAAATGTCCATTCTGGAAGTCATATTAAAGACACCGGAGGGGACAGGTGAGCTCCTGGCCAAGCCATGTGTGCAAAGAGGCAGCAAAAGGTCACTGCAACACACTGTAGGAAAATCCTTAAAATTCTCCATTTTTTAAATTAAAAAAATGTAGAAAATTTCTGAAAACATTTATCATCATTTCCAGGTGTGCACGCAGAGACACTTCCACGCTCAATCTTCATTTCCCCTCCCACAACAACTACAAGAGACACAGCTCCTCCTCCCAGGACACCAGAACAGCTTTTCCATCTCTTTGATTAAAATCCCTCAGGAAAACCCCTTCCCCTGAGCACTCCCAAGCCTGCTGGGTGGGTTACCTGGTCGGGGGGTAGGAGGGAGGTGCAGTGACGGGCTGCATGGGGTAGCTGGCAGGCACCTGGGGGTAGCTGTAGTTGCTCTGCCCATAGCCCAAGCTGGGCTGGCTGTAGCCTGTCGTGCTGGACTGGGGCTGACTGGTCTCTGCTGGTTTGCTGCCATCCTGGGGTCTAGGGAGAAAAGTGGAACAATATTATTGCCCAGCTCCACACCTGGAAACAGCAAAGGGCTCAGATCTCCATTGTATTTTGAGGTAGCATTCCAAGCTGGCTCTGAATGTCACTCCCTCTGGCAGCAGTGAGGATATAATAATATATAATAAACATGATATTAGCACTCAGTGACTGGGTATTGGCACACTTCAGGAAAGGCCCAGACAGGGTCCTGAACAGAGACCACAGGGCACCACAACTCCTGTTCATCCCAAAGCTGAAGGAACCAGAGTTCAGCCTTGGCTCTGGGGCTGAGTGGAGGGTGTGGAATGCCAGGAAGGCTGTTGGCAGCGCTGCCCTCCACTCCAGCTGGTTCTGCACAGCCCTGGGAAAGCAGGAGCTGAAAGCAGCCAGCAAGGCAGGCAGTGAAATACCCCATTGTTTGGTTCAGAATCCAGCTCAAGCAGATATTGCCTCATATACATTATCCCCTGGAAGGGAAAGGATGCTGGGGTCGGGCTGGGTGACCTTTAAAGGTCCCTTCCAACCCAAACCACTCTGTGATTCTGTGCTCAGTGTTAACTCTCGAGGCCTGAAATTACAGAAACTTTTGCATGTGATTTACATGGCCCCTTCCATTTGTCCCAGTTTAACAGCCATATGGATGTGGCACTTGGGGACATGGGTCAGTGCTGGGAGAATGGCTGGACTTCATCTCAGAGGGCTTTTCCAGCTAAAGGCTTCCATGAGTCTATAATTTCTAAGTGCTTCTCAGAGTGGGGCAAAAAGAGCAAAGCTACTTTTGCTGCAGAAGCTGGGAAAAATTATTTACAATGTTGGGATCCACCCCTAAAATTAACATCCTTTTGAAGTGTAACCTGACAGAGCTGTGCAAGGCTCTGCCTGTCTTTTCCACAGGGGTTGCAACAAACACCAGGAAAATGAATAAATCAGCTTTTATTACTATTAAACAAGTTTCCATTAATTTTTCATACCCTCTGAGCACACAATTCAACTAAACGTATAACAGGCAGTGCTCAGAGAGGAGAGATTAAAGAAGGAAATGGTTTGCAGTGTGTGCCTCCCCCTAGCACTCTGCCTGACCCCGGGGGCTCGGGGGCTGTTTTCTGTTCTGCACCATGAATTGAGAGCCCCATTTCTGTGTGTGGTTGTTCCCTCACCCCCCAGGAACAGCTCTGAGTCAGCACAGCCCTCCCACACCCTTCCCCTGGCCCCGCAAGGCGGCCGGAGCGGAGGCAGCACGAGCAGAACTCCAGGGAAACGGGCAGAGAGGAGGTCCTGCCAAAGCAGGGTGTGCAGCTGGGGGTGTGGGGAGGGGGAGGAGGAGAGGAAGAGGAAGAGAAGGAGGAGAAGGAGAAAGAGGAGAAGAAATAGGAGGAGGAAGAGGTGCAAGAAGAGGAGAAAGAGAACAAGGAGAAGGAGAAGAAGGAAGAAAAGGAGGAGGAAGGGGAGGAGAAGGAATAGGAGGAGGAAGAGG
>WBMV01008685.1:17743-29273 GCA_013396655.1 Campylorhamphus procurvoides
AAGGAAGAAGAGGGGGGGGTAGGGCCGGAGGAGGAAGAGGAGGAGGAAGAGGGGGAAGAGGAGGAAGATGATGAGGAGAAGAAGGAAGACGTGGAGGAGGAAGGGGAGGAGAATGAATAGGAGGTGGAAGAAGTGGAAGAAGAGGAAGAGAAGGAAGAAGAGGAAGAGCAGGAGGAAGAGGAGCAGAAGGAGAAAGAAGACAAGGACAAGGAGGACAAGGAGGAGGAGGATGATGAGGAAGAGGACGAAGGCCATACCTGGTGGGGGCGGATGGCGCCGGCTGCTGCCCGTAGGCCGGGTAGGCGGGCTGGGTGCCGTAGGCGGATGGGGCGGCGTAGGAGGTGGGGGTGGTGGTGGCCGTGGCCGTGCTGGTGTCGTAGGCGGCCGTGCCATAGCCCTGCACGGGCTGGCTGTACGCAGGGGGGGCGGTCGGGGCGCTGTAACCTGCAACACACGGCCTGCCTGAGCCTGCAGTCACGGCACCATGGAAGGAGGAGGGTGGGGAGGGAGGGGTTTTTGGAAAGTTGCTCTCCTGAGACTCAAACCCCCAGCTAGAAACATGGCACAGTTCAGCCATCCCATTTTTCCCAAGCAGCTCCCAAATTCCACTGTCCCAGGGGAGTAAGGGGCTCATAAACCCAAAATACAGCAACAAACACATCATGGTTGTTCCCAACTAGGCAGGTGCTTCCAGTGGGTTCCCAGGAACAGCATCAATCCCAAAAGAGCCATCACTGGTGGAGGAAGAAAACTCATTTCTTCTTCTACTGTTATCACCCTGTTTTAGGTCAATTCCTCCACCCTTGAAGGCTGAGATGCTGCTGACCAGAGTATTCGACAAACTCATGGAATGGTTTGGGTTGGAAGAGACCTTAAAAGCTCATCCAGTCCCACCCCTTGCCATAGGCAGGGACACCTTTCACTAGCCCAGGTTGCTCCAAGCCCCATCCAACCTGGCCTTGGACACTTCCAGGGATCCAGGGGCAGCGTCTCTGCCCAACTTGTGTCAGGGCCTCCCCACACAGGGAAGGAAGGATTCCTTCCCAATATCCCATCCAAATATCCTCTTTTAGTCTGAAGCCATTCTCTTTTGTCCTGTCCCCCCATCCCTTGTCCCAAGTCCCTCTCCAGCTCTCTTGTGAGATGCAAATGTTTCCGATTACGGCACTTCTGCTGCTGGTTTCTCCGACCCAGGGCACAGATACAGTTTTACCATCTCAGACAACCTGAAAATCATCCTTTACCCCAGACCAGCCCCTCACTCTCCTCACAGAACTCCCCCTACCCTGGGAAGCCTCAGTGCACAGCCCCAGCTCTACCCTCAGCATCCCAAAACCCCAGTCCCAGGAGCTTTCAGGAAGCCACCCCGGAGCAGCATCCAGAGGTGGATTGTTTACAGTGAGAGCACAGGTAGGCCAAGCTGAGGCCTGCAGCATCTCCTCAACAAAGGCAGGAAAACAACCTCCCCCCAGCTCCAAAGTCAAAGAAATCCAATTGATTTAACAAGTACAGTCTCATCCTTTCAGCTTTTCTGAAAAATAAAGGCACAAACCAGCACCAGGCTGACGTGGGAAGTCCTTCAGAGGCATTTCTAAAGTCTTATTTTAAATCAGTAATGCTGGAAACAAAAGCAAAGCACTTTCCATTTGCTTTCACGTAAGAGAAAAGGTCAAAAGAGACACATCAGGCAGCCCCTGATGTTTTATGTACCTTCCCTTTTCTTAGAATTTCAGTTTGGTTTAAGCAAAAAGCTCAGAGCTCTAGGATTTCATTCTGAGCAGTTTTCCACGAAGATCCCAGGTCCCAAAAGAGCTCCTGTATAATTTAGTGACCATTTGGCTTGTCACAAAGGTGAACTGGCTTTATGTTGCTAAGAACCTTCCAAGCAAGTTTTCCAATTAAGAAAAACACATTTAGATGAAAAAATAGCAACTAAAGATGCTGTCAGCAAACCTGGCTGACTAAAAATATAAACCACTATGTGCCAAAGAGCAGCCAACTGGTCTCAGGCATATTTCTGGGAACAGTGAAAGTAACAGCTTCTCCATCACTTCTTAGTTTTAATAAACATGGGAGGCTTGGGACATACTTTTCCTTTAGGCAAATTGTGCTGCAGCATTTTATTTCAGTTCCCTAATTTGCAAACCAAACACACTCCCAGCAGCAGAACACAGTGTGCCCTCCTGGAGCACCGAGGCACTTCCACATCTCACTGTCCTGCCACAAAACCAGGGCCCTTCGCAGGGCTGAGGAAAGAGGAAGAGGATGAGGAGGAAGTTTGTGCAGCAGATTAACTAAAAGACTCCAAACTTCAGCTTTCTGGTGTCCCTCAGGATCCTAAAGAGGACACAAGGCTATGAACTGCCCATTTCTCCCTCCTCCAGCCCCTGGCTCCCCACCTTTCCCCATCCCAGGGCTCCCAACTTGGGAACATAAATTGGACTCCCACTTGTATCACTAGAAAGTCGATTTTTATGGTCATTATTCCTCTTTGCTGTTCTCTGAAAAGCAAAGTCCTGAGTGTTGTTGAGAAGAGTGAAGAGGGTGATGCCCAATAGGATGATTTTTAGAGCCTTGGACAAATTGAAACAGCCCAAACACTTCAGTGTGAGCCACCACGACGTTACCATAGGGACCACTGACACCAGAAGTTAAATAAATCCTTATTTTAACTGGCCAAAGCCTGACCACATCCCAAAAAAGATTGTTCTTCCCCTAAGTACAGCCTGCAGGCCATGTGCTGCAGCCACAGCCCTGCCCTACTGGACTTAGAGACACAGCTGGGCCTCCTTTCCCAGTGCTGGACTCCCTTTCCCAGTGCTGTTCCTGCAGCACAAGCAGGAAGCTTTGCCAACACCTGGTTCTGCACAGGATAAAAGGGAGGGGGAAAAAAAATAACTTGAATTTTAAAGTTTCAGCTCTAGATGGAGCATTTCCCTTGTGGAAGAGTGGGCTGAGCAGGAAGGGTTTGTAGCAAAGGAAAGGCAGTGATTTACCAACCCACTGGTCTACATTTCAAATCAACAGCTGAGTTTAGGCAATCTGGGAAGCTCAAGAGCTGTGGTTTTGAGGGGGGTGTTTATATTACATCACTTCTCTCTCCTCCCCTCCCAGCTGGGAAGATAAAAGCTGAGTCAGCTCCTGTAAGAAAGGGTAACAGAAGAATTGCTTAAGGTGTTTAAATTTCCCTCAAAGGAGCCAACCAAACCCTTTACTCAAGTACAGGAATTCTCCAGGTGGAGGGGAAGCTTGCAGGATTTGAGCCTCAGAGAACATCCACTGAAAAGTCTGGATTCAGAGATTTATTCTCTGCAGAGGGATTAATTCTGAAAGGGAGATGACTCTTGTTTGGCCTGTGCATCTCCCACCAAGGAGGGGCTGGGGCAGGGATGCAGACCCTCTCTCCACTCTATTTTGGGAAAACAGGTTATTTTGGCAGCTGTGAGTTCATTTCAAATTCTAAATCCATCAGAAATTTAAATATAGAGTTCCCTAAAATCTCCCAGGTAAAGGGAAGTAGGGGCTGGCTGGCTTTAAGAGAGCAATTCCCACTTCCAGGAGACCCACACCTGGATATTTAAATGCTCTTTATTTACCTGTAATTCATGGTCATACATTAATGAGCAAACCATGAGCAGAGGTCTGAGGGTGCTCAGTGATCCCTAACCCAGCTGGCACTGGAGATTTGCTCCCAATCCCCTTCTCTCTGGAACAAAGGAACTGGGTGGCTCCAGAACACTTTTTCCTACAGCTCCAGGGAGGGAAGGAGGGTGCTAACTCTCTTCTGGGGTATCCCAGGACTTAGTGGAAGGTGGGAGTGAAGGGTCCATCTGAGCCTCTCAGGTGAGCAGAGGAACCACCCCTGCCATTCCCAGAGTCCTGAGAAGGTGTATCCACACAAAGTTTGGATTTCCTTGACCACAAAAACAATACATTACCCAACACCTGGGCTGTGCAGCCAAAACCAGGCATTTTGCTTTAAGGAATTGCAGACACCTCTGCTAAAAAAAACCCAGGATGCTTAGGAAAAACGGATTGGGATTCAACCACAGGAACTGCAGGTCCCTCAGGACATGTGGATGTCTGGCCCTGGCAGCACCTTGGGATTTATGGAGCGTGAAAGGCAGGGAGAGAGAGGCTGAAGTCTCCTTTCCACAGCCCTGGCTCCTCAAGGAGAGGCAGGTGGAGGAAGGATAAATCCAACCTGGCTTCCTGCCCAGAGAACAACATCAACAGTCCTGCCACAGCCCCACAACGTGGGCTGAGGTACTTGAAGGTCTGATCTTTTGCTTGACCACTTCCTGAGTTGTGTGTTTTTTTTAATGGATGACAAGAAAATGAAGCTTTTTGCCTAAAAAAAGAAAAAAAAAAGAGGCAGCTGTGCAGAAAAAAAAGTGCTTAATATTCCTCCAGCAAATCTCCTCTTAAGGGAGAAGGAAAAACATAAACAGCACAGTTTCCTGTGACCCCTCAGGGACTGGAGTCTGCAGGAAGCACTAAGGGACATAAATATTTCTAAGAAAGGAATTTTGGAAGTTCACAAAAACCTTTCTGCTGCCAATTTTTGTTTGGATACTCTTAAATGAAAGGAAGAAGACCTGGAGATAACCCACAGTGATACTGGATAAAGGGAACTGGCTCTCATGTGGAGGAATTTTCCTTATCCATGTAAAGATGTTCAATATTTTAACTGAATATAGGTTAATATTTTCTCTTCATCTTTTCCTTGTGAAGAATTCCCTAGTGGTTTCTGTAGCCAGATATCCCACTGTCTGCCCTTGCCTTGGGAGTATTTAATTCCCACTCATAAATGTTTATAATGGCTCTCCTATGAATCTGCAGGACACGGTACCCTGACAACACTGGGAAGGAAATTTGCTTTCCAAGCCTCCTGAATATTCAGCCCAAATATACATTAAATAAACATGAATTAAACAATGTCTCAATAGTTTCAAACACAAGACACTCATCTGGAGGAAATTCCAGCTCCAAGAGCACACATTGGGATAGTTTATAGCACGGTAATGAGCACGTGACACACTGGAAACCCAAAAGCAACCCAGACCATGCAAAGGAGGGGATCAGGATGCTGTTTAACCCTTAGGAAACAGTGGGATAAGGGGGTTGGAGTCACTGTGCTCGGGATTTTATCCATGAAGAGACTCTGAGGATGTGGAGGTGCCAAAGAACACTGCAGCCTGGCAAATTCCTCCTGTCACTGCCTGTGTGAGCTCTGACACTGGAGGTTTTCAGCAGTGAAACCAAGTGACACCTCAGGGATTCCCACCTGGAGGGTTCCCAGCCCGAGTTCACACAGGATGAGACAGCATTTTCCACGCAAGGCTGAGCAGGATCAAACCTGGACCAGTCCCTTCCACTGTGGGAAGCAGGATCAGAACAGGCACAAGGAACTGCCAGGGAAGGGAAGTGCTGAGGACAAGGGTTGTGGAGATCAGCTGGGGACACTGTTCTCTCTGCTCAGAGCACAGCCATGCTCAGCCCCACAGCCCCCAAAGCTCCCCTGAAAATTAAACAGGCGCATTTATTCGTGTTTCTGTGTGGCTGCCCCAACCCTGGAAGTCTCCAAGGTCAGGCTGGATGAGGCCTGGAGTACTGGTATAAACAGTATAATCAATAGTCTTATTACTACAGTCTGGGAATTCTGACTGCAAGGGTTCCAGGGTACCTCTTTTCTTTAAGCCTTGCCCTGTTATGCCTCCCAGAAACACACACACACAGTGCCCTTCACTCTCCTGTCAGTGCAAACTAATTTGATTCCTGCAAACTTGGTAGTTTGTCCAGTGCAAGGTGTCCCTGTCCATGGCAGGGGGTGGACCAGATAATCTTTAAGGTCCCCTCCAACCCAAACCATTCCACAAAGGATGTAGAGCTACTGGAGTAAGTTCAGAGATGCTCCAAGGGTTAGAGTCCCTCTCCTATGAGGAAAGGCTGACAGAGTTGGGATTGTTCAGCCTAGAGAAGCAAAAGCTCCAGGGAGACCTGCGAGCCCCTTCCAGTGCCTAAAGAGGCTTCAAGAGAGCTGGAGAGGGACAAGGAGTGACAGGACAAAGGGGAATGGCTTCACACTGCCAGAGGGCAGGGTTAGATGGGATATTGGGAAGGAATTCTTCCCTGTGAGGGTGGGCAGGCCCTGGCACAGGTTGGGCAGAGAAGCTGTGGCTGCCCCATCCCTGGGAGTGTCCAAGGCCAGGTTGGATGGGGCTTGGAGCACCCTGGGTTAGTGGAAGGTGTCCCTGCCCAGGGCAGGGAGTTGGGCTGGATAATCTTTCCTCTCCCTTCCCCCCCATGCCATGGCTCCATGCCCCCCCCAGCCCTGGCAGGGCTCTCACCAGTCGGGGGCTGTCCGTAGGACGTGGCGTAGGCTGTCTGTCCGTACGTCGCCGTGGTCTGGGGCTGTGTGTAGCTGACGTCCGTGGGCTGCCCGTAGGTCCCGTAGCTCTGCTGCCCATATGTCTGCTCCAGAGGGGACACAAATTGAATCCATGAATCCATGCACACAGCTGAGCCACTGGGGCTGCAGTTACTCAACCCAAGCAGAGCCAAGCTGGGAAAGTTTAGGTGCTGCGGTGAATTCCGGCTCAGCTCCGCAGTGAGGTTACAAAGCGGGTTTTCCCCTGCCAGGACTGAAGGAACAGAGTTTTTACACCCTCACCACACACCCCTGCCCTGTGGAATGCAAACTGGGAAGCTCCCAGCTCCTCACAACTGCCTGAGCACCACCAGCACTCACAGGGAACATGCCAGGGTTAACCTGGAACGTGGGAGTGGGGCTGCACCAAGGAAAACAAATTGCTTTTAGTGTTTGCTGGAGGAAACCTGTTTCAGGGTTTCATTAAGGCACCCTGAATATTCTTCATGCCCACCAGCTGTTAATTTGAAAAGTAAGAGTTGATGTGGGTATGGAAGGACGGGATGTGCAGGAACACCCAAACTATCCTGGTATTGCCATTCTCATCCAGCATGGGATCAACTCTAAACTCGTCCCTTCCCTGAGCTCATTTTCAAATGTAACTCAAAAATGACTGATTAAAGGACAGGGTCCAATCCTGCAGTGCCACCAGCTGTCCCATGCCATGCCCTGCCAGCTCACACTCCAGGCACTGGCCACCTTCCAGCAGCTCCTGCTTCAGGAGAGAACTCTGCTTACAGGGGTTCTCTAGGAGTGACACAAGGACAGCTTCAACTTCCACATTCTCAAGGATTTAGACTTTTGGGAGCCTGGAGCTGAAACCTTTAGGGATGTGCAGCCTCCCTGAACTGGTGTGGGCCAGGGGGAGGAAAGCCTTGACCACTTAAATATGTCACTGGCTCTGGAGTTGCAGTACAAGAGACAGGAAATGCTGCAAACTTCCCATGGACACGTGCCTAGAGCTGAGTTTAGCTGCTTAGGTGTTTAACTAGCTGGGTTGAGGTGAGTTAGGCGGTTGTTTAATTACCTGGTGTTAGGTGTTTAATTGGCTGGTTTCAGATATTTAATTAGCTGGGTTTAGCTGAGTTAAACTGGTTAGGTGTTTAGTTAGCTGGTTTTAGGTGAGTTTAGCTGGTTAGGTGTTTAACAAGCTGGTTTTACATGTTTAATTAGCTAGTTTTAGGTGAGAAGCGAGTTTAGCTGGTTAGGTGTTTAATTGGCTGGTGTTAGGTATTGAATTGGCTGGTGCTAGGTATTTAATTAGCTGTTAGAGGTGTTTAATTAGCTAGTTCAGGTGAGTTCAGCTGGTTAAGTGTTTGACTACTTGGTTCTAGGTGTTTAATTAGCTGGTTTTAGTTGCCCAGCCTCCCCCAGAGGACCTGAGCCCTCCTGCCTTTCCATCTCCCCACAAGTGGCAGCAGCTCTTCCAATAACTGTCTCAAAACACTTATTTAAAATAAAAGTCACCCTCACCTTCCTTTCAGCTGACTCAAAAGCCCAGACTGAACCTGCTTTCCTCCTCTGGAGGGAAAATGAACCTACAGCAACTTTTTGAGGACAAAAATTTACCTTTGGGAACATAGTTGGAGTTTGTAGACAAATGTGGTTGTAGTAACTTGGATTCTAAAGGTTAAAAATAAGCATTAAGTTAATCTCTTCAAGATCATCATTATTTTGCAGTCCAGCCAACTGAGAGTATGAACAGTTAGAACAATAAAACCTCCATGAACTCAACTCCCTCCTCCTTTGTGCAATTCTGCAACTTCCCAAAAGGCAATTCCCCCCTTTTTTCCAGGTTCTCCTCTCCTACACCTCCGATTAAAACACCACCAACGTGCTGGTGCCAACCATACACTGAGAATTTGCCTTTTATAGGATCAGGACTGGATAAATTAACAAAAAGTGGCACTGCTGAGGTTATTCCCCCTTTAAAAAAGCAGTCTGGGCTGCTACAAAACAACTTTTAACCCCAGCTTTTGCCGCTGCCGCTCAGAACTTCCCACACCTGGGAGAACCCCGTGGATTTTCCTGGAAAACAGGTGATTCAGCAGCAATTCCACCCCCTTCCCATGGTTTACCTGGGTGGTCTGTGCATATCCTTGAGCTGGCTGAGGTGCATAGGCGCTGTAGCTGTGGAATGAATGTAAAGACATTTATAATCTTGCCCCAAATCTGCATCACAAGACCAAATTTTCCCGCAGCCAAATGGTTTCTCCTGAAATGCTAAAGGATCTAAAAGCTCCGGGAAAACCCTCAGGAGTTACAAACATACCTGAGTTAAGCCTAAACCACAGTTAATATATATTTTTATGACACCTTTTTAAAACAGGGAGGATAAGCTACTTACCCCTGCTGAGCTGCAGCTTGGCTATAGGTACTGTAATCTACAAGAAAAGGGGAAAAATACCTTGATAAATGCTTAATAAAATTAAGAGGGTAAGAGCACAGCAGCTGGAATTTCCTCCTGCAGCTCACCATAAACCCCTGGAATTCCAGTTTCCCAAGGGTGGAAGGTAAATGCCCTTTTTCAGGCCTTTTTTGAGGGAAACAAAACCTCTCTTTCCCTCATTGTTCCTGCTGTTTGCAGCAGCCACTTTGATCTCAAATGACCCCTCTCCAATTTAACTGCCACCTTGGAAGGATCCCAAGACAGTGGGGGGATTTGGGTTGGAACAAAAGGAAAACAGGGA
This sequence comes from Campylorhamphus procurvoides, assembly GCA_013396655.1. NCBI lineage: Eukaryota > Metazoa > Chordata > Aves > Passeriformes > Dendrocolaptidae > Campylorhamphus > Campylorhamphus procurvoides. The sequence goes on from WBMV01008685.1 coordinate 26,864, forward strand.
TTTGAGGCTTACAAACCCCCCATCCTGGCTTGAAAGGGCCAGGCTGGAAGTTTTGGGGCTGCAGAAACCACCACCTTCCCTCTCTCCTTTTCAAGGACACAAATAAATGCCTGGAAAGTTGCAACACTTGTCCCCCAGCAGGGCTGGACTTGGGATGCTGGAAGTCCCCAGATCCTCAATCCTTATCAATACCCTGATTTAGAGGAGAACCCAAATCCCAAAAATCCAAGCACAAAGCCTGGGCTGAACTGGTTTGCTGGCGGGGATGGAAAATGAATCCACAGGGCAATTAGGAGGCTAAATTTGAAATGATTCCAGCTCCCAGTTCCCTCAGAGGCACCAACAGCTCCCATCCCAGCCCCTGGAGCGAGGGATGAATTCCTCATTCCAGTGAGAGATCCCAGCTCTCCCAGGACCACAGAAGTCCTGAGGTGAGGGCTGAGCCAGAGGCAGGAGCTGGATGTCAGTGTTTTCCCAGAATCCAACCCTGTGGGAAGAGGTTCTGGTGTTCCCATCACCATCACACCTCGGGGGATTGCTGATCTCAGTCACAAACCCGAGCTTATCACAGACTCAGGACTACCCTGAGTTGGGAAGGACCCACATGGATCATCCAGTCCAACCAACCAGGGATTTCAGGAAGTGACTGAACGGCTTTAATGCTGCTTTAATCCTGCTGTTCCCAAGGCAATGGAGCGCCAGGAATCACTTGGAAAACACACTTCCCATACACCACTATGCTCAGACGTCCCTCCCAAGCCTCTCCATGTGCTCCCAGCCTTTCCTCCTGCTCCCTTCCCTGCCGCTGGAGCTGCTCCCTGCATGGTGCTGCCGCCAGTGCCGATCCCAGCAGGAATTTCTGGCGGTTAATTCCTTTGACCTTGCCCAGCACACCGGGAGCTGCCCCAAACACCTCAGAGGACACAGAGACACCAAAGTGCTCTCCCAAGGCTTCCCGGGACACATGGCATGAGTTGTTAAACTCCTCTGGCACAATTCCCACTTCCCTCACAGGCTGCAACATTTTCCTTGTAGGATTCAGTCGTTTATCTTTTTTTTAATTCAGTTTACATGGCTGTTCTAAATCCTGAGTGTTCATTAATGCCTGGTCCCCTCATGCAGTTTTCCTTTCCCACTCCTCTTTTCTCTGCTCACCCTCCAGCCACCAAAATCTTCAAATTCCTCATTTAATTCTCATTTTTCAGCCCCATTTGGCCTCCAGCTCCATACAGGGGCATCAATCAACCCCCTCCAAAAGTCCCTCCTCAAAGTTCCACCCAAACCCAGCATTTCCCCCTTTCCAGGTGTGGAATTTGCAGTTTGCCTCCAGTGATCCCTCCCTTTTAATTTGCCTAGATTTAAGTGAAACATTAATAAAAAATAGTATTATGGTTCATTTAGTCAAACCCATCTCCTGGCTTTTATTTCCAGTGGGAAATTAATCTTCATCCTTTTATTTCATGAGGCTCAGGAGCACAACAGCAGCCAGAAATAGCAGGTTCCAGGAGGAACAATTCCATGAATTAAGGGAAAAGACAGTTATGCTTTCAACCCCCATTTTGACAATTCCATTGGCAGCTATTTCTTTACTTTTGTTGGGTTTTTTTAAGCTCTCCAAGGTGCTATTAATGATATTCCGTCACACTCCGTGGCCTGGAATGTTTTCCTTTGTGGAAAAATGGAAAAAAACTCTTTATGGGACATCAGCCCGTTGGCTTTAAGGTACTTTAAAGGTGAAGGTGCTACAATTGATGAGTCTCAGTTTTGGACTATTTGTATCCAGTTGGAGCCCTCGTGGACGAACATGTTTCCTTCTATGATGGTTCACCGGTTTATTCAAACAAAACTGGAACTGTGGAAATGAAGGAAAACCTCCCTTTCCTATGGGGAAAAGCTAGGGGTGTTCACCTGGAAAAGAGAAGGCTCCAGGGAGATCTGAGAGCCCCTTCCAGTGCCTAAAGGGCCTCCAGGAGAGCTGGAGAGGGACTTGGGACAAGGCATGGAGGGACAGGACACAGGGAATGGCTTCCCACTGCCAGAGGGCAGGGTTAGGTGGGATATTGGGAAAGAATTCTCTCTCCTCTGTGAGGGTGAGCAGGCCCTGGAATGGATCTCCCAGAGGATGCTCCAAGTGCCCAAGGGCAGGGTGGATAAACCTGGAGCAGCCCGGGCTGGCGGGAGGTGTCCCTGCCCACGGCACGGGGTGGCACTGGGTGATCCTTCAGCTCCCTTCCCAGCCAAGCCGTTCCACAGATCCCCATTCCCTGCAGAGCCCCGGCTCGCCGCGCCGAGGGATCCCGCGGTGCCGGAGCGCGGAGGGGCCGCAATTTAAACAACAATGCCTGAGGGGAAACAGCGGCGAGGCCTCCGCGGGCGGCGCGGGGGAGACACGGCCGGGACGCGCCCCGCA
>WBMV01008686.1:768-102505 GCA_013396655.1 Campylorhamphus procurvoides
GAGGCACACCAAGAGCTGTCCCAGTGGCTAGACAGGAGCATCAAAGAGCTTTCCCAGTGGGAAGGCAGGAGAGCTGAAGAGCTGTCCCAAGGAGAAGATGACAGCGACAAAGTGCTTTGCCACTGGGAAGGCTCCATTGAGCAAGAACTGTCAGAAGGGGAAGTCAGAGGATGCCCAGAGTTTTTCCTGAAGGAAATGAACAAAGACCCAGAGTTGTGCCAAGAGCTAGATGACAGTGACCAAGAGCTGTCCCACGGGGATGTCAGCGAAGACACAGAGTTATCCGAAGAGGGAGACGAGCAGGGCCAAGAGCTGTGTCAGGAGAACTGGGAACATATCACCATCAACACTATCTGGGTCAACCCCAAGTACCCACAGCTCCTGCAGAACCCTCCTCCTGCTCCCCAGGAGTTGGCACAGGAAGAAGCTTCTCCCAGCTCCGGAGAGCAGGGGACAGAGGCAGGGGCAGAGAGCCAGAGCCCTGCCCCACACAGCCCCTCTTGTCCCCCCAATGCTTTGCCTGCATTTCTGGAAGGCCTCATGAAGGAGTGGACAGGGACACAATGGAGGGCTGTGCTGCCCATGGCACACAGTGAGCAGTGGGCCTTGGCCAAGGAAGAGTGGAAACACTCCTTGGATCAAGAGGTGTCCCATTGTGGAAAGGAGAGTGTCCAGAATTTGTACCAAGGGCAAGATGAGAAGAGCCCCGAACCATGCAAGTGGGAGGGCACCAGATTACAACAGACACTGCAATGGAAAGAGATGAGAGATGAAGAGGCATCCCAAGCAGAAGATGACAATGTGCTTTCCCGATGGGAAGACATCACTGACAAGGAGCTGTCCCCAGAGGAAGTCACAGGAGACTCAGATTTGTCCCAAGAGGAAAAGCATGAAGACCAAGAGTTGTCCCAAGTCCTAGATGACAGTGACCAGGAGCTGTCCAAAGGGGAAATCTGCCAAGACCCAGAGTCACCTGAAGAGGGAGATGACCAATACCCAGAGCTGTCTGTGGAGTATGGCGAACACATCACCATCCGCACCATCTGGGTGAACCCCAAGTACCCACAGCTCCTGCAGAACCCTCCCCCTGCTCCCCAGGAGTCAGCACAGGCAGCAGCTTCTCCTGGCTGCAGAGGGCAGGGCACAAAGGTCAGGGCAGACATCCAGGTCCCCAGGACACGTCCCTCCCGCTTCAGGCAGGTGCTCCGGGCTCTGCGCCGGCTGTTCCGGTTCCCCTGCACGGTGGGGCAGCAGCAGGATTAGCGCCCGCTGCCAGCACCAGCCCGGGCCCGGGGATGAGAGCTGACCTGCAGCACAGCAGCCCAGGAAAATCACCAACTGAAAAGAAGAGAAAGACTGGCCATTTGGTCTCATTACCTTAAGACGCAATGGAAAATTTAAGCAAGAGAATATAGTATACTAGTTATATTTTACATTAATATCCATATTAGTTGTATAGTATATGATAGCTTTTAAATACTAGAGTGTATTTTACCTATATTAGTATTTTTGAGTAGATTCGTATTTCCATGAAAAAAATTAAAATATTATACATTTATATGTAATACATATTAGAAAATATATAGGTTTTAATAAGTAGGAAGGTAATTAATGTTTTGAATTAAGAAAATAATCCTACAACTTGTGACAAATTAACATTAGTGCCCTTGTTTGACAAAATTTAGGAATAGTTAAAGTTTTTGATAGTCCCTGTGCTGGCTTTATGAATTTGCCACCCACCACCCCTTCCTGTGCAAAACTGAAATAAACATTTAAAGTAACTCAACTCTGTGTCTGGAGTGGCTTCTTGCAAACCGCGTCAAAGAACCTGTTTTCGGAAAACACCTTCACCGTGGATCAATTAATAAAAGATATTGGTTTTCCAACTGTGTTCGCTTGTGCATGGTCCATCTCGGGAGCAAGATGGGAGCAGGCAAGGTACGGGAAATGGGAAAGTCAGTGGCTGCACCATCGCTGTTGCCAAGACAGTCACCAATGGCCACTTCAGCCACGGGAGCCTCTCTGGGAACAGGCAACAAATCCCAGAGGGCACCTCTCCAAGTTGGCTCCCTGAGCCCCTGCACCAAGTTGTACCCCCGGTCTTTTGTTCCCACTTAACACACACACAGGGCAATATCCCCACAAGGACAAGGGGGGTTCATTTGGAGGTGTCCCTTGGTTGCATAAAGAATACCTCATTGGTGTCATTGTCCTGGCTGCGTGGCCAAGAGCAACCACCACAATGACAGCCACTTCATTTGTTTGTCCCTCAGTCCTTACCCAGACGCTCTCAGGTGGCATCGCCAGCTGCAGCTCTGGACATTCCAGCCCCTCCATTCCATCCATCACCGCCAGCACTGCCCTGCCACACCTCCCCTCACACAAGTGCTGTGCTTGCCCCCGTGCCCTGCACACGCACATCCCATTGGCACAAGCAGCACACTCACAACAGGGCCCTGCACGTGCGTCCTGCTCACACCAGCACCGGGTTCCTGGCGTGGCCCACAAGCAATGACCACTTGCACAGATGACACACAACCTGTCCCCCGTGCCTGGCCATGGGCATGGATGTGGCACCTGTGGACATGGCTTAGGAGTGATGGGCTGGGGTGATTTAGGTACTGCTGGTCTGATTGTGAGCCTGGATGATTTAGAAGGTCTCTCCCAAACCTTAATGATTCTGGGATTGCCCCGATCCATGTGCAGCACCTTGTTGGGTTTTGTTAACAACCACTGGGCCTTGTCGAACCTCATGAGGTGTCGCGATCCTTTTTCAGGGAAGAAAGGACTGGGACACTCTCAGAGGGTGAAGCGAGAATGGCAGTTTATTGAGGGGAAAGGATCGCTTATATAGGGTCTGAGGGGGAATGTTCTGGAACATGGGCAGAGCATACCCATATAAGGGAAATAGGGAAGGGACAGAAACCATATAAGGGAATAGTTAGGAGGGGACCGCCATAAAAAGAAAGGGTGCATTGCACCAAACATCAGCCAATTGGCAACTGGGGTACCAACGACCAGTGGGGGATCAGAATACATAGGACATTTAAAAATTAAAGCCCTATTGTAATATCACAATAAACTCCTTATAACTACAGTATTAACTTTATGCAACTAACCGTCTTTGTCCCAGATGGGTTTGTGTCCTCGATCACTCGCCATGGCCTTCTAGGGTGGGTGCACGGTCCCAGTCTTCTTTGCCTTCTGCTCATGTCTGCTTTCCACCTTCTCTTTCTTCCACTGTTGATAACTTCGTGCACCCATAATGAGGTTCTCATGGTCCTAGTTCTCAAGCTTGCCCCGGTCACTGTGACTGGCCCCATCCTTCTGTTGTGTCACCTGCCTCGCTCAGCCTCCTGTCACAGCAGTGCCCTGACAGTGTCCCCATACTGACAGTTCACAGTGTTCCTTTAGGAGTGCAATAAATAAACTCTTTATAAAGAGTCCATCAGGTGAGGTAATCTGAGTGATACATTTGTGTGAGCTTATATGGCTGTAATAAAGCAAAGACACAGGCAAGGAATTGATGGTATTTAAGCATTTTCCTGGTGAAGACATCAGCTATCCTGTAGGTACAGGAAAGCTTTTGCGGATCTGAATCTGCCTGCCTTACTCTGGTGCCCGTGCTGCACAAAACATGCTTTTTGTATCTCTAATGCTCTTCAGTTTAGCAAAAGTTACAGTCTGGGACCAGTCAGGGAACATAATTAAAAAATGCTCAGCTTCCATCCCTCCTATAAAGGTTATATATTCATATTTGAGTTCAGTTAAGTCAGCCTCCAGCATTTGTAAAGTGTTTGATGTTCTCTTAGTGCTATGTAAACAATAGCAGAAACAAAGCAGAATTAATTTTCAATTAATCTGAGACACTCATAACAGGGATTAGAACAAGAAACAAGTTTTAGAATCCTCCTTGTGTATGAGATGATTTGACCTCTTTAGACTCAACAGATTTTATTTGTAAAATTAACTGTGAGATTCAGTATTAGTAATCCTAGACAGTCAACACTGACTCAAGCTTTATATCCTTTTATTCCCTCCAAGTAGGGGAAAATTATTTTATTTGAAAAAAAAATATTTTGTAATATGAACAGTCTTGTTCTCATTTTCAGAAAGTTTGGTTTTCTCATTCTACATTGTTTATGTTTCGAACACATATTTTTCTCACATCCAAGCTCAGGATTTCTGACATCTGGAAATATTTTGATATTATTATTGTTGTTAAATGAAACCTGAGATTCCTACACAGTAGCTTGCCTTTGGGAGTTCAGGTTTTAATTAAAAGAACAGCAATGTGGGACAGTTGTGATAAAATCTTAAGAACAGGCAACACCTTTATATTTTGAAGCCCAGTAGGGAAGTAAAAGGAGAAGAAAACAGCCTGTTGGGAGACTCTCCTGATGATGAAACCCCATGGGATTACAGATGGCCAGCTACAGTGCCCAGAGACTTCAACCATCAAGTCTGTCTTGTATTTGTGGTCTTTTCTAGGCTAATCCTCCCCTCCCCAGCCCTTGTCTATTGATAATCTTCCTTTCTTGTGATAAATATTTGAAATGCACAGAACTTTTAAGGGCCAGGATAGTGCCTGCACAGTCTCTGCCCTGTGCCAAGGAGATGCTTAGGGAGGATCCACAAGGCTCAGGGCAAAAGCAGAAACTGTGACTGTCTGTTTATCAGGCAATATTGTTTAAATGATGATTCATTACTTGCTCAGAACAAGGAAATAAGTAAGGCTTGCTCCCTTTCCCCGAAGGATCCTTATGTTTAACATTGAGTGGTAGAGAAGTCTTGGCCTTCAAAGATGAAGATAGTACAGATTTGTCAGAGGTGTTTTCTGAACACTGAACAAAGTCCCAGAGAGGTACTGGCAACACTAAATCTGAAAAGGAGATAACCCAGCAGATCTCTGGTTTTTGCACTGTAGTGCAATTATGGGTGAGTTTCCTGTCACACAGCTGACGGTGTCCCTGTGTGCTGGGAAGAAAACTGGTGATAACTCACTGCTATGACTCTTCTCTCAGCACATCAGCATGTCATGAACAGGCAAGTCTAGTCAGAGGAACTGCACCACGCTCGGGGTTCACTGTGCTCAACAGTGTGGAGAGGTATTAATTTGTGCTCTGGCAGCTCATCTTACCTCTGCTTTTTGTATCCAAGCTCTGAATTTCATAGCCTGTCATTCTGGATGGATGGCCATGGAGTGTCCTAGCATGAACTGCACACTCAGTTAGTGTAACCCAAATCTCTCTGTAAAAAAATGAAGAACTGGGGGAACAATGGAACCTGTACCCCGCTCTTATCTGATAATGGAAGTTCATTCAGTAAGAGCACCAAACACAGCCTGGGCAGAAGGGGAATCTCATTCAGAAAGGCTGACCTAGTGCCCAAGTGAAAGGAAAGTACGTCATCCTTCAGCTCCCCAAAGGAGCAGTGCCCTTTTTCTCCAGCTTGCCAGGTAGCCAGGGATGTGACTCTGATTTTTAGCCATGGGGCTTCAATGTGCAAGCCAAGGTAGTGGCTCATCCTTGCACTGCTGTGATCAGTGTGAGTGCATGTGTGATCTTGTACCCTCTCTGTGCTCAGGGACTAAACATAAAAACAAGGCAATTTGATTTCCCACAATATAAACCTAACAGCAGTGTCTTGTACCAGTGAATTATCCTGCACATCTGGGTGAATTCACCCAGAGACAGACTAAATAGTGGTTCAGTTACGAGTTAAATGTAGTTTTTCATACTGGGAAGATATCTGAAATTATCTCTGTCGTTAGACTATGTTAGGGCTGCATCACCATTCATCTTCCCCCTCACCACATTCTCTGACCTGTTTCAGGCTTGTGCTGCTCTTTTGGGGAGCTGTTGGCTTTGTGTCACCATCAGAAGGGGGAGGATAAATGGCCCTTCCCAGTCAATCTCCTCTCAAAGTATGTTTCAGAAGTACATTTAGCTTTGATTGGAAGGGGTGGGAAGAGGTTCTCCTGTCTCTGTTTGACTCTATTTTACTTTGAAGCCATCAAACAACATTGCCTGGCTTTGTCTGCCTCTCAAACTTCGGAGCCAGTGGAGAGAATATGATGAAACAGGTATTTAAGGCAATTAAGGGGCAGGCTGGAGCACAGGCTGAGTTATCAATCATTGCAAGATCTACCCGGAGACATGAAAGAACATACTCAGCACATTCAGTACACTCGGCACTTCAGGTACTGGAGAGGGGTTGTCTGGGGATTTCTTTATATTTCCTTTTTGGCTAAATCTGCAATGAAGTAGATAAAGTTGTTACTTTACCTGCTCATGCCTTATAGTTTCAGATAGTGCTCCAAATCAATACTCTGCAGGAGCTGACAACAGGAAATAACTTTTTCAGGGCTCTGGTCTAATAAAAGCTCAATTCCAGGACTAAAGCAGAAGATGGACTGAGAATCCCAAAGTGACTTATGGCATTTAACTCTGCCTTTTTAAAAAACTTCTGATGCAGGTGCAGTAATCCAAACCAGAAGTGTTCAGCATAGATAAATCCAAGGGATAGAAGTGCTTTAGCCCACAGTAACAACAACAACCAAACAAAACACACACACACACACACACACACACACACACACACACACACACAAAACCGCAAACAGAAAACAAACCAAAAACTGTCAAGGATTGGATTGCATCCTACAATATCTTCATCTTGTTATTCTTGCTCAATAAAATAGAAATTGTGAACTGATTTTTACAGTGCCCACTGTAAAACCTCTGCCAGTTGGCATCAATAACATATTTCCACTGAAACTAGTGAGTCAGCAATAAGATTTTATGCAAGTATTTCTTTTACTGTTGACAGGGTAATATCCTAGTCATTACAAATGGGAAAAAATGTAAAGTTCTGCCTGCATCCAGTTTAAATTATTGGTTGCCATTCTGTAGTTTGGAGCTGTGCTGGTCATGGAGCCCTTCTAAATAGTAATACTGATGACTTTGCTAGTGCCAATTGACTCTTCTGGGGGAAACACTCAAAAGCTGGCAGAGATCTGTTGACCTTCAACTCTGAGAAACACCAGTTTAGGCAAAGAATGTGGAAAGGGAAAGAAATCAAAGCAGTGTTTGATGGCACGACCAGGCTTTAGCAAACATTTGGGGAAATCGTGTGAGGGTTTTGCCTGTAGCATCAGCAACTGAATTAAAAATAAATAAATAAATAAAAGAAAATCTGAGTGACACGGTGTTTTTAAATAAATCGTTCTCTGAAGGAAGAGGTTTTGTGGTGTTTGTATTTAAGCACAACCCCACTAGGTGTCCTCAGCCTGTTAGAGTTGCTAAGAGGAGAGGTGCAGTCTGAGGTGTGGGAAACAAAGCCGGAGCAGCCTGTTGCGGTTTGGAAATCTTTGGGCTTCCTCCTCCCCCTCCTTCACATGCCCGGAGAACAGCACTGAAAGTTGGCTCTGATCCTGAGAGAGCCCCTGTGTCAGTAGCAAAACACCATCAGTGTTTCCATGCTACAGTGAGACACTTAAATGTCAGAAAGTGTGTTCTTTTGAACATGTGCTAGACACACACTGTAGATGTGCTGTGTACTTAGAACAGAATCACAGAGGTAAGGTTGGAAAAGACCTCCAAGACCATCAAATCCAACATTTTACTGAGTATCACCATACCCACTAAACCATATCGTCAAGTGCCACATCAGCTTGTTTTTTGAACACTTCCAGGGATGGTCTACTGCTTCCTTGGGCAGCCTGTTCCAATGTTTAACCACTCTTTCAGTGAGGAAATTCTTCCTAATAACTAACCTGAACTTCCCTTGGCACACCTGGAGGCCATTTCCTTTTGTCCTGTGGCTGGTTACCTGGGAGAAGAGAGAAGATCTCCCCTGAGCCTTCTTCTCTTCAAACTAAACAACTCCAGTACCCTCGGCTGTTCCTCACTGGATGTATGTTCTGGACCCTTCCATCTTAAATAGAAGGAATAGCTTCAAAGAATCTCCTGCTCTTTTGACATAAATAGGTCTGTTATAATCAATTAACTCGAACAATCAAGAACCTCAATATTTGTCAGCAGTAGTCTGAAAATACCCAAGTGTGTGTGCATACAACCAGATTTTACTTCATCTTGGAAATCTCTTGAGTCAGTGAAGGTCATCTGGCAATCAGAAGATCAGAAGGCTTTTTTTCTGAGTCTTTTGGTACAATTCTGTAGGATTAGGAATACCCCAAGCACTGCTTTTCTGCTGCTGTCTCAGATCTTCCTCTTTGGAGGTAGTGGGAAATGTGGAAAGCACTCCAAGTGCATCTCTTCTTCACTTCAGTGAACTCCATTTCACTTAGAACCCAACTTCATCTTGTTCCTTACCTTTTGGATTGTGTGGACAGCAGAAGTTCAAAATCTCTGTAGAAAGCAAAGATGTTTGAAGTCTTTCATGCAGAAAATGATCATCCTGACAAGGACTGTGGTTCAGAGTGTCTGCAACCCAAATTTAGCCTTACTGAAAAAAAAAACAACACAAAAAACCCCCAGCTAAGAATCCCACTGGTTGTTTTCTGTGTAATTCCAACAGCTTTGTGATAGTGCTCCTAATGAGATTTGTAAATAACCTTTAAAAGTAATAAAAATCTGGACTGAAACTCTGTGAGGGGCATGGTGACCTCATGACAAAGCCTGTAATTCCAAATCTGTGCCCAGTGTTGTTTATGGTCTACTACACATCAGTGCCAAAGGTGGTGGGATTGTAGATTCTAAGAAGAAGGCAAAACCATTAGAAGGCAATCAAGGCACAAACCCAAGCACTTTTAGGTATGTATCCCAACATGTATTTGTTTTAATATTAAATATTGATTCTGAAACATAATAGAAAACAATCTTATTTGAATGTTTTAGTAATCTTTTTAATAAGTCTGAACAGTAGGTCTCCACGGGACCTCACATGTTGCTGCTCCAAACTATTTAAACCATTCTATATTTCTAGGAGAAAATTGTTTTTAATGAGCAGAGACTGCGGCTCAAACTGTGCATTAGCAAAAACCAGATTATTAAGCAAGTTAAATGCTCATGAGACTTGCAAATTGATAACTTGGGAGAAGAAACTTCTCCATATAGCCATGGGGCAAATAAAGCAAGGGCAGAACAAAAGCAGGCCCTGACAAAGTGCTGCAACATTGGCCTGAGGTTGTCCCGTTTCCGCCTTGGTTGAACACTCAGCCTCGCTTCCCAAGGGCTGAAGCTGCTGCTCTGTCTCGGTGTTTCAAGTCCTTCAGGGCACATCTGTTGCCCTGTATCCTCCTCTGGGTAATTTTCCCCCCTCATCCTAATGTTCTTAATACAACTCTGGGATTCCCAGAGGCTCTGGCGCCTCCGTGCTTATCTTGCATTGACATGTGACGTTGGACCTCCCCTGAGCCCACTGAAAGAAACCAGCCATTTCTTGGGGGATTGGAAGAGTGGAACTTCACCCTTTCAGCCAGGCAGACCTCTTGTCCTAAAAGGCAGGAGCAGACCTGACTCACTGTGGGTTTGAGTGGCATGTTTCCTGATCCAACACTCCTTCCAGTGCATTTCTCATCTCATTCTGATCTTAGTCATAAAGTTTTATGAGCGCTTTTCTTCCTGGCCTTTTTACCCTGGCTCAACGCTGTTAAGCAGCCCTTTGTTCCTTTTAGTCATCCACCCACAGCTTTCCCAGTTTTATTACTGCCAAGATGAATGTTCCTACTTCTCTAGGCCATTCAGCACTTATTGATTCATCCAACTTCTAATCAGCCTTTTCTTATTCCCAGTGTGGGACTGGGAATGCACTGAAATTTAAATAGAATCCTGAAGATTAGCATGTCTGCAGAAGCAGATCCCCTTTTGTATGGCACAGAAGATAAGCTTTAGGTTTCTAACTGCTCCAACAATCTTTCTGGCATGATTAGCACTCCAGGGAGTGTTCCTGTTATCCAGAAGGGTTTTAATTGTGCCCTTGGGGTATTGTGAAGTAGGAGGGGAGCCGACCTGTGTTAGGAAAAGATAAATCATTTATCACATATCTGGATGTTTTGAAAGTCCCAGCAAACATCAGGTGGAGCAGAAGGCTCAGCCACAATTCCAGCTGGGAGACACTGCCAGAGAAGTTAGCACTCTAAATTCTAAAGGATGTGCTGTGTCCAAGACACTCTTTGGGAGGCAAAAGCAGCTTTTTGGGAAGACAAGTCGTGTTGCAGCTGCTCTCCATCAGTTACAGTGCTGGTGGTTCAGGAGAGTCTCAGCCCAGGGTCTCCTCTCTGGCCTCCTGTACAGCAGATTTATTTGTAGCTCCTTTCTAGGAGTAACTGACTCTAAGGTCAGGTCTTTGTTTAGTCTCACCTGGTAGAAGAATCCTTGTTATCAAGAAGCAGCTTGCATAGAGGCAGTAGGGATATAATTTTTCTCTACTCTTTAATTAGTGGGATTTCTTAATGGTTTCTTCACAAGCTAGCCCATTAGGTGGCTGCTATTTCTGACTTGTCTGACTCTTACCTCCTTCTCTCTCCCTCCATGCCCAAACCCTCTCATTTCCATTTTTGTGTCTTTTCTTCCCCTTTTGTTGCATTTCCCTCACTGCAGAGTTTTTTACCTCTTTATGATCCTCACACCTACCACAGCCTTTGCTTAACCCACAGCAAAGATCAACTGCTGAAGAACTAATGTTGACATTGAACTGTCATCGCTGTTACTCTGCCGTGCTGAGGTGGTTGTGAGATGGCCAAGAGAGGTCTAGTTGCTGAGTCATTGTTTGGAGACCTCTGCAAGCTTGGGTGTGTGTGACTGTCTGTACTTGGCTCTTTTCTTGGCCGGACTTCCCTGCGACAAACAAAGGTTGGAGTCTTGTCCACTAAAAACAATGAAAAGCAAAACAACCCTCTAACTCACACCTGGCATGTGGATTTCTACCCAGAGAGAACCAGGCTTACAAACCTTGTGCTCCGTTGTCTTTCTGCAGAGGCATTTCCCGAGCTTTGGGGAGCTTTGATTTTGCTGTTGTGAGGAGCAGGTTGGACCTACAACTGAGACTGATATTTGGATGGCCTGCTGAGTCTTAATAGCCATGGAAAGGCTCTATGTTTACATAAAGTTTGGGATTGCTTGCATACCAGGTAGATCCTACAACAAAGTTCAGTTAGGGTTTTATTTACACCAAGTGGAGAGCATGAGAAAGAGGGTGAATTACATTTGGGTTGAGGATATTTCTAATATAACATTAAACTAATTTATGTAAGTGAACGTTGTGCTTGAATCAACTCCCACCAGAGCCAGCAGGTTCCACAAAGGCGAACACGATGCCTAAATAATAATAGAAGCTGTGTGTGACCATCAGGCTTGTTGCACAAAGAAAGAGGGAAGAGCAGGCCAGATGTGCATTATGCAAGGAGGGGAAGAGGTGACTGCTCACAGGCCAAACCCTGGTTGCCCTCTCCATGCACACCCCAAGAGTCAGCGTGTCCTCTGCCTGGCTGCCTGCCACGGGGTGGGTGGAGGGAGGAGGAGGAAGGAAGGAGAGCAGGAGCTTCCACTTGTGGTAGCAAGAGGTTACTGAGCCTTGATGTGAACTCCTACCTTGGAGCAGGGAATGGAGTGTAAGGGCAGAGCAGGGGCAGCAGTCACCCTGCTGGTGGTGCTGAGGATGGAGCTGAGGCAAAGGCTTGGATGTGACCCTGGACTGCACAGCAAGACCTAGGAGGAGATGACAGTCTTTGTGCTTGTGGAAGAGGTGACAAACCCCAGTCTGTGCTCAGAAAAAGTCTATGACAAGCTCTTGTCTTGTTTGTGAGGAGGAGAGAGAGAGACTTGTGAGAGATGCAGTACAAAGAACAAAGGAGAAAAGTAAAGAAGTGAAGGTCAATTAAAATCTCATTAATGTATTAATAGGATGATAGAAATGATCTCCACAAATACTGACAATTAAAATTTTTAACTTGAAAGAATTGGAAATGGTCTATGTTTTCTTCTTGAGGTTTTCTTACTTTGATATCAGACTATGATTTGAAATACCTTCATTAAATAAATAATTTTCCAAATATCAGATTTGTTGGTGTGGGAACTAGACAATTATTTCAAAACCATTTTGGGGGGCAGGGGGCTAGTGGGGAGGAAGTGTACACACACATATTAAGGTCTGTCAGGGAGAAACTTCAGTAAATTGGATGAAACACAGTACAGAGCAGATTTTAAAATGGTATGTTTCAACACAGGAATCTAATGAATAGACACAGCTTTTTCTCTTCCTAAGTGAAGTAATACTCTCTAAGGCTGTTGTGCCAGCTGAGTGCTGGAGCTGAGAGTTCAGATATTTGTAGACAGGTCACTAATGGGATGCTGAAAGAAATGACCTCTTGTTTCTTACAGCCAAGGATGGCTTGGTAATGAGTGTCTGCCCCGATGCCATAAGGCAGAACGTGGTACAGACAGATTGACACTGTAATGATGATACATTATTGATACAAGAAGTATTTCACCCAGTTACCGCACAGACCTCTCCCACAATATCGTCTTGTGCAAGTGCATTGAAATCTCTGTTGACATTGAGTGTGTCCGGCTGTGTCATTATGTTTCCAAACAAGCCACTCCTCCTCCCCATTGTTTCCTAAAGTTCTTGCTGAAGAAATTATTTACTCCGGTGCTAACCCACAACGGGATAAAAATATACAGAAAAGTAAGCCCAGGAAATCTGTAGGAGAGAACTTTTCAACTAGTAAAGGAAGGAAATGCTTTTTGGGGGTGTAGTTTTAGGGGAGATCCTTTCATTACATTATACTACATTTTTCTTTTCTTCTTCTTACTGAAATTTTTTCAGGAGAGGGAAGACGACTCGCACTAAGCAGATCCATCAACTAACAAGAGTCACATCTTAATTTCAAGAATTAATTGCCCTCAAAAGACTGTTATTGCCACATCTGTTTCTCTGCCCTAAACATTAATGCTTTGGGATGGTAACTTGTCTGTTGACACATTGTCTTCCTACTTCCTGAAGCGCTCATCCACACTTAAAATACTTGGGATTTTTTGAGGGGAGGAGAGGCTTTTGGTTTGGGTCTGGTTTTTTGTTTTTTTTTGCATAGTGTTTGATTATCAACAATAATGGGTTACATAAAAGTGTGGAACAAAAGGAACCTTTCATACAAGCACAAGTTTATTGTCAGCACAGGAATGTCTTGAAAAATGTACAGAGGTCAGTGCTGAGTGCAGGTGACTGTTCTGTATCTCTACAGATATGAACAGATAAGGAGATATTTACAGGTGAATGAAACCTGAAATTCCTGTCAGTTGAAAAGTTTATATGTTGGAGGGGGGGTGGTTTTATGGCAACTATAAAAGTAAAAAAAAGTTTGGACCAGAAATTATTCAGACTAGAGCTTGTCAATTGCTGCTATTGGATTTTTGGGTGTCCAGTTGCAAGTGAAACTAGAGCACATCACATCCTTTATTCTTTTAGGATGGAGCTTCCTTGTTGAAAAACATCTCCACTGGGGAAATAGTGTATGGCTTGGATAAGTAGAAAATATAGCATAAAAATCTGACTTTTAAGAAATTCAGCTCATTGGGAAACAATAAGTACACGGTGTACCTCAATGTCTGTACTGTGTGACTGATTGTAGAAAGGTGGTGTGAAGCTGTCCAGAAAAACTAAATCTGCACAAAATAAAAACATTTCAATTCTGAGGTCAGAGCAATTTTTCATCCAGAAATATTTTGGTGAGGAAACTCAAGCTTGTATGTCTTTTGTTATGAAAATGGCAGAGACTTTTCTTGTGTGACTCTGCACGTCCACTTGTTGCCTCCTGTGTGCAGCCTGTAGAGCAGTCACACAATGACAAAATTCAAGTGAGTAATGAGGTTTTTTTCTTAAGAGTTTGTGTGCAGGGATTTATATATCCTGTTGCAATGTGGCTGAGTTATCCTGTGTGGTAAGTTCAGAAATAGATTCAGTGTGAACTTCCTTGCCAGTTAAGGAAAGTTCCATATATCCCTATGCTTATTCAATAAAATGCCAGATTACAGAGCACCTTCTTGTAAGACCAATGGTGATGTCAAAAAAATAGATCTGAGGGGTCTGAAGGGATTGTAGCCATCCTGCACTTGAGCTGGATGTGAAACATAGCCACTGTTCAAAAAGAGCAGGAATCTTATGTTCAACTTATTTGGTCAGTTTTGAAATGTGGATTTATTCATGTTTTGAAAAGGAAACCATCAGGTGTTCTCTGCCAGTCTGCTTTTGGTTCTTATGTTTCCATTTATTTATATGCACACACTCCTAATTGTAAAACAGTAGTAAAACACTGACAGTAAAATGAGATTAAAAAAATGCATTTGGAGCAGAAATGTCCATGGTGGTTTAAGGGCAAACTGACTTTTGGCAGCAGAAGTCTACCTTAATGGCAGAGAGATCGTGCACCTGTGCTTTGGCTGTTTTGGTGCCAAGTGATTGCCCGTAACAGGGTCTGGACTAGTCTGAGCTCAGCCCTGGCAAGGTCGAGGTGCCAATACCTGGTCTCTTTCACAGCCTGGCTGGTGGCTGGCCCTGCAGTGCAAAGGCCTGCGTTGCAAACAGCTTGACAGGTCGCAGCATCCTAAATTGCAGCTATTAAACTTGGCATTGCATGCTTGACCCATGCCCTGAAAAGCTTCTCTGGAACTGTTCTCCTTTAAGCCAGTAACAAGACCTTTGCAATCTCTGTGCTTGTTTTAGTACACTGATCTTATCTGAAGATCAGAATAGATTTTTAAGGTGCCAAATGCTTGCAGTTTATCTCCTATAACAACACACTTCGCAACAGGTGAAGGTTTAAGGCTGAACAGCATGTTGGGTTCGGCTGCTCCTTGTGATGCCTTCAGCTTCAAGTGGGGTTGTGGGAGGGATGTGAACCCCCACATTGTACAGAGATGTGACTTTTGGGGCTGTTTGGAGTATGCATTGCACTCTGATCTCTGGTTTGAGCTGTTGTTATCACTATGTTTCATAAAGACAATATTTAGTTTGACAGGCATGGTGTTTTTCTTTCCTGTATCTTACTATTAAATCCCCATGTGAAAGTACGTTGCTGCATAATTACACACACACACACATCTTCCTTTGGCTTTAAAAATAAAATTTCAGGTGTCTGAAAGGGACATCTCTTTCTGTCTTTCCAAAGAAGGAACAGCCAGTAAAACTTGCAATGTTCTCCTTTCAGCCTCAACTGGAATGAATTCTGCAATGACAGAGGTCACCAAAACAGGTGTCAAGGTTTTATTTTTCAATCTCCAGAGATGATGTCTTGATGATGCTGAAACACTTTACAGCTCTTACAGGGTGTTATATAACAACTTAAGAGTGTGCTCAGAGGAGCTGGAGAACCTCGACCAGGAAATTGGGCTGGGGAGAAGAGTCATCACGGGTCAGGCCTGTGTCAGGGAGTGTGGCTGCCTGTGGTGGGGAGGAGGTCGGGCAGCCTTGGAATTTTGGAGCTGAGCCTGATTGCAGACACTGCTGCTTTGGGATTTCTTCCCAAACACACTGCTGGTGGTTGTGGTGGTGGAGAGGCACTAAACCACAAAGAGGACGAGGTGTCTGTCAATCCGTGGGCTGTGCTGGGCAGGGTTGTCCTGAGAGCTGAACAGAGAGGTGCTTTGTGACCTCTGCCCTAGGTGGTGAATGTCTGCTCATGGGCAGAGCTATCATCAGGGTGAGCAAGTGGTGCTCAAGTGTTTTCCTTGCCCCAAGAACCCCAGCTGCCCCCAAAGCCTTCAGCAAAGACAGCACAGGGTCACATCTTTGGCCTTTGCTGGCAGAGTCACAGCACTTTATGGGACAGGAGATGGTGGATAAACTCCAGTCATGAACATCAGTGCCTGTGCCTGGTGGAAACGTTGCTGTCCATACTGTAGTCCAAAGCAGAGCTGGTCTTTCCCTGCCACCATCCCTGGGACAGGCAGTGAGTTTGCACTTGTGCACCTCATAGCTGGGCTCTGGCTGCAGCACAGAGCCTGGCACCCCCAGATGTCTTCTAGGGCCATCATAGGTGCTACTGAATACAGGAGGGGGTAGAAGAAAATAGGCTTCTCTAGTGCTGTTTTGTCAAAATACAACCAGGACAAGTGCAAACTAATTAGAAATCTAGACAACTCCCATACAGAACTCAGTGGTGTGTCATGTGTGTGCCAACACGCGAAGTCATTACTCAGTTGTTGTTCAGGCAAAATTCCCACTGAGTAAGGTCAGAGTAATCACCTCAGGGTCTGGCCCTCCTGTGCTCCCCTCCAGTTGCCATAGTGCTTTCCATGTGATGAGCACCAGGTACTTTCTGACCTTGTCTGGGTGCATGTCTTGTGATCACGACCTTGCTGAGTCAAGGCAAGGCTTTGGCACGACACCTGGACATCACCCATCCTTCTCTGAAAGAAAACAGAACCTTTTGGGCTTCTGCACATTGTCCTCCTGCCCCTCCCCATCCCTGCCAGAATTGCCACAGTGATTAGGCAGTGCTGCTGCATGGAGGTTGCTGCCTGTGGGAGTGATCACAGCCAGCTGATCCTCATTATCCCTTCGCTTCATCTTCCCCTGCCTTTCCATACCAGTGGGCAGGCTAACTGGAGGCAGCTGGGGTAATGCCCTTTACTCAGTCTTCCCCAGAAGCCCTGCTGGGCTTTTCCCCAGGGTGGTGAGGGAGGAGGACCAATGCCTGGGTGCTTGCTGGCAGCCCATATGCTGCCTCAGCACCCTGAGCCTCACAGTTTCCTGAGGCAGATGCATGTTTTGCTCCACTTGTACATGTTTGGGGCTTGTAGGCACCTGGGGCTCCTCCTGTGCTACCTTCAGATCAGTAGTGGTAGAGCTGTGGGATTTTTGGTCAAAGTGCTGGAAGTGTCAGACCCTTCACACACCTCTCCCTGAGTTAGTGTTTGTCCTCAAAGGCCACCTCCAGGGCTTCCCCTGAGCCTTGCTGGTCTCTCTGGAGGTCTGTAGGTTGGTCTGGTTCCCTTATGCTGGGTCAGCTTTTGGGATCCAGACCAAATGTTTCAAGCTAGAGGTGGGATGAGAGGGTGGGTGGTTTCGGTTTTTTTAGGGTTTTTTGAGGTGTGGGACTCTGGTACAGCTGCAGTACTTTTATTAGCTTGGGTAGTCCTTAATGTCAGTGCAAGGAACACTGCTAGACACTGTGTCACACGCTATTCCCATCCCTCTATTTCAGAGATTTTTAAGTTCCTTTTTGGGTCTTTCACCCCCACCCCAGGCCAGCTCCCCTCTGCTCTCCTTTCCTCCCCAGGCTCCACCCAGCTTTATCTCACAGAGGGGCAGAGAGATATGACACACAGCTGTGTTCAGGGGTTACTTCACTTGCCTGATGATGTCTCCCCAATTAGCCTAAGTGCAAGCAAGCACAGCAAGAAGGGAAGGGAGTTATGGGAGGGCTTGAGAGACGATGTCATTCTCTGTGCAAATAGCAAGGGAAAAAGAAAAAGGATTTAATTTACAACAAAAGGAGGCTGCAAGGTGGGCTTCTAGGCTAGTTATCAGGAAATTAATTATAAAAGCATAAAGTGTGCACATTTTGTCCTTGGTTCTTCTGTTGCCTCTGTGCAATGGGCATCTAAGTAAGGACATGAGCTTTGGGAGATGTAGCTGTGGCTACTTGTCCCTTTCTGTGCTCTGCCTCTCTGGAAAAGGGTGTGGGGATGTTTGGGAATTCCCTTCTTCACCAGGGCTCATTCACAGACAGGACAGCTACCACTTTGCCCTCATTTTTTTCTTGTGCTTAATAGTGGTTTTATCTTTATATACCCATAGCTTGATGAATAATAGAATCACAGAAGGGTTTGGGTTGAAAGGAACCTTAAAGATTATCTACTTCCAGCCCCCTGCCATGGGCAGGGACACTTTCCACTAGAGAAGATGGAGATGTACCTTTTCACATTGCACAACAGCAAAGCTTTGCAGGGAAACATCTCCCTTTATGCTGATGTGGGTATTAAGTATGGCTGCTGGGAAGGAAAAGGCCTGTCCTTTAGAAGAGTCTTATTAAGGGAAACCAGCTATTAACAAGTATATATGGAAAGGGTGGGGTCCCTTATTACTCCACTCATTTCAGCATCTCCTATCTGCCTCAGGAGTGCATCATGGTGATATCAGCTTTTATTAATATAAAACTCAGTATTACGCACCCAAGATTACACCAGGGGTGTAATTCAGTGGGTCTCTGACAGCCTATCTGATTAAAGTGGCAGTGGAGGGATCGGTGACAGCAAATTAAGCTGTCAGTGTCAAGGAGCTTTTGGTGTTATGGTGTAAACTTTAAATTACATTCAAGGATTAAAACCTGGGAGACTGTGATCTAATTAGCTGAAGTTTATCCTGTGAGTGGTTGGGATGTAATGACTTGGTGATGCAGAGATGAAAATGCCCAATGGCCAGTTTTCTCTGTGGGAAAGTAAGGAATTCCTTGGGCTTGGTATGTGCTACATGACTTTTCTATGTGCTTTTTTGATTCTTTTTGTCCAGTCTAAAGAACATTGTGGAAGGATGTATTAACTTGAAATCTTTTCTAAGCAAGTATATGACACAGAGTTTTCCCCCACTTCTGGAGGAAAAATATCTTTATCTGGCCCCTGCCTTTATTACAGGAGTTACCACGGAATTTAATTAGGGGATGCATGTTTTTAGTGGTGGAGCCACTGAGAAATTAGTACTTCTGTTCTGAAGGCCGGTGTTGATATTTAAATGCTGTGTGGGAATAAAAAGCCCACATTTCTGGCAAACAAAACTCAATTATGCCTAATCAGAAATCTCCAGAAACCTTTCATTTTGATAGTATGGATATCTTATCCTCCACTGTTTTATAAGGAAAACAGATTTTAATAGAGAGATTATAGTTAAAAGAAAAAAGTCACACTCTTTAAACACTTTTCTCATTCCATTGGTTAATCTGAAAAGTTGATTTGCCTCTTCCTTTCTTGAAAAAATCTACATCAAACCATTTCTGCAAAATATTTAATTCTGTTTAAACTGACTTTTTTTTCTTTTAATAAAAAACTCATCCCTCAGATGTTTTGATTTGCTTTTTTTAGATTTTTGAGTGACCAGTGTTTCACCTGAGAAGTGAAGGGTGGCTTCGGGGTGGCTTCAGGTGAATTTTAAGGGACTCGGCACTCCCCAGCATGAGTCCCACAATATTTACCCAGCGATGAGACAAGCAGGTGTAATTATATTGGCCTTTATCATTTTCTCAGAGCTGTCTTGCTGATAATCTGCCCTTGGTGAGAA
This sequence comes from Campylorhamphus procurvoides, assembly GCA_013396655.1. Lineage (NCBI taxonomy): Eukaryota > Metazoa > Chordata > Aves > Passeriformes > Dendrocolaptidae > Campylorhamphus > Campylorhamphus procurvoides. Next base: position 20,005 of record WBMV01008686.1, read on the forward strand.
ATGCTCACGCACATTCGATGACAATCCAGCGTGTTTGTGTGTGTGTGTGTACAGAGACATCAGGGCTGCCCACCAGTACCACTCCCACCCAGCCCCAGAGGGAGGGGGAAAACTCTGGGCTCTTGCTGTCAGGATTTAATAATTTTTTCCCCTGCTGTTGGTATTGTGGATTTCTGATGTGATTCAGTCATGGCTCAGGACTCACCATGAATCCTTCTTCCCCCATACCTGGCTCTGTGAAATGAAATCCCTCAAAGCTGACCCTTGTTTCAGAGAGCTTGGGGTTCAAGCTGGTGGTGTTCTCCACAACTTGGAAATAAATCACCTTCTCCAAGTGTTTTTATGACAGCCCCAAACCTTCCCTTCCCTTCCCAAACCTTCCCTTCCCTTTCCAAACCTTCCCTTCCCCTAACCCCAGGCTGTCAATGCATAGAGGAGCCAAGTCATCCTGTTCTCTCAGCTCCTTGGCTGCCAGTTGATGGAAATAAGGTTTTTATCATCTGCCAGTCAGTAGGTGGACATGAACAGTCAGGAGAAGTCTGTTGTTTAAGGTAATAAAACACCAGTATGTTTCAATGGCAGTGACAAAGTGACATAAGGGATGAAAACAACTGTGTGCCACTTAAAGAATGAAAAATGTCCCTGGTTCACCTTCTTTTCTATATGTCAGTATTTAACTGTAAAATTCTGTGGAGGGGATATCTTGGGATCAATACTCGTGTTTCAGATAGTGCCTTTGACCTACTTACATGACAAGCTTATTACTCGGAGTCTGAATAACAGCTCTGGTGATAAGTAAATGATGTTGTTCCCCAGTGAACTGTACAGGAAATGTGCTGGTTATTATTGGCTCACTCGTTTTTCAGCTTGGGAGACAGGCACGAGTGAAAGCTGAGCCTGAACTTGCTCCTATGAGAGTCAAGCATTGGAAATGTTCATTGTTGCTCACAGCCTGTTAAGTTCGCTTCCTGTTCCCCAGTACTCTTTTGTTCTTAATTTGTCAGGTTTTCCCTCTTAAGGGATATATTTTCCAGTCTTGTCACCTCTCTCCTTCCTCTTTTCATCAGCACTGCACCTCCTATTGAGCTTCCTTATACCTTTGAAACACTTCCCACATCCCTCATGGACGGAAAATTCCCATTCTCCTCCACATCATCACTGGGGAGGAAGAGCAGTGTGTTCAGGAAGATGTGAAGAGCTGGGGTGACATCTTTACATTGGGTTTGGGATGGTTATTTTAAGGGCAAAACTTGTCATTTTCTCAGAATTTATATTCACGTCAATATGCATTTCACATAAATGAAGTCCTTATTCCTGTTCCATTTTTAATTGACATTTTAAATATACCCTACTGTGTGTTGGCAAAGAGAAACATTTTCTCTTTAATGTTTTTTCCCCAGTTTTTGACTCTTTTTCTAACATCTGATCAGCCAATTTGTCTACTTTAGATTTTTCAAGATAAATATATGGTTTGTCATATGTATCAAAATATGCTGTTCAAATGAATAAAAATAAGGGATGCTAAGGTTTTTTTAGGTGCTCAAATCTATCTATATTATATTAATTTTCACAAAAAACAGTTTCAAGAATTATTTTGGAGGCATTTCATGTATGAAGACTTTTTTAGTATCCTTCTCTTGATTCTTTTTTCCCCCTTAACCGGAAATTCATGTTCTTTTGGCTGGTTACATTTTTATACTCCTACCATTATCTCCCATGCATACCTTTTCCTTTAAGTATTTCATTGATGCTGGAGACTGTGCCCTGTTTAAAAACAATTACATTCATTCCTGTATTTTTCACATAGTGTGGTGTCTGCTGCAGTCTACAAAGGCTTAATAACACAGCTAAATGCTCTGTGTGGGGGCAGGGAAGATTAAACTGGTCTGAGTAGGGAAAGTACAGAAACTAAAGTGGAGGGAAAAGGCTTTTGTTTGGATAAAGTGGGGTGAGAAACCTTTTCCTTACCTGGGGCCACACAGGATTCCCAGGTACCAGTGTCTCTTGCAGCAGTACACACCAGTCTATATTTCCTTATCACCAGACTATCACAACTCAGTTCATCACAGGGCTGGAGCACCTTTCCCTTGAGGACAGGCTGAGAGAGTTGGGCTTGTTCAGCCTGGAGAAGAGAAGGCTCCAGGGTGATTTTAGAGCCTAAATGGGCTACAAGTGCACTGGAGAGGGGCTTTTCACAGGGGCATGGAGTGACAGGACAAGGGGGAATGGTTTTATGCTGAAAGAGTGTAGGTTTAGATTAGATATGAGGAAGAATTTCTTTACTCTGAGGGTGGGCAGGCCTTGGCACAGGGTGCCCAGAGAAGCTGTGGCTGCCCCATCCCTGGAAGTGTCCAAGGCCAGGTTGGATGGAGCTTGGAGCAACCTTGTCTCATGGAAGGTGTCCCTGCCCATGGCAGGGGATTGGAAGCGATAGTCTTTAAGGTCCTTTCCAATCCAAACCATTCTGTGATTCTCTGAGGTGGGAAGCAGGACTCCAGGAGCATCCTTTGGGACAAAAGAATGAAAGTGAAGACTGGAGAAATATCAATAGAAGGGGTGAGAAACAGAGGTGGGACTTTGCAGGGCACTGCACTCTGCTGGGGAAGTTGCCATCAGAGTGGAGGTTTCACAGCTCTGTGCTCCAGAGTCAGCTTTCAAAATCAACCAAGCAAGGAAACAGTTCAGTCTTTACCCTGTGCAATGGGAGCTGTGTATGCACATATTTCCTGGTGAAAAACACCAGCCATGGTTGTGGTAGAGGGAGAAGCTCATCAGTTTGGGGAGGGTTCTGGCAGAAAAGGAGAGAGGTCCACACTGGTGTGTGTACTGGCAACATGTCATAAAATGATGGTTGTGTCAGCAGCCAGCCAAGCCCTGTGGATATAGCAGGGAGAACTTGTTGCCTTTGCCTTCATTCAAGGGAGACAGAGTGGGTAAAACAGATTAACTAATCCAGGATTTAATTTCCAATTTCTCTGTGAGAAGAAAATTCGGAACCAACTTTACTCTTTTCTCCCTTCTCCTGACACCTCTGAAAGGAAAAGTAACCAGCTGAGGTTCAAAGTGCCTGACACCAGTCCTGATGCAATGGCAACAGAGGGTGAAATAACGAGTTGCAAACCCTGCCTGGGAGCGTGGAAGATTGCTGGTGCCGTGCTGGGGGACACGAGCTGCTGCCACTGCCCGAGCCGTGGCTTCCCAGGCACAGTCCCACCCTTTCAGCCTGTGGTGTGGCCATTGCCTTTGGGGTTACTGGCTCAGCAGCCAGAAATGCTGAGCCAGGTGCTGTCTGTTTAGGTAGGGTTCCCATCCTGTCTCCCAAGGGAATCGGAGTTGCACAAGGGCACGGATTGGAATTCTTGCTGGGGCACAGGGGAAATGGAAGTTGTAATGGGATAACTGTACGCAAGGGAAGATCCTATGGGAGAGCAAAGGGTGGCAGCCAGGTTTCTCCCCATTGGTTTGGGAGCAGATCATCCACCTGCTAATTTTATTATTTTTTTAAACTTCCAATCTGCATATGGTGGTCTTTGACCCGATGTAGATTCCTGTCCTCTGTTCATTTTTCCCTGTGCCATCACTAAGAGCTGCTGGAAATGCTGGACCTGGTCTTCAAAACTAGATGCCTCCTTTTGGATTCAAGTTGTCCTGGAGACCTGTGTACAAATGTGTCCTTCACACACACCTGGATTGGGTGGCTGTGAAAAAAGTGTTTCACCGAGTTCCTTGCAAATCATGCACACAAACCCTTCAATTGTAAAAGGGAAAACCAAGGTAATATGATGTAAGAGACCCCTACAGTATGGAAAGGGATGGATGTGACTTTTTAAAAAAAAAATCTCTGCCATGCCTGTCTGTGGTAAACAGACATTTCACTCTCCCAAAGGTCAACAGGAGAAGGTCAAGAGGAGAAGGAGTTGAGTGGCCAAGTTCCTCCAACACTGTAGAGACAACTCACCTCAGAAATGAGAGGCAGCTAATAATGGACTGGCTATTTCAGTATCTGTCCTGATTAATAGAAACTGATTGAACAATCCGAAGGTGGGAGTTAATTGGGTGATCAGAAAATCAGCCAGGTCACTGCGATAAGAATCGCGGATTTCAGGAAAGGTATGGAGCTGTTTGGTCATTATCTGGGACAAAAGTCTAAAGGGTAAAGGATGATTGGAATTAAGGCACCCAAACCATGCTGGTAGACTTTCCTGAGGTAGCAGCCAGCTGGAAAGTTTTGTCTGAAATGCCCTGCAGTCCCTGGAGAGGAGCTCGATGCAGACGGGCACAAACTCAGTGTGGGGAATAGCTCCTTGGCAGCAACAGGGCAGAAGAATCCAGAGTGCAGAGGATGTCCAGTGGCAAACTCAGCCTTCAGCAAGAACGGCCAAACTCTAAACAGACCTGAGCTCCTTTATGGGCTCTCTGGGGTTGTTTGTGTTTTGGGATTCCATCAGGTTGTATCTCGAGTGTTTCACGTCCACAGGAATGTGAGAAGCATTAAAACCAAGATTGGGCTGCTTGATACAGGGCTGTTTGTTTGCTAACCTGGTTACCAAAGGTGTTCCGCTTTGTAGTGTGCCCTGGGTTAGAAATGAGAGTATTCTGATGTCTGGGTCTGCTCTGAAACGTGCACAGTGTAGACAAAGTACCCCTGAGCAGTGCTAACATGCTGGCCTTTGAGCAATCTGGGCGTACAGTGAGTACTCACTTTGGCTTTAATAATAACAATGAAAAATAAGATATTTGAAAGAAATCCCACATAATCACCAAAGCCCTCCGATCCAGCTGTACATTTTTCGTCTTGCAGCCCTCTTACACCCTAAGTACGTTCTGTTAGCTAATGCTAGAGGTTCCTTTTACTGTTACAAAGCTGGATCGTGAGGAAAAATATGTGCCATGTCCAGCTTTTCCTGTTCAGGGAGTAATTTTTTCCATGACGTCTAATCTTTATTCTTTTGCTGAACTGTCAGCAAAGCCAGACCACTTTGGCTTGGCATTTCGCCCACATCCACCTACATATTTTTCTTAACAGCAAACAAACTAATTAAATGCCTTTATCTTGTGAGGCATTCCTTTCTCTCAGGTAGTTACTGATTAAAAAAATAAATAAAACTTCTCACTATTTTGAGAAAACAAGAGATGAGTCAGTGTGTTCACAGCCTGGTTTATTATTAAATAAGAAGCCAGGATCAAAAAAAGAAAACAAAAATGATCAGGGTGGAAAAAAATGTTAGTGCCGTCATACTGTGTTTGTGGCCAGTGGAAAGAGCCTGTTCTCATTCCAGTGAGCATTTCCAATATCTATTAAAATTCATGAGCATTACATTTGCACATGAAGGTGGACAGGGGTACAAAAATGAGGCTGAGGTACCTCTCATGTGAAAAATTATTGTAATAGAATGTAAATTTTATAAACTGTATTTCATATTGCTTCATGTTCAACAGCCTTTCCAATAGTGCCAACCTGAAGCAGAAAGGCAATTATTCAGAGTCAACAGAGGTTCTACGAATCTAATAGATAACAATGACCTTAAAAGGAAGAAAAATCTTCAGTTAGTACCTTTTAAAAAAATGTACATTTATAAAGGGAATTGATTGGAAATGGAAAAATTCAGAGAGATCATCCAAGCCAATGTCTGCTACTGGGGGAGTGGGATGGGGGACAACAGTATGTGTAGTGTGTAGAAGTTGTGTAGAAGCTCCCAAGCAGTTCCCCTAATGATTTGTATGTGTTCCTGTATAAGGTATATCTTCTCTAGTGGGTGTCAGGATATGTCTGGGCAACAGAACATCATGGGGTAAAAAGAGAGCAGGAGCAAGGGACAAAAAAAAACCTTGGATGGGTTGGTCCCATGGGAGCAGGGGGGCTTGTGCCTCAATGGCTTCATGTGCTAGGACTGAGGAGCAAAGGTGATGCTGGTGAGGGCAGGTGGCTCTGGTGTTAACCTGAACTGATCCCCATGGACCTCCTGGGCCTGAGCAAAAAGGAGCCACTCTCTGAGCACTGACTGTAGCACCCTGATCAATCCAAGGCACCAGCCAGCCAGCGAGTGCAGAGTATATTGGTAATCTCCTGCCAGGGCAGCAGTCCCTGCAATGCTCTAAGCTAAAGAAAAAACAACAATAAAGAGGTCTTCAGTTGTCTCCTTCCCTAATATTAAGCCCAGTCCTAGGCTTGCCTGTGTTTGTCTGGAGAACGATTTGTGCCCCAAGACAAACCAGGAGACGCTTGCTGCTATTACCAGCAGCCCTCATTCTACCTTGGGAGGTGTTGCAAAATGTGTAAATCAGCTTAGCTCTTCATCCCTTGGTTTTCTTAATCAGGACCTCAGCTCCAGCCTTTGAAGCAGGCTTTACTCACAACAGACCTATTAAGTTATTTGCTCCTGCTATTGTATATCCAGGAGATCCACACATGCCCCACAGTTACACAGAAGCCATCCAGACTGACACCAGTGTTTATGTAAATCTGCAGGATTTATCACTTGGCATAGACTTTGGGCTAAAGTGCCAACCCTGTATTTAAAAACTACTGTGCCATGGAATATCATCTCAGAAAACATTCCCTGCCCCATTAAAAAAAAAAAAAAGAAATCAGGAGCTATTGGCTTCCAGTGGCACCATCTCTAATCCTGCCCTCCAAGCACTGCATGATTCAGAAGCAGCCTGAGATCTCCCATGCATTGTTTGGATCCCTAATCCTGCCCTGTCCTCCTCCTTTGATATGCAACAGAGTGCTGCTGGCAGCTGTGGTGAGAGACTGCTGGTTGCCAAAGGGTGATCAGGAGGCACCAGATGCTGGAGCTGCTGAGGTTTGGTGGCACTGGGAAGGGTATGACTGGAAAAGGAGCTCTGCTGCTGCAGGTGGGAAAGCCCCACGGGTGGAGCTGATGCTGAGTTTGGCCAGTCAGTGCTCAGTGTGATGGTAAGAAGGGCTAACTAACCCCAAGAGCGATACCAGCTCCCATCCTGCCTTCCCACTGGGCCAATTACAGCAGGAAAACAGGCTCTTCCAACCCAACCATTGAGTGTGTCCCCATAGACACAAATGTAGGAGTCCCTGCTTCATCCCAAAATAGTCCCAAAGTAACTTGCTCATTTTTAAAGCCAGCCCTCCTCCTGCTTGTGAACTTTTGGAATCACTTGGGCTCCACAAACTCTGCTGTTCATAATCCTGGCCCTCATCTTAGTAAAGGATCTCTGAGAGCTCATCCTTATGAAAAACAATTAATCCCTTGAGGATGCTGCACAGGTTCTCATCCCAGGCCCTCGGATTTACCTCATGGTAAAACAGGGAACTCCTCAGCTCCTGTTGAATGAAGCCCTGCCCTAAGTTTTCTGGGGCGTTTCCAATGCCTTTGGGCTTTGATTAGCACTGGTGCCATGTGGGTGGGTGTTTGTGGCTCCTGTGTCTGAGGGACCATGTGGAAAGGTAAAGGGCTAAAGATCTGCACACACCAATGCATTTGTAGAATTGTGGAATGTTAAGGGTTGGAAGGAACCTTAGAGATCACCCCCTCTGCTACAAGCAGGGACACCTCCCACTAGGCCAGTTTGCTCAAGGACTTATCCAACCTGGCCTTGAACACTGCCAGGGTTGGGGCAGCCACAGCTTCTCTGGACAACCTGTTCCAGTATCTCATCACCCTCACAGTAAAGAATTTTGTCCTAATAACCTAACCTAAATTTCCCCTCTTTCACTGTGAAGCCATTCCCCACTGTCCTGTCATGACAGTCCCTGATGACAGTCCCAGTTCAGTTTCCCTGAAGGTCCCTTGAGATACTGGAAGGTGTTCTGGGATCTCCACACAACCTTCTCTTCTCCAGGCTGAACAGCCCCAACTTTCTCAGCCTGTCTTCATAGTGGAAGTGCTCAGTCCTCTTATCAGGTTCGTGTCCCTCCTCTGAATTTCACATGCCTGCAAGGCTAAACATGCAAAAGTGAGGGTGCCATCCTCAGGGAAAACATCAATCTTTGATTTGTTCAGAAGCATTTTGAAAAAAACATAGCAGAAGGCATGATAGTTACAGGTTTGGTTTAGCATGGGCTGAAGATCTCTTGGGCTTTGTGTCCTGCTACACATTTTAAGTAGGATGGCAACCATGTAGGTGAGAGTGTCCTCATTTGCTTTGTACCAATTCAAGGTCTGTAAGCAGGGATATCACCTCACCCTATTATTAGAGCTCAACAAGGCTCACATAGAACTGTAATTTCTGCTTGGTTCTTGTAGTCCTGAAAAGCTGAAGAGTTAGCATCACCTGGGGCCAAAGGGTCGTAATTCATTTAGGTTCAGCTCAACATCACTGGACTAGAGTGCTGACAGCAAAAGCTGAAGAGTTTAATATATAATATAAGCATCTGCAGGGCCTGTCTGGCTTAGATAAGGGTTGCATCATGTGGAGGCAAATTGGCTTTGATTTGCTCAGAAGTGGTGTGAGATTTTTCTGGAAGGCTAAAACGAGCTGGTGCCTCCTGGTGGGATCCAGAGCTGATTATTCTGGGACAGATTCTGCTCATTAAGCAGGTACTATGGTTTGCTCCTCAGGTACAGGAAACTACAGAGTAAAAGCTGGTGGAGTTGTGGACTAGGCTTAAGACAAAGGGCAAGATGGGTGTCAGGTCTCAGAAAAGCAGAAGTTGTCCTCATTATGAAGAGAAGTGAGAGTCAGGCTTGGCTGATAATTGATTGTGAGGCTGATGCCAGGAATGATGAATGGAATATCTTTGTTTAGGACAAATGGAAATGGTTGAGTGTTACTGGGAAGGCTGAAAGCTTCTTGTTCCTGTGATGACCATTGGCCTGCATTCATCTTCTAGGCAATGTTAGTCAGGTTATTTCTTTTGATCCTGCGATTCTTAACCTTGATTTTGGCCTTAGCAGAATAGCCCAAAGTATGTGCTGATAATCCCTGCCTGCACCCTTCCTCATCCTCCATCTTTAGGCTGTGTTTGATCTGGCTCTGAATTTACTCAAACCCACCTGTGCCAATGCTGTGGGTTGACCCTGGCTGGAGGACTGTTGCCCACAAGGGCCACTCTGTCACTCCTCTCCTCAGCTGGACAAGGCAAAAAAAATATAACAAAAGGCTCACTGGTGGAGACAATGACAGGGAGACATCAGTCATTATCGTCATGGGCAGAAAAAGCTCAATTTGGGAAAAATGACTTAAATTGGCTTAATTTCTTGCCAATCAAATCAGAGTAGTATACTGAGTAAACAAAAACAAATCTTAAAAACACCTTCTCCCTACCCTTTCCTTCTTCCTGGCCTCAGCTATACAGCAGTGCAGGGGGAATAGGGAATGGGGGCTGCAGTCAGTTCATCACTTGTCTCTGCTGCTCCTTCCTCCTTGGGGGAAGGAGTCCTCCCCCTGCCCCACTCTGGGGTCTCACCTATGAGAGACAGTTCTCCATGAGTTTCTCTGACACGAGTCTTTCCCATGGGCTGGAGTTCTTCACAAACTGTTCCAGAATGGGTCCCTTCCATGGGGTCACAAGTCCTGACAGCAAACCTGCTCCACTGTGGGCTCCTTTCTCCACCAGTCCACAGGTTCCTGCCAGGAGCCTGCTCCAGCATGGGCCTCCTGTAGGATCACAGCCTTCCTTTGGCACCCACCTGCTCTGACACGGAATCCTTCAGGGGCTGCAGGTGGGTNGCAGATGGGTCTCTGCTCCCCCGTGGACCTCCACGGGCTTCAGGAGCACATCTGCCTCACGAGGGTCTGCAGTACAAGCTGCAGAGGAATCTGCTCCAGTTCCTACTACACCTCTTCCCCTCCTTCTTCACAGACCCTGGGGTCTGCAGAGCAGTTCCTCTCACATACTCTCACTCCTCTCTCCAGCTGCAATGGAGCAGGGTTTCCCCCACCACCCCCTTTTTAAATATGTTGTCACAAAGGTACTGCCACCATTGCTGATGGGTTTGAGGTCAGCAAGTTCACCCTGGAACCAGCTGGCATTGGCTCTATAGGACACAGAGGAAGCATCTAACAGCTTCTCATAGCAGCCACCCCTGTAGCCCCTGCCATCAGCCCTCCAAAAGTTTCCACACAAACACAGCACACCCAAATGATTATCTGACCTACCCCTCCAGCTCTGAGCTTCCCTACACCCCGGAATCCTCAGCCAAATTCAGAATTATCTAAAGCCCTTCAGATACTTGACTCTGTCTTCTGTCAGGGCAGCCCTAAGCCCCTAGCAAAGGAGACCAGTGAAGCACCACCAGCTCAGGGGTTGATGACCCAATGACCCCTAGAGACTTACTGAAGATCTTTAGTCCTTGCTTTTATAACAGAGTGGTAGACTCAGCCTTTTGATTCCTTCTGGACTTGTGTCCATAAGCATAACCCTAAGACTAGTGTTAGCCCAACAGCCAGGTCAGCTCAGCCCAAACTATTAAACAATAAGTTTTGCGAGCAATCTCTTGCAGGTAGAATATATATACACTATATATATAAGGGGACCCATCAGGGGAGATTCCTGGCTCTGCTGTTCCCACACTCCTTTTCCTCCCTCAAGACACACTCATGAGCCCAGTGCTACAGCTCCTAGAACAAAAGCCTCTCAGAGCTCCAGTGATACCGTGAGGCATGTCCTAGGAGCTTCTCATTGTTTGCCTTTCCTGTGGCTGTTTTACCATCAAAGCAGGTGGCATTTGGCTCTCCTGCCTTTGGCCGGCCCAGTTCCCCTGGGCTGTCTGCTCTCCCTTTCTGGCCAGTGCAGGGCACTCAGCTCCCCCAGAGGCTCAGCTCTGTGACTGAGAAAGGTGGGATGAATACATACACTGGGTTTTCCTCATTTTCTCTGTAGTTATTGCTGGGAGAGCATCAACACACTTGCAGCCTATGGGACACCTGAAATTGGGTGTCGTGCATTCTACCTATGAACATTTATGAAAATTTTTATTTAATAAATAACTTAAACAACAGTGAGCGTTGCTGACTAGCCCTATTCCCCTGTTTTGTTACTGTCTGACTTGGTCATTAGTCACAAATGTGCTCTTTTGGTTCTTTGTGAGTGCTCTCAATAATTAATTGTTCAGCAAGGTACCTGCTTTGGTCTGACTGCAACCCTCTGGTGTGGGATGTGCCAGAGGGGAGCCCACACTGCAGGGTCTGTCTGGTCCTGCTGTGTGGGAGGGTTGGGAGCACAAATCCTCAATGATGATACACTTGGTGCCATGGATTTCAGCTCTGAGGAGCTGGAATGCTGTGCTTAGGCAGTGGGCTGAGCCCTTCCTTAGGGACCCATTCACTTCCCAGTCACTTCTGAAGCAGGACTCCTGTTCATCCAGCATGTTCTGAACAGGAGAGGAGAGTAAAAGGAAGCCATGGAGAGATGAGGCAGTCAGAGGAAAACAAAACAAACCCAAAAACTCCCTTTTTGTTAGGAGCTGCCAGAAAAACACCTGGTGGAGAGCTGACTTCAGCTGTTACCTGACACCAGGTGATAACGTGGTGCCGTCTGGGGTGGGGTCTGCAGAGAACAACTTTGGCACAAGAACGTTAAAGTTGTAATGTCTGGCTCAAACACTGTGAGTAAAGGGAAATAAATGAGGAGGATAAGAAAGTAATTGTCATAATTAGGCAGGAGGAGAAAATTGAATAGATTGTGTTGGGGGGGAGCGGAGACAGCAAAGTGCTGCTGGGTTACCTGCTGCAGGTGTTGAAGTGTAATGGCAAAGACTCAAAAAGAAAAATTAAGAGTTGTGTAATTAATACCCTATGAATAATGCAAATAGGTGCCCTCACAGGTAGTTGTATAACTGATTTTGTTGCAGGGGTGCTGCATAATTCCACAATCTGCTTTTCATTTCCAGCTCTCTTACTGATGTTCTTCCTCTTCCTCCACAAATCTGTTTCAGAAGCTGGCTTTCTTTTCATTGACTCCCTAAGTTTCCCAATTTTGCTACTGGTAGAGAGAGCAGCAAATAACTGGGCCCAGCTAAGGTAGGAGGAAGTGAAAGAAGGATCTCTGGGGACCTCCATTGCAGGTGAGGGAGAGAGGGGGAAAAACCTCTAGTGACTGGGCTGGGTAACAGGTAGGCTGAGTTCCAGAGGATACTGGCAGCTGTACTCCCATAAAACACTGGACCAGCTTCTCCAGGGAAGCAGAAATCTGCTGTCTCCAGCCTTTGGAGATCATGGTGCAGTCCGTAGGATAAAGAGGGGAGAGAAAATCTGCACTGGAGGGGTCTGAAACACATGACCTGTCCCTTGTGTTCATTTCCCTCCCTCGCTGCCTGTTCTGTGAGTTCACTGTGGATTCACCTTTCAGCTCTGAATGCATCAATTCACCACGACTCAAAGGGCAGGACCTAGAGGAGGAGCAGGAGATGAAGACAGAATCAAGCACCCATTCAGTGGCAGCTGGAACACCCAAGGAAGAGAAGGGCAGGCTGGCCCTTGCCATGTGTGGTGACTGTAGACACATCTGTGTGCCTGGGAGATACATCCAGGACAGCATCCCTGTTTTCAGGGACACCACATGCAGCTATCTAGGATTTACCTTGAAGGTCTGGTGGGTGCCATTTGCCAAGACTGAGCCTAAGAAAGACGGGACAGATACATCTGCAGCTTAATGACCTTTTTCAGACAGAGGGTCAGCATTTCACGTAACCCAGGCACAAAGTAGGCACTAGCTGGGAGCAGCCATTCCTTGGAGAGCCTCATCACTTCTCATTTGCATGTATGTTGAAAAAATCTCAGCCGGATGTGAGCATTTCTGGTGAGGAACAAGGATAGCTTCCTGTCCCGGGCTCTTTTAATGGCTTGATTGAAGGATGGGATGTCATAGAGCGCTAAATTTAATCCATAGTTAAAGGATTATTTCTTGGCTCCTCAACAATAACATATTCTGTGCAAACCTGGTGATCTTGCATATGTCACAATATAATATTTATATCCTCGTTATGTATTAATTGTGTCACAGTTTGGATCAGCAGCCAAGCTCTGCTGGCAACAGGTGTGTTTGTACTGACATCTCCACTTCACTACTGTCAGCCAAATGCCTTTTGGGCACAATAGGAGGATTGGATGGGTGGTTCAGGAAGGGCATTAAGGAGTTAAAAGCACTGAGAAGGGGAACTAAACCCAAAAACTGGCTCTGGGATTCTGGCAGTTTTCTCCAGCAGCAGCAATGACTTTCCCTTTCTGGCTCACCATATCCCATCCTCTCGTGGGGAGCAACTCTGCAGCTCCAAGCACCAGCATCTCTTGATGTGCGTCTCCAGAAATTAGACTTTCTGGGGATTTGAGGACCTGGGGCTCACTCTCTCTGCAGGGAGCCCAGTGCTTTGCCCAGGAGCTCCTCTTCTCCCCAGCTGGGTCTGCTCCCATTGCTCGCTGCTGGCACAGGAGCTTTGATATCTCATCGAGGAAGATAATTGAAGCCTCTCAAGACCTTCGAGGAAGCCATAATCCTCTGGCATGTCAACAGGGTGTAGCTGCTGCTCCCTACCTGGCTGGTGAGGAGTGGCCAGGGCTTGGCATGGAGTCCCTGGCACCCACTAGGCACCAGGAAGGGCATTTTAACTGAGATATATAAACCTAACTTTGCTGGAGGCTGTGATCCACTTGGCTGGAAGTTTTTGCCCCTTGCATCTTGGTCTCTGGTGAATTTTGTTGATCTGGAACATATATAAGGCCTAGAGCAAACCTGGGGAAACAGCAGAAGGCCAGGAATAGGCTTGATAGAAAGCAGTTTAGCACTGCAACTGACCACTTTCTCTGTGTGTGCATGGGTTTGTCTGCAATGGATGTAAGAAATACTTGGGAAATACCTTTTCTAAAGGCCAAAGACTGCCCTTTGGTGGAGCAACTGTTATTAGAGTGTTGAAGAAGGCAGCTGGAGGACAAGGGGAGGAATCCTAGAATCATAGACTGGTTTGAGTTGGAAGGGACCTTAAAGATCATCCAGTTCCAACCTCCTGCCATGGGCAGGGACACCTTCCACTAGACCAGGTTGCTCAAAGATCCATTCACTCTGCCATAAATAAACCACTATAAACCAATGCAAAGGGATAAGGTCAAAAGTAAGTTACTTGCAGCTCCTTCAGGTGTTGGTGATTCAGGAGCAGCAGCCCCATTTACCATTTTGGACCCAAATCCTTGCAGCTGGGTTTGGATTTGGGTTGTTAGGATGGGATGAGGTTGAAGCTGTTGTCAACAAGGAGCATCGTAGAGGAATCAGTAAGAGTTTGTATCCCATGACCCATGTGACTGCTAGAGAGAAGATAAAGATTATTTACTCTGCCACAACAGGAGGTAGGAGCAGAATCTAAAGGCAGTATGTCTCTAGAATGATCAAGTAAATCCTTTCAAGGGATTTTGTGTGTGTGTGTATATATATATATGCATGCATACATATGTATGTGTGTGGATATATATAAAAGGTATGTATGTATATATAAATATTTTTTAAAATGGTAACTGTTAAGAACAGCATAGGATTCTGGAAACATTGAAATATTTATTATAGGTAATGTGAACACTGTGATAAGTGACTGGGGTGTGGAAGGTGTTTTCGCTATGAGTATTGTATTTCCTAACTCCTTAGAGTAGGATTATGTTTTGATTCCTCCTTGGGTTTTTAACACAGGAAACTCTGAGGCAAAACACTGAATTTGGGGAACGCTGGTCTGATCCCGACTGTGTTTGCTGCATTGGGAACAACCATACCAGTGTTTGTGACTGAGCAAGTGGATATTTGTTCCTCTTTCTTTTGCAGATGGGATTTGATTTCTTCTTGAGAGTGACAGTATCTCATGGGAATGGATTACTGGGTTGTGGCAGTGCTGTGATGTGTCTAACTGGAACCTTTGGCAGCCTTGAGGGACACACCCTGAGGCAACTTTTAGCCATCCACATGCTTTGATAGAACACAGGGAGCTGGGATGGAGTAGCTTAAGGGGAGAGCTGCAGACACTGGATCAGTGTGATCCACTCAGTAAAGCCTTACACGAGCAGCAGCGCACATCTCCCACCTCCTTTTTTGTTTTTTCAGTCTATTTCTGAAAGCAAAGGGTGATGGCCTGTCTGAGTGGCTTGGTTTGGGGGGAGTTTGGTGGGTGCAGTGATCTGAGAGCTCCCTGCCTTGAAAAGGGGCTAATTTTCACCGCAGAGACAAGAAATGCACAGTGCACACGCTGCCCCGTGCGTGCCCAGGTGTGTGGGCAGGGAATGGGCACACGTGTGTGCCTGTAAACCCACGTGTGCAGCCTGGCAGGCGTGTGTGCCTGTGGAGGTGGGAGCACATGCACAGGCACACGGCCACCCCTGTGATGGCAGTGAGGAAAGAGCCACATTAAAAAGCCAAACCAGCCTGAGATCCCGTCCCTATTGCCTCTGGTCTCCTACCTCGCCCAGCCTCACCCTGTCCCACGTCCCTGGTAATTGCTCACAAACAGCAGCAGCCAGGGCTGATCCGTGGGTTGTGTCGTCCTCTGGGAAGTCCCACTGCCTTGTTGTGACACTGGTGCCAACCTGTGCCACGGGGAGAGCCCTGCCTGGCAGCTCACAGCAGGGACAAACTAATGGCAATGCACAGCAGGGCCTTGTGGCACGGCTCAGAACACAGTTTTGGGAATTTTGCATGGAAACAGCCTGACTTTAAGCCTTTTCCTGGATGCTTTAGAGCATGCACAGGGCTGTGAGCTGGAGAGAGGCAGCAGGGTGCTGTGGCAAGGGGGCAGGAGGGAGCAGAGGAGGTGGCATTCAGACACCTGCAGGCGTCAAGCACAGTGCTGGCCAAGTCCCTTAGGTCAGCATCCCTCTGGTTTTAATGGGATTCAGATGCATAAAATCCCTTGGAAACGGGTTGCTGTTGTTAAGGGAATGACAGCATCCTGTGGAGCACCTTCCCTTGGCCCGCTACAGAGACTCTGTCAGGGGGCTGGCCCAGCTCTACTATCCCCAAAATATTATGGAACAGAACAGTCCCTTTCCAAGGGTGAGCCTGGCTGTGCTGCTGCCAGGGAGCTGCATCCTCTGCCCACCCTGAGCTAGCCCTGCTTCACCCCTGCCTTCCAGCTGCCAGCGGGGGAAACAGGGAACCCTCTCCAGGCACACACCTCTGCCAGCAGGGAGAAGCTGCTATGCTCCTGCACGTTTTTTAGCCTGTTAGTTTATTTTTTAACTCCTCCAGGAAGGAGAAAAGTAACTGAGAGTTGAGGGAGGAAGAGGGGGATCAGGGATGCCTCAGCTCCCCAGTGGCACGGGCTGGTTGTGAGCCACGGTGACTCCCCAGCCACTTTGCTTTGCTGGGTGTGCTGCCAGCACAGCTAATTACCATTGCCTCCACTGCCAGGCTCGGGCAGCTGTTTTGGTTGCTAACAAGGAGAAACGAATGGATGAAGTCCACTGGCATCTGCAATGCCACCTCCCTGCCAAGAAAGCTGGCTGGCAAAGCTCAGCCAGCCCCATCTGGGTAGGATCATCCCATGATGGAAAGGTGGTGGTGGCGAAGCCGGAGCCGCCCGTGGCACGGTTCGTGCCGGCACACGCCGAGCGAGTGCCACCCAGGGCAAAGGGTGCTGCAGAGCTGCCTGGCCCTGGCAGGCCTTTGAGAAGGAAAGGGAGAAGGTGCTCTGCTCAAAGCATGTCTGGGGCTGCGTCCTTGGCACTGTCGTGGCCCTGGGAAGGGGATGCCGGGAGCAGTTCTGCACCTCTCTCTTTCCCCAAAGGCAGCAAAGAGAAGGATGGGAAGTGAGCCCCTCGGTTCTCAGCTCTGCAAAGGTTTTTGCTTTTGGAAACATCCCAGAGCTGGGAGCTTTCAACAGAGGATACACTGCCCTGGTGCAAGGGAGGGAGGTGCACAGTGCAGGCTGCAGCTGTGGCCAGAGAGCTTGTCTGTATCTGCACTGCTTGGCCTGGTTTGCTGCACTAAAACCTCTTCCCTGGGAATTGGTGCACTTACAAATGTGTCAGGAGCCCAAAGGGTGAGAGGAGAACGGGTGGTCCTGGGAGTGGTTTGACCTGGTGAGCAATGGAGCAGTATTGCCTTTCCTTAATAAACCACCATCCGAGTCTGGATTTAGATTAAGTGGAGACAGAAATCCCTGGCTGCTCATCAGTGGTCAGTGGCCCTTTGCTGCTCTGCTCCCCCAGGCCATGGTTATCACTATACCAGCTGCCACACAGTGCAGCTTCCTCCTCATCCTCCTTTTCCCTTCTGCTCCCCATGAGGGAGCTCAGTTGGAGTGTAGGCTCACACATTGGAGTGTAGGCTCACACATCCTTGTGTGGAAAAACAAGGAGCTTCAACATGGGGAGAAAGCCTGGTGCCTCCCATCCATCCTGACAGTACTAGTCCACTTGTACCCCAGCTGCACTGAGCAGAGAGGTGCTGCTGTGCTCAGGAATTGGGACCAAGTGGGAAGATACTGAGGTATCAAGTCTTTTCTGCTTTGGGAAGCTGGTGGTCAGGCTACGTTAATCTTGGGGCATCTGGTATCTTCAAATTGGGATGGACTAGTCTGCTGATCAGATTTAAAATATTTTTTTGTTTAAAGGAAGATCTTGCAGGTTTTTGTGAGCAGCCAAGACTGGCAGAGGGACTCAGGTTAGGCTGAACCCAGCCTTTATATTCACCACAAACATCTAGACTTCGATTTTGTAAATGCCTAAACCCCACTGCACGTGTGCTTTTGGATATAAAAACTGTGATAGAAGTTCCCAATGTCAGTTATGATTGTGGCCTGCTTAACATCCTACAATGCCCCTAGCTAAGCATCTTTGCAAAGAGCAAGGTGGTGCTGGGGCAAAGCCAGGCTCACTGGGGGGTTTAAAACACATGACAGACATTAGTAATTCAGCACAGGACTTGGCATGTTTTGCCTGTTAGTGGACTAGGAAAAGCAATCCTATTTAAATAGATAAAAGGGAAACATATTGGACCCAGTCCCTGTTGAAGCAGGGTCAGGGCATGAACTCATGTGAAAACTGGTTCTGCCGGGGTTTATTTCCTCTGATCCGATCAGGCAATGGAGAATGGGGCGGGGGGGACTCATCAGACAAATTTCTCTCCTTGTGCATGTTCTGAGTTGGCCCATAGCCCTTGTTCCTCTCACAGTCAAGGGTTACTCTGTGCCTCTGGGGCAGAGCAAACAGGCTCCTGCCTGCTCTTCCAGAGGGGAGTCAAGAGCATCTTCCCCCTTGTCATTGCCACAGCCGTAGTATGTTTCTTGTGCTTCTGCATGTTTCTACTCGAGCCTCTCAGACAAGGTGTTTCTGCATAGATCACAAGTTGCTCTTTATTAGCTTTTAATAGTTCTTTGCTCTACATCACTGCAGAGCAAAGCCTGAAAGCCTCTCTGACAGCATTTCAAAAACACCAGGTAAGTAAGCTGGCGACAACACGGATTTTAACCCCCTTTTTTCCTTTTTGTGCCTGCCTAGTAGTGGTTCCCTTTAAGCTCAGGACTTCCCCAGTGCAGCAGCAAAGGGTTTCCCAGCACAGCCGGGTGTGGTGCCAACCTCCCCAGGGCACAGCCTCTCCCCAGCCCTGTCTCCATCACAGCTCTGTGCCAGCAGCCCCTGATGTGCAGCCTCCGAGCAGCAGCAGCAGCAGCATCACCACCCAGACGTGTTGGGATCTGCCTGAGCCACCTCCCCTGTGAAAGGGCTTCCTGTGCTGTCACCCTGCCCTGCTTAATCAGCGCCAGCTTTGGGGCGTGAATCTCTCTCCCTGGCGCAGTGGTGGACTTGGCAGTGCTGGGTTAATGGATCTTGGAGGTCTTTTCCAACCTCAAGTGTTTCAGCGATTCTATAGGAGCACCTGCATTTGGTGTTTTGCCACAGCCCTGAATCCCGGGAGCAGGGAGTGCATGATCCATTCCTCCACAGCACCAAACTGGTGTTGCAAAAGTGGTCAAAGGCTTCTTGCAGAGACCTGAGTGCAAGTGTGGGCGTTTCTGGGCAAAGAACAGGACAGGCTAAGTGTGCCCGATGTCTTCCCTCAAACCCCTGGCCCCAGGTCTTGTGTGTAAAGGCTGCTCTGCCTTCTTTGCTTGTGTGGGTCTCCTTCAAAGAAACATCAAAATGAACATTGCCTGATGAGAATCCAGGAAGGGGAAAAGCTGGGCACTCTCTGCCTAAGGCATAGGGACAAAGGGATCTGATCAGCACCTGAGCCCAGGTGCAGTAGGGAGGTAACACAGGTTTTCACCCCACGAATACTGTGGCACCCGAAGGCTTTGCCTGCAATTTTTGGGGACACCCATGAGCCAGTCTGCACCTTATGCCACCCAGCTGGCATTAAAGCAGCGTGGAGGAGAGGAGATACCCCCCTTTCCCGTCCTCTCTGCTAAGGGAGACCTTGCAGAGCAGCTCCCACACGCCTTGTTTTTCTTGCAACCCTGTCAAGCACAGCCAAGGTGGTGCAAGAGATGAGGCAGGAACCAAAGGGCTGAGGTTTGCCTTGGGGCTTCTTTGCAATCACCCAGCAATTCCCTCCCCTTGGCCGAGCAGCAGCATGTTGGAACCGTGTTGGAACCGCAGGCTTGTCGAGTCCTCTCGGGGGCCTGTAGGAACAGGGTGCTGAGTGCCTTGTGCTAAGCAGCAGGTAAATAAAGCTGCCTGGCGCTGGGAACAGACTCCTGCAAAGGCAGGCAATGCATCAGGGGCTGTGCCATTGCCCAGAGGCAGAGGCTGGGATGGGGTGAGCAATGGGGATGGTGTGAGGCACCTTCCTCATGGCTGGGGAGCTGGCAGAACCCCAGGCTGTGCTCCCACAGGCGTGTGGGCAGAGGCCAGGCTGAAAAATCATGTCTAGAGATGGAAAGGTGACGCTTTTATGGTCACTAGCGCCATTGCACTGTGGCTTGTTTGCTGACATGAGTTGCTCCTTGAAGAGCCACCATGGTCTGAAGCCCCACCATGGTCTGAAGCCCCAAGGAAAGCAGAGTAGCACAATGTACACAAGAGCCCTGCAAACAACCTCTGCCTGATTTTGGATGTGGGCAAGAGGTGCTGGTGCTGATGGTGATGTCCCTTGCAGCACAGGGGACCCGGAGCAAGGCTCAGCTCCCCTCTGTGCCATCACACCACCTCTCAAAACCACCTCCTGAGCCTGCAGGGCTTCTTAAAGTACACACTTAAGACTGGAAAGAGACAAAGAAATGCCTGTAAGCTTTAGGTCAACAGCTCAGTTAGAATTCAAGCTAAGAGATGCACATACAGCCAGAAAAGTCACCCGTAGGAGACCTTTACAAAACAGTAATTCCTAATTGCTGCCTTGGTGCTAATTTAGCACCCCCCTTCACCCCTTCTGGCCCCAAGGAAGGCTGGTTCACAGGGACAAATACCCACTCCAATAGTGGCAGCATGTCACTGCAATTCCTTCTGTGTTGTTTCTTTTTTTGTCCACTGCCAGCTGTGTTGCCTTCTATATAATGCATAGCTGGTGCCTGTTATTGTGAAAGACAGCATGGAAATAAAGACTCATGAGTGTGGCCTCATGTTTAATTAGAAGCTAATGTGCTATTATTATTATTAGGCACTGAAGGAATGCACTGGCAAAGCAGTGCTTGAGTTCTTTTAAAAGCATTTTATAAGTGTACTTTCCCCTTGCCTCGCTGGTGTGAACCACCTTTATTAGGAGGTGCAAGACTGCTGTTCCCTGGTCTTACAGCTCTTTTGCAGTTCAGGCAAATACTGGAATTAAAGCATCTCAACTCTCACTGTTCGAGGTACTCTGAAACAGAAAGAAATGGTTTGTGCAAGGCCAGGCCACGTGTTTAAGTACAGTGCTAAGAGACCAAGTGGTCTGTGGCTGAATTTGCTGTAATGAGAGACTAATTAAGCACAGCTTAATAAAACATAACCAGCTTACTGGTCTCAAAAGAAATTGAAGGAAGCAGTAGGAAAATTACAGTTTTGTTAGATGAAAAGTTTCACTGTCAGCAGCTTCAGGAGCTTGCTGGGGCTGCCATGCCCTGCTCACAGCTGTATTCCTTTGCAGCCTCCATGTATTGACACGAGTGTGGGTCCACCATCTGTGTTTTAATACTGTTTCATAGACAGTCAGTGAACTGTCCTAAAATTGAAGATGGAGCTCTGAGCAACCTGTTCTAGTGGGAAATGTCCCAGCCCATGGCAATGGGGTTGGAATTAGATGATCTTCAAGGTCCCTTCCAACCCAGGCCATGCTGATTCTGTGATCACTACACACAGGACAGTCGTGTGCTGCTACGGGTCAATGGGTTTTCAGTTGCTTTAACAACTCCAAAATACAGACAGATGTAGAACACAATCTTTTATTAATAACAGATCACATTTGTACTTTCAAAAGGGTGAAATTAAAAGGTGTATTAAAACATACCCACTCTAAGCAATCTATTTTCTTCAGTAGAAAAAAGCATACAACAGGTAGAAATCCTATATACACAGTATATCAGTCTGATCATCAACCCCTCCAAATATTGTTTTGTAAATTGGTATGACAGTGTTGGAATAAACCATCCAGTTACAGTCCAGTATGAATTTTACCTTTTGACTTGTTCATTTAAGACAAACCACTAAACACCTAGTTTAGCTTACTGGTCTTTGAATACATACAAGGTGGTACTGTACATGAAAGCACCAGTGTTAAGCTTTTACTTCTGCTTATTATTTTTGGAATCCTGCATTGTTATTCAGCCTGCCTCACATATTTTGAGTAGATGGAAATCTGTAATCAATGTCTCCATTAAAAAAAGTACCAGAAACATGATTGGCAATATCTTCAATAGCCCTTTCCTCATCTCTTGCATTAATTTCAAGCAGATTTGGTGGTTTGTTTATTCTACACTGGAGGCTTTCAGTCCAAAATATAGAACACTGCAATAAACCAGGAATCTATGCCATCTTTTTTTTTTTCCTTTTTGTTTTGAGGAAAATAAAAAAAGCATTGTGTTAGTTCTTAAATTAGTTTGGCATGTTAAAAAAAAAAAAAGGCAAGCAGGGGTATCCCACAAGTCACATCCTTCTCTCACAACACTCTTGGGAGGGGAATGTCCAGATCCAGACAGGGTAGGCATGTGCAGAATGAACGACACAGACCAGGGCATGGCAGACTCCAGCTCCTGGCCTTACATCTGCCCTTAGCCCACGTGCAGTGTCATCACACACTCAAACACAAGCAGCCTCTGCTGGCTGCACCTCAGTCCATCCCTGACACTGCTGGTGAGCAGGTCACTGCACAGCTGGAGAGGACCCTGGGGAGCTGAGCTCCAGCAGCCTCCTCACACCGGGTACAAAGGCACCACACTGGGCACCTTTTGGCTTAAGTGTCACTCAGAAACACACTAAGGGAGCTATCACTGCCCTGCTGGGCAAGGGGCAGCATGGCCTGGCACCTGGGCCTTGGCATGTCAGTGTTTGCCCCGTGCTTCAGGAGGACCTCCACTGTTTTTGTGTGCCCTCCTCGCGCAGCCAGGTGGAGAGCTGTGAACCCTTCACTGTCAGACATGTTGATATTTTCCGCGCTGACAAGTTCCTCCACGACCTCAGAGTGCCCGTTTTCCGCAGCGAGATGAAGTGCTGTCCTATTCAACGGGCCCCTGGCTAGAACGCTGGCCCTTTCATCCATCAGCAGCCTGGCCGTGGCCAAGTGGCCGCTGCGTGACGCCAAGTGCAGCGCCGTGTACCCCTCTGCCGTCACCGCCTCGATGTCTGCGCCGTGCTTGAGGAGCAGCCTGGAGGTGCTCGTGTGGCCAGTTTCAGCAGCTATGTGCAGGGCAGTCTGCAGGAGGGCGTTCTGGACGTTGACATCTGATTCCAGGTCGATGAGCAGGCGGGCGACACGGTAGTGCCCTCGTTGGGCGGCCAAGTGCAGCGAGGTCCTGCCGTCCACCGTCTGCACGTTCACGTCCGCTCCCCGCTGCTTGGCCAGGAGCTTGACAATGGGCAGGTGGCCCTGCCAGGCAGCGTAGTGCAGTGGCACCCAGTCGTCCTTCCCCTTGATGTTCACGTTGACGCCTCTTCTCAGCAGGATCCGCACGATGTTCTCCTGGCCGTACTGACAGGCTATGTGGATGGGGGCTCTGCCTTCAAAATCAACCTCATTTACAGAGGCATTCTTATCAAGTAGCATTTTGGTGCTGAAATCATCCCCATTCTGGGCAGCAAAGTGAAGGGCAGTCCACTGATCCTCATCTTTGGCATTGACATTGATTTTCCTAGCCATAATCAGCTCCACAATGCTTTTAACTTTCTTCTCAATGGCTATGTGAAGAGGGGTGGATCCTTTCTTGTTGGTGAGGTTAGGATTAGCATTGTACAGAAGGAGCCATTTGACACATTCTTCTTGACCAGCTTCAACAGCCAAGTGCAAAAGGCTGGAGTTCCCATCTAAAACAATATCAACATCTTGAGGCTGGAGGATCTTCATCAGCTTGCTGGTATCTCCAGATAAAATTGCCTCTGTTAGCTTCCTCTTCTGTATGTCTGTAGTTCCAATATCTAAATGGACATAAGGAAGAAAATGTTTACAATGAGAGTGGTAAAACACTGGAACACTACACCAGAGAGATGTTAAGTGCCCCATCCCTGGAAACATTCAACTTGATCTAGTTGAAGATGTCTCTAGTCACCACAGGGAGGCTGGACTAGATGACCTTTAAAGTCCATTCAAACCCAAACTGTTCTATAATCTATGGAAAAGACACCATCACGTTTCTGTTACCCATCAAACCTCAGCTGCCCATGGCTAACAGAGGTGTTGGCCTCAGCAGTGAGTTGACTCCAAACCAATCCACCCTCCTGTCCCACAACAGTCCCAGAACAATTTCAGGTCAGATCTGGAACCCCACGAACTCCATTTCTTGTGGCATGAAGACTGAAGGATGCTGTGGTTGATCTCCCTGCACGAATCACTGTTTACCCAACTGGGAAATAGATGTCTGGACTGGACTGAAAAGTGAGGGGGTCTTTATTACATTGTTCACAGGGGCTACTGACTCTTTTCAAAACACAAAAGGTACTCAGATTTAGGCTTGGAATAACTGAAAAAGCCACAAACTCATCTGGCCTGACTGGGCATTGGCTTTAATCCTGCTTCAAGCAGGACGCTGAACTAGGTGACCTCCCTTCCAACCAACCTCTACATGACTGATTCTTCAACTGCTTTGATGGGAGTTCAGGTCACCTCTTTACAGAAGTAAATGAGATTTATTATTTCTCATTAGATCACGTTTTGGGAACCACATAATTTTTTTTAATATTTATTTATTTTTTCTTTTAAATAACTACCTCCAGTAAACAAATTTGTCATGCTGACAGCAAGAGAAAGCAAGGCTAACAGTAATTTCCAGAATGTTATTCTTTACATGACTACTCTAACCCACTGACTCCCATGCCCCAGTCCAAACAACTACAAAGGAAAACTTGACCATTACCTGAACTCTCCCTTTCAAAGGAAAGGGAAAGGGAGCCTCTGGATGAAAAAGCTGAATCCACAGATGAAACTCCTGAAAGCCGCTTGTCACTGGAGGCAAGTTTGGACTCAGAAGAGCTGCGGCTGAGATCCTCAGGGCCTTCCATAGTCTGTGAAATCCCTGAATCCAGCTGGGACAACAACTCTGAGAGACTGTAATCCTTAACTGATGGTAGAGGAGGCTGCTGCTTCTTCTGGGATAGTGCACAAATCCCCTTCAAGAGAAGCACACAAGCATTTTAGAAAGCAAAGAAAACTGAGTGTGAGGCCCTACAGAAGAAACACAAACTTGTTAATCTGCAGGTAGCCTTTAAAAACTATTTGTGTTAAATGACACCTATGAATAAGGTCACTGAATTTTCTCAGAAGCAGGAGGGCAGCTTCCATCAGTACTCACACAGCCCTTAAAGCCATGTGGCTCTTCTGTCTACAGTGGTTTTTAAGATCAGTCACACCCACACCATTCCAGCCTGTATTTCCTAACTGTCTTGCTCTCCCTCAGCAGAATCAGATCCACTTACACTTGGCCCTGCACAGAGGTTTTCCTGAGCTGGTTCCATGCACCTGCTGTCACTCTGGCATGCCAGCCCTTCACCAGGACCCACTTCTATCAGGCAAGGCAGCACTCAAAAGCAGCAAAGAGAAGGTTGCTTGGACTGTTGCAGGTCACAGAAGAAACTGTTCCTCACAAAACCCAGCATGTTTGAACAAGAAGTGAAGGAGAAAATACCTCAGGCTGCTGCTCTGGGGAATTCTTGGTGTCCAGGTCCTGAGTTATCATCTCTTTTGTTTCATCTTCTGGTTTTTCACAAAGGGCCTCTGTTTCTGAAGTGATTTCTTTGAAGAAAGTAGGAGAAAGTTTTAGGGTTTTCTTACAGGAGACTTTGAGACACCCTGCTGCCTCTTTCTAGCAATAGAACTTAACAGCTTTGAGATCCTGTGGGAGAAAGACTATTCCACCTAACACCCCATCAGTGGGCACAAGTGTGCAGCTGAGCAAAATGTTCACAGGGCTGCCCAAACAATTCATTTTTGCATTCAAACCAGACTGGTGTTACAGGGTGGCCACACTGCAGGACTGAAATCAGAACCAATGCACTGCTGGCAGACTTGGACATATGGTTATTAAAATATGGGGCCCCTTCAGTCCCCATTCCTTGTTTGAGCAGGAGGAGAGGGAAGAGGCAAATCACTCCTATTAATGCTAAATGAAGCTACCTGGTGAGAGCACGTGCTGCATCCTCCTGCACATCTGAATTCATAACAGGTGCTTTGGACAAGTTCAGGCCTTTCACCAGAGCTGCCTTTTATTGGCAGAAAGATGATGGTACAAATTGTTTCGTTGCAAGAAAAGAATTCAGCTTCTCAACATACAGCAGTAAATTTCAATGCTTTGGAAGGGTGAAAACCTCACCAACTCCAGCTTGCCCTATGCCCCAACACACACACACAATCAGAAATAAACATAAGTTCTGGCTGAACATTAAATTTTCTGGCTCAGTACAAGGCTTGTTCTCAGCCAGTTTACATAACACCATCGTGGTCAGACATGTCCTCAGATAATCCCTTCCTCCACAAATGAATAAGTGGCCTGTATCATTGTCTCTGCCACACAATGTGCTCTATTTATTCTGTCACAGAGGTTCACAGCATTTACCCCAAGGATTGGCAGAGTCCTGAGCAATAACGTGACTCATAAAGGAATAAATGGGTAGCCAAGTTACGAGGAAATCTTACCTTGAAATGTTGGCCGTTCACCAGGATCATCTTGCCAACATTTTTGCATCAGTTTGATCAAGTTATTACATGAATGAGGTCTGGATTTGGAAACAGCAGGTAGCTCTGGGCGGTGGCCTTTAACTACTTTTACCATAATATGTAAAATGTTGTTTTCCTCTGTAAAGCAAAAGCACACAAAATAAGATCTCCCAGCAAAGAGAAATAATTTCTCTTTTGTCTAAGAGCATTAACAGTGCTGAAATTTTGATTTCCTGTGTATTTTCCCAGATTTCTTATCGATAGGGGGCAAAAAAGTTGGTTGTTTTCTCCCACAGTACATTTTTCAATGCAGTAAGCCCTGCTCCCCACATACCAATTAAAAACAATTGTCCATGAGTGACTGTGTTCTTTTTCCACCCACAAAAGACACAGAACCAGAGGGGAAAAAACCCTCAAACAGTTCTTTGCTACCTCTCTTTGGATTTCTGCTGTGAAAAAACTGAACCTTGGGTTTTATTTAGACCAGCAACCTGAACTTTTCATAAGGGTGGAAGGAAGAACACAAATCAAGAAGTGCAGTAACGTGGCTCCTGACTGGGAATCAACCACTGGGCTAAATGGGATCTCTCACTGGGAGAAAAATTAATAGTAGACTGGAACTTGTTCAGACACGTCTGCTATACATAGACTAGTCACAGACACAGGAAAAGTCATGAAGAATAAATAGCTGCCTGTTGAGTGGTGCATTTACAGTGGGGTGGAACAAGGCTTATTCTCACAGACAGCTTTATTTTTTTTTTTTTAAGGAACAAATCTGTACCCACAATCTACAAATAAACTACAGAACCTCTCTACAGAGAAGCTGTTTCTGAAAACAGCAGAGCTGCCTGCCAAGCTGGCTTTGCCACACACATTAACACAGAGCTGTGCAGCAAACTCCAGCAGAAGCAAAGAGGTGCAGACAGGCAACATGGGCTGTGTTTTTATGAGCAGGATACTTATATTTGTGTTCACAAAGTATGCAGGACTTTGGAGGTCATGTACATAAATCTGGGGCTGGTAGGGCAGGAAGCATGCTTATCAATGGGATAAAGGGAAAAAAAACCCAAGACAACCCACAACTTACCTGCAAAAGGCTTCTTTTGTGTAAGAACTCCCCAAACCACAATGGAGAAGCTAATAAAAAAAAAAGGCAAAAAAATTATTTCTAGAAAATTTTGTTGGGTTATATTTTAAACAAAGCAAAAAAAACCCCCAAACCACAGAAGTATAATTTATTTTCCTAAGTTATTCTTCTTGTCCCTCCACTTATGCATCTAATTCAGCTGAACACACAGTGCAACATGCAGTCAAGAACAATAATTTCAAAGCCTTGTTTTTGCAGGGAGGAACCTGAGGCAGCAAACACAGGGACTTGCTGGAGGCTGCCAAGTTCTTGGTAGCATTTACCAACTACTCCACATCAACACCGACAAAATCAGAGGTCAGCAAAGCATTACAGTGGATTTCATTTAGCACTTCTACCCTCCAAGTAGACTTTAAAGATACACATTCCATTTGGAATAAGACATATCTTTTTAATCTACAGCTCTGATTTCCTTTTCCTAATCATCTTGCCATGAAAGAACAGCCAAAGACATAGTGATGAAATCCACTAAAGATAACTAAGAATTTTATCAGAGACTCAAGAAGTAGGTCAGGATGTACCTTTAGATGGGAAATTAAAGGTGGGCAGAGTGCCTCCCATGCCAGTTGCTAATAAATAATTTCAAGACCCAGGATCAGCTGTAATTTTAATTTTTAAAAGGCCTCAACCCCATAAAGGCTTTGCAAAAACCAAAGCAAATGTGACACTTCGCACCATGGGGCTCTAACCAGATTTAGGGGTTTCACAACTAAGTTTTATAACCAGAAAAAGAGGACTAATTTTCCAGTACCACTAACAGTGCTTTTAAGTGTTTTCACAGTTAACTGACCTGTAGACATCATGTTTGGTGTCAAAACACCTGTTCTTCTCTTTGATGCGCTCTGGAGGAAGGTAGGCAATTGTGCCACACAAGCCATCCATGCTGATGTCATGGGAATGGGACAAGCCATTGCACTTTGCAAGCCCAAAGTCTGAAATCTGCAAAAAAGAAAGAGAGAGGGGAAGAAAAGTGCAGGGTACCATTAGACTTTCATGGTGTTCACAAAAGATTTTCTGCAAAGAACTACAGATGTAACAGCATGACCCAAAAATACAGTGAGCTGGTGTTCAGAAACATTAAGCCAAGAAAACATCTCTGGAAGCATAATGCTACAGTAGGTTTTTCTTTATGGTTAAGCTAAAAGAAGAAAATAAAATAAAGGCAAGCAGTTTTTGCAAGCAGCAGCATGTCAGCCCATTACATAGCAAACACAACAAACAGTCAAGACAATTTATTGTAATTTAAATTTAGCTAGTGCAAACTACTTTAATGTAATTATTGGTCCTGCCACCCCCTTTCCCTACATAACCTCACGGTGTGTGCTGTGTTTAAACACCCTGGGCTCTCCAATGAGCACCAGAGAATTGCTCTTTCAGATATCTCTGTTACGCTGACCCTGCCAACAAGGACCAAGCCCAACAGCAGGGCCACCAAGCATTAAAAAACCCCATATTAAAACACACAACACACCAAAAACCCACACAGGGAATTCTTTTTGGCAACTGGGAGATACAGCAAGTTGGTGCAGTGACGCAGTGAACGCAGCTGAAATGAGCAAAACAAGTGACAGCAAGTTTATAAAAAGGACACACCTCCACTTTAATTTCAAGTGTCAACCAAATATGCATTCATTTGCTCTCAAGGGCATACCAATCGTTGAGCAAACAGATAGGCAAGGAATTTCCTTTGTCTTACTTATTTCCCACCGGATAAAAATGTCTATTATGATAAGTGGAGATTTCAAGAAAAGTCACGTCTTTTTGGACCACTCAGCCCACTGATTTTTGCCTGCGTTAGGTAAGATTCCCCCTCCCCCTGACTTATACATTTGTTTTATCTAATAAATACTCAGGTTTTTCAATGACTCATTCCCCTTTTGATCTTCACAGCTTCTCCTTTGAGAAAGTTCTCCCTCAAAACAACAAGCATAATTAAAAAAAACTTTTTTTTTTTTTAAACGCACTACGACTTTACACTTTCAGAAGTTTCTCTCTAAAGATACCACAAAACTAGTTGTAACATGTGCCCATTACTGGAAAGGGAGCAAAATGCTGCCAGCTTCAGCCTCCTGGAGAACAGGCAGGTTACACAGCCATGCAAGGAATCTCCCCTTGCCATAAAGCAAACAAAGCCACCCACCACAGCTTCAGGAAGAACTTTTCCCATGGACAAAGAGCTCAACAAAGGCATTCTCAGGGAGATGGAGAAGTTCTGTACCCTGGCACTCAGGCATATCCAACCTGCTGTCCACCTCTGTCTTAAATCTGTAGGGTGATGTGGGAATGACTTGAGAAAGCAAAACAAAAAGGGGGGAAAAAAGAGGGGGAAAAGAAAAAAAAAGCAAAGTTGTCTGGAGGAATAGTTCCTTGTGCTTGTAGGGTCACAGTCTCAGAGGGGGATCGCTGGACTCCTCAACAAGCCAAGCACTGGGGTTCAGGAAAGCAGCAAGGAGTCAAAAAATCTTGGTGTGCAATCCATCTTAACCCTGGGAAGAGCTGAATCAACTGCCCCAGGAGGTGCTGCATGAGTTTGGGGCACTTAGGGCTCCACAGGAGAACAAAAGCACAGCCCCAGCATCCCACAAGCCCGTGGTGTTGGGGTAACACACGAACCCAACACTGCAAGCCTGAACGGATCCGACTCAGAGAAGCAGTGCTGCCCTTTGATGAACGTGGAGCCGAGGCTCGTACACACCTCAAGAAATCCAGGCATAATTAATGCCATACACCTTCCCCTCTGCCTAAACAATGCCGTGTTTCCTACTGTGCAAGTTAAGGAATAAAGATGGAATACAGGCAGCACAGCAGCACTCCTGTGTTCGGAGCACCCAGAGATGTGGTGTGAGTCTAAGGCTGGGGGCTAAAGAAGGACCTAAGCACATGAGATAGAAAAAGTCCCAATCACCCTACAGACTAAATAACAGCTAAGGTACACAAAATAACCCCCTAGCCTAGCAAGAACTTCACGTTGTGGACCTGCCCCTACCTACTAGGTTTTATACCATTTAATCAGAAATTCACCTGTAGAGCAGGGCTTCGATCATACCAAATTCTGCAGAAAGCACTGGAAATTGAGGAATTGTTATCTTGCAGGCTGCAACAAAATAGTGAGATTCTGCAGACAGCTTTTTGTGGCTTTTGTTAGTTCCTCTAGGGTAAATTTTCCACACTGCACGGTGTGTTTAGCCATGCAATTTCTTTAAACACCAGTGGGAACTGTGCAGTGGGTGGAAGATACAGCCATTTAACTTACCTATTTTGCCTTTAAATTGCTTGCCAGGCACCTCATTCTGCAACATCAGGCACCCTTGGCTGGTGAAAGCAATGAAAGTGGAGCACCCTCCCCACTCCCTCTGCATCCCTGCTGGTCCCTGCATCCCACCCTGGGATCTATCCTTCCCCACCATCCCATGGAAACCCCTAATCTCACTCCTCACATCACCTATTTTTATTTCAGGTGGATCCCACCATGCTTCAAAAGCACCCGTGGTATCAGCAGAGCTGAGAGGAGACACGGAGGCGACAGAGGCTTCATGCAAAACCCGCGGTGAAAGGGTAGGAAGAAGAGAAGAAAAAACCTTGGCCAAAGCCCACGCAGACAGTGGGATGGTTCATGTTCAGACAGTTCTGCTCATTAAAGGTCTGCATGAGAACAAACACGTGAGCAGTGGTTGGGGAGGGGAGCTGCACGTGTTTTCCTTCCTTCCCAGCAACACTCACTTTACTGAGAGATCCCAGGACCTGAAGATTTGGTTTTCCTTTTATTTATTTTTTTTATTTACTGTGTTTTAACTCAAACGTACTGTGCACACTGGCCTTTCTCTGCCTCTGTCATTTGTATGGAAATGGAAAAATGGATTTTTCCATTCCATTTCCATTCCAGTTTGCACAAAAACACTCACTTGCAAAAGTTTTAGATGCTTGGAGTTTGTTAAGATATTTTTTCTCTTTTTTTTTTTTTTAAACAAGCAGATAAGCAAGTTCACATAACTACAATGGTTACTACAGTCAGCTATTTCCAAACCTGCAGGGATCTAGCTTAGAAATTAGTGCTTGGGAAGTTCTTTCTTTCACTGATGACTCCTGACAGGCCATCCTGAGCTATGACCTTAGCTCCTGATGCTGCACGACATTTTTCTGCAAATAAGTCTCAAGAACCCCCTGCCATGGACTCAGGGACAGAGTTCACCAAAAGGTTTTCTTAATCAAATAGGAAACAAATCCATCAGATTAATTTTTAATTGCTGCTGGCACATCTAGTGTTTGTCTCTGTCCAAAGTCTGTGCATTTGGATATTGAGAATGCCACCACATTTGTCTATGGGGTTTTCACCTGTCTGGGCAAAGGGTGGGGTTTGCCTTGTTTGTTTATTTTTTCTGGGGGTAGTGGAGAAAGGCTTGTTGTTTCAATTTTGTTCTTTAAGAAAGCCAGAAATTTTAAAGAAATATGCAGAGATTTGGACTGCTCAAAATGATGATTCAAAATGAACTCCAAGTATAGACACAATCAGCATCTGCACTTCAAACCTATGTTATTACTTCAGTGTTCATGAACACACTTCAGTGAGCTACTAAAAGAAGTCTTTCTGAAACAGACTGTATTTCCATCCTTTTCCAGCCCACCCTGAAACTTTAACTGCTCAAGACCCATTTCAGGTGGGACATTTGCAATGCCTTCTTCAGAAGCAGCACAAACCAAAGCCAACCAACCATTTTAATCCATCATAAATCTGCAGTACTATAAGAGGGATGGTTTTGTTCCCTCCTCTGTGCCACCACAATTAGATCAGTCAGAGAATTGATCAAGGTGCAAAACCAGCTTTGTTGGTTGGGATTAAAGAGCCAAACAACAACTGCCCTGCATGGAAAACTTGATCAGGAAGGGTGGGAAACACGCAGAAGGGATACCCAGAATAAAGACTCTCCTCATTTCCAATGACAGGAGAGCAATTGCAGCTGATAAAGAAGTGGCTGTGCTAACTACATCAGGTATTCTAACGAAAAGAGTCAAGTGCTCTTTACCAGCCTGGCCTCTGGGTATTACTTGGACCTACAGTTAACAACCTACATTAAGAAGATTTCTCATCAAGAAATTTGCCATCTGACTAGGCTGCCTCTAACTGCATGCTCAGAAATTCTGCAGCCTCTTCTTCAGCTGAAGCAAATAACAAAGGCAACCTATCCACACTTAGCAAGACCATCAGGACAAGACAACACAGCAGCAAAGTTCACTGTTCACACTGGTTTAAACTGGAGAACTGGGGAGGGGATAAAAGCAACTACAGTGAGCTTATAGCAGTGCACAACTGAGGGCAGCTCATTCTGTTTCAACTGCTTTAAAAATAAAATCTAGGAGATGAAAAATAACTGGTTGGGCTTGCCTCTGTGTGTGCATGAACCCACACATGGGTGTTTGTCTCTCAATGTGTGTACACATGTATAGGACAAGATGAAGAGCTGCAAAAAAACCAAACCCAGGCTGGACAGCAAGAGAAACAAGAACTTAAAAATAATGCTTTTGCCCAAATAGTATTAAGCTGCAGGTTGACTTAATTTTAAATACCTGAGCAAAAGGTAACACTCCTGACCATGAGATATTGAAGATAAGAAACGTGGGAAGCAGCAAGAGAGAGAGCATGAGGGCATGGCAGCTGGCAGCAAGTTAGGGTATGAGATTTCTGCATGTGGTGGGGTGTTTCGTCTCCTACCAAGGGCTCTGGAGACAGAACAGATCCAAGGAGAGAACAAGCAGACTCAGAGCCCACGAGGGCAGTGCTGGAATGTGGCATTGCTTCCCTGTGCCAGCGATTGCCACATCACAGGTGGCTCAGGGGAGACAGCCAGAATGTGTTCAGAGGGCAGGAGAGATGAAGAGCAAGTTTGTAAGACATGGTGGAGTCAAGCAAAAAAGCAGGAGTTAGACAGCCTGTAAATATTGGAAGGGTGCATATATGCAACACTGGAGAACGGGGTAGGGAAGATCTTGTTGGTACAAATAGAAGCAGAAGGCTGATAGTAAGGGGAAAAAAAATGCAAGCTGATCCCTCTTGCAAAGCCTGCCTGGGTATGGAATGATCCTCCCAAGGAAACTATGCTGCTTAAGGCAACCAAGATGGAGCAGGACATGGCAGGGAAGGGAGCTCCCACCACCAGCTCACAAGGGAGGATGCATGAATCAATCCTCCAAAAAACAGCAAAGCTCTACCTTGCACTGTACATACTTAAAACCACCAAGGAATCCCCCAACATGCCTTTGGTGACGTTAATATCTGTCTATCTATATCCCTGCTCAGGCTAATCCCATCCTCCCAATTATCCTCCCAAGGACAAAATTCAGCACACACTTATGTAATGCCCAGGCTTTATGATATGGAGGCACCCACTTGATGATAAGTTCTGTGCAACATCACTGCGTTAGTCATCAGCCTCACTTGGGGCTTTACAGTGAGTGCTGTGCTCGTAAAAGGAGGAGGGTGTGTTTCCATTTAACTAGAGTATGGCACAGCAGCATTTCTAATGTGCTCCACTGCAAGGCTGGTTGTTTCCTGGCTCAAGGGCAAACAGTTTATAAAAGTCCTCCCTAGCTCCAAACTCTTCTTCTGCAGTGTGCAACATCTCTTTACTCACCTTAGGATTCTATTAGGGACAGGTCACCTACTCAATTAATGCTAACATTTAAAAACTCTTCAATCAGCAGCTCCAGTAGCCTCCCAGCAAGAAAATCCACATTAAATCAAGCTGCAGGGTCTGAAATTCAATTACGAATTTCACATCACACAAAAAGAAGGTTTGGGGCCACACTTTTAAGGTGAAGGTGCCTCACAGAATATGTTCATCCCTTATTTTGCCTACAGGTTCCTATGTTTGCTTTGCTGCTCGGAGGGGTTTCCAGGATGCCTGTAGATGTAAAAGATTGCTGGCTGGGAAAAGTTTGGATTAAACCATTCTTTTCTGAACTTAATGGGAAGGGTCTGAAGATTTGTTTCATATATGGAGTGAGGAGCAACAGTTTAGGGATGTCAGCAATGACCTCACCAGAAACTTTTTAATTTTTGTGCCTTTTGCACTTTGCCCCCTTGTCTTACATCACCACCCACATATAGGCTGCACAGCAGGCAGAACATCAGGCATTTCAACCTCCTGAAACAGTGAGAAAAATACAGCCCTTGTATCTTGGCTCATGCATGAGTCAAGAATTAGGAATTTAAGAAGTTATGCAAGCAAGCATGAACTTTAAGTAAATAAATACTTAGCAAGGGCCTCTCAGCACCAGTGTGTGAGAACAGGCTTTCAACAGTTCATACCCTGATGTTCCTGTATTAATAGCATGACCACCTGTAGATGCCTCCTCCCTCAGGAAGAAAATCCTTCTAAGAAGTAAACCACTCAGAGGCCTAGTGAAAAAAAGCTGAGACTGTCACAGGTATGATTTCATTAGAGGCACACACCTCTCATGGATCCAGCCCTCTCATGGACATCAGGGGAGATGTCTTTAATCAATGAAAACTTCAGTTTTAGAAGGGTACAGCAAGACCAAAACCACTAGACCAGTGAGGGGGCCAGGAAAACAGGAAGCAGCAGGATTATGGCTCTGCTAAAAAATAAAAATCAAACCCTAAAAAAACCATGAAAAAAGCTGTATTTTGGTCTTTTTCCTCTCCAAAAGGAGAGATTAGAAAGCAAGCACAATCTCCTTGCTGTCCAGCTGTCAAAACAGACCCTCCAACAGAGAGGGCTAACAAGTTTGCTGGCTAAATCTGGAAATGGATGACAAAAGAAATCTCATGCTGTCACAGCCACAAAAACTCCCTTTAAGTGACCTTTGCTATGCATGAACAGACAGGACAGAGATACTTCTTCACAGCATATGCTCTGAGCAAATGAAAGAGGAAAATGAGTTGCCTCTGGGAAGGCTTCTCCAGACTCCAACTGTAAATGAGATTTGCCTATTTAGTGTTGCCTACAAAGCCAGAAAGGCAGAACAAGGCAAGCACTGGGAGCTGTGGAAGTGGCACAGATGATTTGGAAGTTCACACAGCTTTTTAATCCCTGTTCTCATCTGCCTCATGACCCTACTGCAAGGAAATTTATAGCAGGACCTATTCATCTCAAAACCAGAGTTCACTACATCCTTCTAAAATTCCAGGAGAGTTCTCATAAGCTCCCTAACTGTATCTCTATTTATGTACCAAAATGGTACACAAATCAGGTGGATTTAGTTTTGTATTTTATTTAGGTGTATTTTCACAGACTGTTCTGAGTTGGAAGGGACCCATGAGGATCATTAAGTCCAACTCTTAAGTGAATGGCCCATACAGAAATCAAACCCAGAACCCTGGTGTTATTATCACCACGTTCTAACCAACTGAGCTGATCTCAGGGTTTAAATTTGGCAGAGTTGGGTTAGTGGGCATTTTCTAATTCAAAAGGAATGCTGCTGGTTTCTCTCAGGCTTTTGCATCTGGCAGGAGCCACACAGGAATCCCCAAAGGTGGGTCTCTGGCACAGAGTGCCCAGTGCATACCTTGACATGGTAGTGGGCATCAAGCAGGATGTTTGCAGGCTTGAGGTCCAGGTGGAGCAGTGGAGGGGACATGCAGTGCAGGAAGTTCATCCCCACAGCTGTCTCGTGGATGATGCGGAAGCGCAATTCCCAAGGCAGAGG
This sequence comes from Campylorhamphus procurvoides, assembly GCA_013396655.1. NCBI lineage: Eukaryota > Metazoa > Chordata > Aves > Passeriformes > Dendrocolaptidae > Campylorhamphus > Campylorhamphus procurvoides. The sequence goes on from WBMV01008686.1 coordinate 55,980, forward strand.
TTCAGAAGCCAGGAGCTTTTCCAGAGACCCTGTCTCCATGTATTCCATGACCAAGCCAACTGGCTCTTTACAGATGCCATAAACAGGGAGGATGTAGCGAAACTTTGCCATTTCCATCTTCCTGGCTTCTTCCAGTAACTCCATGCGCTCCCTGGGGAGAGAAGAATGGAAAGTGAAGGATGGGGTAGATGTTTCTCATCCCATCACACGGGCACAAAACATTTCTTATAAAACTGAACACCACATTTCATGGTCATCACTTGACTGGACCACACTACATCTCACCAGCCTGCACTCCAAGCGTATTACCACTTTTAACTTTGGGTTTTATGCTTCTAAATGTAGGCAGCTCACACCTGCCGAACCATGGGTGAGCTTTACTCCACAGCGCAAATATCCTGAGCATAAAGCCCATCTGCTTTGATGTTTATGCTGTGAGGACGATACATGCAGAGCCCAGATTTACCACGGCTGTAACTCCTTGGGCTAAAGTCATCAACTTTTTGTGAGTCATAAGGCTGCATTAACCAGGAGAGAGCATGGACAGCATTGCTCCAAAAGCCCTGCTGGGAGAGGAATCCCTGGGAGCCACCATTTAGGGGAGCAAGCTGCCTGCTGTAGCCAGGGAGATACAGGAAGAACCTCCCTGTCCTCAAAATACAGATTTGACAACTCCAGTGCCGTGCTCACTCATCTCCAGCAGATGCCAAAAACTCCCATCATATTAAGTGATGTAACAGGCCTGGTGCTGTCAGGTGTAATGAGCACCCCGGGTTGTTTACAGGTCACTTCAGCCTGACCCTGGGGAGGGTTAAGTGTTACTCAGTCCAAGCTTCAGCCTCCCAGGTCAAGACCCTTAATTGCTGTGCCCTTCTTCTGCACCTCACTCGTGGCCTTTGTGCTGCAACAGCCCACAGGGACCAGCTGGGCAGAAGAAACAAGGGTCCTCTCCCCAGTCTGGCTGTGCCCACAAAGAGGGGACACACAGGATGGGTGAAAGAACCTTCAGGATGTAAAAACTGCTCTATCAGTGGTGATGGACAATACCCAGAGCAGCTTTGGGCTGTGGGTACTGATGCATCACTGTTGCTGTCACCCACCAATCCACAAGAGGACATGAAAAGGTCAGACAGGTAATATTTCCTGAACAGACCCTCTCTTATTACACGACAGCTCCTGCAATGTAGTCAAGATGTTTACACCATTTAATGGAGAACAGCACCTGAACAGGACAAAGTTTTAACAGAGATGCCTGGTAAACAGAGGGTCCTACTTTAGAAGAAAAATATCACATTGCTCTGATGCTCCCCTACCCTACACAGGCATTTTGAGGTGACCAGCTCTCCTGGGAGATATCAGGGTTTAAACATAAAGCTCAGCAAGCACATTCTTAGCAGCTGAAACAACTGATCAGAGGATGCTTGTACCCTCTGCAAGGCAAAAAGCTCTGTCACCTGCCCTTTCTGCCTGGAAAACACATGGAGACACATCCTGACCCAGCCACAGTTTGTGCCCTGTGCCACTAGAGGTAATGCCAGTTAAAGCTGTGGGAGGCTCTGCCACAGCACAGCTATCAGCTCCTTCAAACTTCGTTTTTTCTTTTAAAAATTTTAACTCCAAGGCCAGCTAGAAGCACTCTCCTCTTCTATAAAGAGAAATGCCGTGTCCAACCTTCATGCAGAGTTTGAAATCTCCCCTTCCCATGTGCCCCCCCCAGTGCCTGGATGGCTCGGGGGCAGCACACACCACTCACAGCCTTCAAGGGACCCTCAGTGCTCCCAACGTGGGAGCGATTTTGGGAGTCATTTGGCCCTCAGACACCACATTAGGACACTCAGGTTCCCTTCTGCTTTGCCTGCTGCGGGATGTAAACCCAGCCAAGGCTGGGAACAGAGTCTGCTGCCTTCTCCTCACCTGCTGTGGCAGCTGCAATAACCTGATGCAGGTAACATTTCACACTAGGGGCAAGTCGAGCTCAGCCAGAAGCAGCAAACCTATTTCAGAAGCAAGATCAGGCTGGAAAATGGTTTAAGAGGGAGGTACAGGCTGAGAGAAAGAAGAAGAAAAAGAAAAGATAAGGCAAATCTTTTCTCTCTATTAACCATGTTGGCTCCTGCTGCTCCCTACAGCAACTTTCTTATGAAATAATTGCCTTTGCAGACAAGTACTCAGTTTGCTCTTTGGCACGCTGGAAGGGAGCGCCTATGAATAACACAACCAACTCCTTGCCCCCAAGCCACATGCATAGCCAGCATAATTCACCAGCCTCGGCGGGCTGAGTGCTGGAGTCAGGGATGTAAAATACCTGTCTGAGCCCTCCCAGGCAAGGCAAGAACCCAGCAATAGCTAAAGCCTAGCAAGAGCCACTGGGCTCCTCGGGATGGGCTAACAACAGCCCCAGAGAGCATCACCAAAAACACACAGATTGGCTGCTGGAAATGAGGCATTTTCCCTACAAAAAGGGAATTTTCAGTTTCAACAAAATAATAATTAAAAAAAAAAAGCTCCCTTTCTGCTTGGAGCAGACCCAGGTAATTGAGTGAATTAACTAAGAGGCAAGTGCCCTTTATCTAATTTGCCTGTTTAAATAAAGCCCCCACACAACAGTTGCCACCTTTTATCATTTTCCCATACCCAGAGCATTCAAACCCGAACCAGACATTGGTCTGGCACAGCCAGGGGAGACACGTCGGCTTTCAAATACCTTTCAAAAAGGCCTCCCAGCCACCTTTTGAAAACAGAAAAGGCGAGAAGACAAAAAATAAAGGGAGCCAAAATAGTCATTAGCCAAGTGCTAACTTGGAGTGCACTTGCACTAATCGTATTAACACAAACAGCTCGTTAAACCAAGATCTCCTCCATCAGGCAAAGATCAAAGGTCTTTCCCTTCCCTTTTCCCTTGCAAGGTGCCACTGGCACTCGGCACAGACTGAGGTGTTCTCAATGCACCCATCGCCTCAATACACAAGTGCTAATGCTGCAACAAAGGATGCTGCAGGGATCCTCCACGTTCACATTTAGCAGATCAAAGCATGGGATGGGGGTGTGTGTTACACAACTCAGTTACTCCTAGCGCCTAGAAATTATTCTGCAGTAGCCAAAGTGGAGGAAAAGGAAAGTTCCTGGTAGGGTTTCTCCGTCAAGAGGCACAGGACTAGCCTCTGTTACAATAGTTTATAACAGTACATAACACCTACACTGTTAAAGAGTGAGAACTATCTTCTCTAAGAACTTTGGCTCCATTCTGTCCCCCTCCAGTACTATATCGTAACATTATGGTAATAAAAGTTCTTGGAAAAAGGAGAAACTTGCACAGAGGACACCTGAACTCGTGTAAATCATGGGGCGCACACATTTCCCCCTGTAATGGAACTAGGAGACAGGGGCACACACATCAGGAGCTCCCAGTGCCAAATAGCATCTCTGTCAGAGGAGTCAGTAACAGAACAGCCACTTCCAAAGCAATCAGAAATAGTACATGAACGGGAGACCCCTGGCATCCTCAAACCAGCTGTCTGCTTCCACTCAAAGTCAGACCCCGAACAGACAGGGCTGCATTCTTTGGATTCTGCAGGAGAGACAAGGGACTTGCTCTTGCCCACTCCTCAGCTCCCCAGGGCCCAGCCTTTGCACCACAAACCCTGCCACAAGAACAGCAGGAATTACGGCTGTATCTGCATTTGTGCGTATCCAATCTTTATGCCCTAGAGATAACATTGGTATAAAAATACAGCTTTAAACTCACAAGGCAGTCCTTGCAGTTTTATATTCTCCCACCAGTACCACCACATTTCCCTAATGGAGTCTAAGGCAGAGCAGTTAAAGTTGCTCCAGAGAAACTAAAAAAAAGCCCTGAAAAGCCCATAGGGTATCCAGCCCTGATATCCCTCTCCGATCAGGAATGCAAGTTCCTCTTCTCCACAAACTGCTGGTGGTGCAGACGAGGTCCATAAAATTATAACATCTCTGAATTTCTTCAGGAACTCTTTTCATCTGCATCGTGGTGTATGTTAAAAGGGCACACAATGTCCTTTGCTCTGCAGGGAACTTCTGCAACGACCTGCACACCTCTGACACTCAGAGAAGAATGTAAGAGAAGACAAGAGAAAACACTGCATGGTCTGGGCAGAATACACTGGGGGAAAAGGAAAAAAAAAGAAAAGAAAGAGAAAAATGGGGAAAAAAAAAAAAGAAGCAAATCCCTTTTTTCAGGCTAACAGATCTCAGCCCTGCTAACAGATCTCTGCTGCACAGCCCTGGCAGCAGAGGATTGCAGGTTAAGATGGACAGCCAGGCTCATCCCTACTCCTTAAGGAGCACAAGGGGAGCATTAAGTTCTACCTACACATCCAGACACCTCCAGAAGAGATGTTCATTCACCTTCATCTCCTGAATAAAGCAGCATCTGCTAACAGCAAGGCACTTCTAAAACCTCCTAAATTTCTAAGTCCCGCTTCCCTTCCCAAATCCAGGAGGTGCTTAGTGGTTTGTCTTGAATGAACAAGTCAAAAGCTAAAATTCAAACTGGACTGGAACTGGATGGTTTATTTCAACACTGCCACACTAGCTGTAAGAAATACACAAAGGATTCTCTCCAAGCTTGTCACCCCTTTTTCTCCAGACCACACTTCCATTTTGGGCCGAATGGGAAAAGAGAAATCACTTTCCTCACTGCAAGTCCTGGGGGAGAGGCTCCTCCACTTTGCTTTGTCACACTCTTTTCCTTCAGACTTACACTGAACATCGCCATCCTGAGAGCATCTTGAGTCATATTTGGGAAATACAATCTCAGGAGACGGGGCAAGTGGGAGCAAATAAGGTGTTGGGAATGGAATTTGGCTGGATTATCTGAGAGGGCTTGGGTTTAAAGGTAAAAAGCACTTCTGGCTCTCCATTCAGTTTTTCTTCTGCTGGAGGCCACTTGGCTCTACGATGTGATAATTACCAAGGGAATTGCTCCAAATCTCTTACTGTCTGCAGAAACACGGTAGGAGAGACTACAGAGTGTTACCACCACCAAGCCATTACAAACAGGGTTTTAATGTGGTACCAAATAAATACATCAGAAAAAGCCTCTGCGTTTTTCAGTTATTGTTTCTGATACCACTGGCAATATTTCTAACTCTTCACAGGGTTCCAAGTAACAGCTAGTCAAGTTAATCTCCTGGATTAACAATCTAATTACATGGGCTTGTTTCAACCTGTGAACCAAAGAGGTAGTGTTTGATTTTGTCTGTGGCCCCCACCCCACCATTTGAATAGCACAAGTTTATTAAAAGAGTTTTGGCTGAAAAGTCTCAGTGTAACCAACTCCTGAAAGGGGTTTGGTAGAGCAGCCCAAAAACCAAAGGAGAAATTAAAAAAAAAAAAAAACAATTAGCTAAGCTCTGTTTTGTAAGGGCAGCTGTTTTAAAGGCCAGGAACCCTCCAATTTCTAATCAATGCTCCCCTCGAGCATCTGAAGCACAAATTCTACAGTAAAATAAATGAGCGTTTCAAGGACTGGTTTATTAAAGTGAATCAGAAGCTGCAGGAGCCCCACGCCCTCGAAGTTCCCAAATTCTCATGGCATTTTTGCTTACTGCACTGGGTGTTTGTATGGTCTTCCAGTACGTGCACACCTCATAGCCACTGAGGGACAGGTGGTTCTCTACTGCACACAGTTTATATTAATATACAGTTGTGGTAGCAGCTCTCAAAATTAATTGTTCATATTCAAATAGGTGACAGCATGCTTTGTCTCAGAGGGAAAATTAACTTTTGGAGTAAGTTTCTAGATGCATTCTGCAAACAAAGTATAACATGTTCTGGCTTATTTTTAAGACATGTTTTAATCTTAACTGCAAAATTAATCAGCTACAATACTGTTTTGATTAGGCCTCAAAAAGCATCAAGCCCAAAAACTACTTTGAAGTTTTAATGGTAGAGGGGCTTGCAGGTTAACCCAATAAAACACCCCCTGCAACTTTGAGGTCAAAAGACCATCTTATTCAGAGACAGCATAGTTACCCTATGTATATATTAAACTCTCACTCTCCTCTTTTTAAAAAAGGACATTTAATTTCATTTATTATACTATATAAGCCATGCCTATAGGAAAGTCAGATACCGGAAAAAATACCCCACTACCCCAGAAATCTTGTAGAAGATGGGCTTACAAATGAGTTCAGACTTGGGCCAGCTTGCCTCCCTTCTCCTGCAGGAACTGCAGCAAGGGAAATCTTTTGTGACCAAACCAACGCGTCTCAAAAAATGAACTGCAGAATGAGCTCATTGAGTTGGGAGAGATTCCAAAGATCAAGGTGGAGCTGGAAAAGCTCCATGAACACATGTTGGCCACATTCACCTCCCTCTGCATAGACACTGAAAATCACTACTCTCCTACAACAGAAAGATGTTTCTAAAGATGCATCTGATAGCATACCTCTGATAGGAGAGGAAGGCCCCCATCCCTGGAAGTGTTCAAGGCCAGGTTGGATGGAGCTCTGAGCAGCCTGGTCTAGTGGAAGGTGTCCCTGCCCATGGCAAGAGATTGGAACTGGGTGATCTTTAAGGGTCCCTTCCAACCCAGACCATTCTGTGACCACGTACTGACAGCGTGAGCTCAGCACAACCCATGGTCCCCCACCATGGACCACAACTGGGTACAGAGGGCAGGTGGGCTGGAGGGGGATCCCACTGTGTGGGACCTCTACCTGCCATGCAATACAGCCCCATCCCGATCAGACTACAGGGAGAAGCCCTGAACTGAAGCAGATAGGACACCCATCCCAGCACATTTCCTCTCAGCACCCACTCCCAAAAGACACCAAGCCCGCGGCTACAGCACCCACACCCCAATGCCCCCACCCTAAGCCACACAAGAGTCACAACGAATACACCTGAGAGCTAAAGGACTGGCTTTGCTCAAGGCAGGGAGCCCCCTGTGAAGCCCCTGGATCCCATTCAGCACTTTTCCCCCTCCTGCCTTTCCACGACCTTTGGAGCCACAGCAGGCACAGTGCTTTCAGCACAAGCCATACACGCACCACCTGGGCAGGGCAAAACATGCTTTCCGAGAGGACAGGCAAGGCATATGGAATATTTAATCCTATCTGTTGTTGCTGTGGGAAAAGAGGGCTGTGAGGGCAGTGGATGGGGAGCCCTCCGTCATCCCACAGCTCCCCCACCTGCACATCCACCCAGGGGTAACTGAGGGCTCCGGGACACCTCTGTGGGAAGAGCACCGGTCCCCCCAGCCCATTCCCCTTGTCCCCCTCCTTACTTCTCATCCACATGAAGGCTGGGCGAACACTTGATGGCGAGCCAGGTCTTCCAGTGGAGGTGCCGCACCTTGTATACCTGCCCGAACCCTCCCGAGCCGATCTTCTCCCAGCTGCCGAACTCGTCCTCCTCGAAGGTTTTCAGCAGCCCCATGGCCCACGGGGACCCGCTGTCCCTGGCCATCGCTGTGCCCGGCTCCGCGGAGCGCAGCAGCAGCAGCAGCCGCCGCTCCCGTCCCGTCCCGTCCCGTCCCGTCCCGTCCCGTCCGCCCAGGTGAGTCAGGTGAGCCAGGTGAGTCAGGTGTGCCGGGAGGGGGCACCGGGGCCGCCGTCACTTCCTGGGCCGGGCAAGGGGTGGGTTTTTCCAGCGGTCCCTGTGGTGGAGAAGGGCAGGTGCCAGGTTACAGGTGCCCCCGGGGCAGCGCTGCTGTCCGAATCTCCTCGGGCAAAAGCGACGGGGCGGGAGGGGAGGGAGCGCTGGATGCTGAGCAGACACAGACGGGCTGTGGCAAATAAAGGCGAGGGAAGCAGCAGCCACTGGATTCCTGCCTTTGGTTCTTGCCTGGCTCAGGGAAGCCCAGCGGGTCCCCGTCCCTCCATCCCTTCTTTCCCCTGAGCGCCCCGCCCGGCTCTGCGGGACTCGGGGAGCCTGCCCCGCCTGGACAAGGATGCTCTCCGTCCAGACACGCTCTGAAGCAACGGGTTTTAGGCTCTGGGAAAGCAGTGCTGAGAACTGACACATCCCTCGGTTTTAGTTGCCCCTGGGATTAGAAGCTTTGATGATGCCGGCAGCAGATTTGGGTGCCTGGATCCTCCTGGGGATGTAATTGCAGGTACCACTGGACTCTGAATCATTTAGGTTGGAAAAAGACCTCCAAGATCATCAAGTCCAACCTTTGACCACTCTCCACCTTGTCCCCCAGACCAGAGTACTGAGTGTCATGTCATCATTCCTTGAACACCTCCAGGGATGGGAACTCCAAACCTCCCTGGGTGGATGTGCACCTTCCAATGCCTGACCACCCTTTTCATGGAGAAATTAAATTCTTTCTTATGTCCAACTTGAACATCCCCTGGTGCAGCTTGAGGCCATTTTCTTATGTCCTGTCACTTTTACCTGGGAGAAAAGGCAGAGCCCGACCTGGCTATAACCTCCTCTGTGAGAGTGCTAAGGTCTCCCCTGAGCCTCCTTTTGTCCAGGATAAGCAACCCCAGCTTCATCAGTTGGCCCTCATAGGAATGATCTCCAGACCCTTCCTCATCTCCTTTGCTCTTCTTTGGACTTGCTCCAGCTCCTCAATGTCTTTCCTGAATTGAGGGACCCAGAATTGGACACAGCACTCGAGGTGCAGCCTCACCAGTGCCGAGTACAGAGGGAAAATGACTTCCCTGGTCCTGCTGGCCACACTATTGCTGATACAGGCCAGGATGCCATTGGCCTTCCTTCTCGGCCACCTGGGCACACCTGGGCTCATGTTCAGCCATGACTCAGACCAGTGGATATGGGGTCTCATTGTGTTACTGAGATGCTGCAGCTGGAAGGAAGGAACCTGCAAACTTTGGTATGTAACACAGTGGTAAAGAAGCTGTTCCCATCTGCATCATGACCTTCACACCTATCACAGGTCTAAAGGCTAATAAAGCTAATGTTTGTTATCCTGAACGTGAGGCTCAAGGTGATTGTTCTAGGCAGTGAGTGTGTGTCATTTAATCTGGCAAGTTAGGCCATAGATAGAGGACAATATGTTTTAAAGCCAGGATAATAGCAGTTCTTTGCAAAGCTCCATTTAAAAGAGAGTCTACAGAGACATTTAATTACTTTCAGGACACACGGGACATCAAGTCTGTTCTCAGGGTTTTATTCCACATTGATTTCTTCCTGCTTAATTTACTCTGGATTAAACTAAACAATGGATTACTCTGAATGAGAACATCTATGTATAAATAAATCAGAAATAAGAAAAAACTGTGTGGAGAGACACAGCCCATAGGTCACCTGTATCACCCAACAATACCCCTCTCTATGGCTTCCTTCTCCTGGCTATCACTCTGACTTGTTCCTTGATTTTATTTGGGGTTTCAGCTCTCACTGGATCAGCCTGGAGAGAGTGCCATGCTCTCAAGGAGCTCTACTTAGACTGAAGTGATTTGGAGAACCAGGGCCTTCTGGAGGGGTGAATGACTGTTCCAAATAGCACACCAGATATTTTATTCTTCTAATGATACTTTGCCATTCATACTCCTGTTTCTTCACAAAGATGGTGAAAGTTGTAAAACTGAGTTAGACAAAACCTGACTTGCATTTGGTTTGAAGTTAAGTTTAACCAAAAAGTGGATTGTATACCTTCTACCTGCACTATGATTTGAGAACTATTTCAAGAAACCCCAGCAATAAAGGAGTCAGAGATCATGAGTGAACATGGAAAGAGCTCATCTGAGAGAAATCCAGTTACTTAAGTGCTTTCAAAAGGGCTAGGCCTGAATAAACCTCATATTTAAGGTGCTTAGAGAACTGGCTTCCCAGGATCCCAGCTTTTATTTGATGAAGTGTAGGAACACTGGAAAAGGGCACTGGAAGAGCTTGTCTTCAGGAGGCAGAAAAAGGCAGAAAGGGAATTCCAGATCATTCAGGTCCCTGGCTAAAAATAAATAAATAAAATATGGTACTAGCTAGCCAAGTTGGCAAACAACAGTCAGCACTAAGTTTATTGAGAACAAATCATATGAAATAGGCCTAATTTAGCTTTTTGTGGCAAGGTAACCAGTCTTATCTAAATTCTCTCCTGTGCATGTAGGTTAATAGAGGCATCACAAAGAGCTTCTCTTCTTACAGTGCTTCACTGTCTTGCAGTGTTTCTCAGTCCTTTCAGAGAACAGGATTTAGTGCAGTGCTTCAGCCTTCCTTTTTTAGAATGAAATCCTTCTAAAAGGGTTGCTTGGCATGCATGAATTCAACCAACCTGCTGCTTCAACAGGTCATGAGGCACCTTTGTCCTGTATGTTAGAGCTAAAATGTTTTGATTCTGTGTTCTGTGAACAACAGCTGGCAACTAGGGCATAGCCTTAAAGCCAAAATAAAAGAGCATTAATTTGCAGGTGTCAGTTTTCCAAAAGCAAAAATATGTCTATTTGCCCAATCTGTAAGTATTTAAACTTAGGTTTTTACACACAAACTGTGCAATACCGCAGATGGCTTAGGCCAATTGAAATCTACTCTGTCTGAAGGAGCCTGCTGTCCCCTCCTTGTGCCATGCTGGTATTCACAAGGTCGCTCTTGCATTCATGTAGTTGAACAGTAACTGAATCAGCTCAGCGATCTCACTTAGGAAAAAGCTCCCTCGGTGAGTTTTCAGGCAGATCAGAAAGCTGGCCTGGCTTACCAGATGCTTGTTAAAGTCAACAGCAAGGAGGCAAGGAGGCTGGAAGGAAACTACCCCTGGAGAAGGTGATGAAAGGGGCACAGTCGCACATTGTAAGATGCTGGAGTAATCCCTTGCTGATCTCATTTAAAATACACCCTCACAGACACCAGAGGAGTGTGGTGTGGGGATGGAAATGAGTAGTAGGAAGAGGGTGGGAATTAAACCGACTTTTCCTAAAGACAGTGTAGATAATCCTGCTGGCCAGTGACATTTCAGCTGGACTCCCCCAGGCACTCAGGCACATGTATGAATTTCTGCTAGTTCAGAGCCTAAGTTAATGGCAGCTCTGTCTGCTCAGTAGCCCAAGAGTCAGTTCCTTTATAAATTGATTTGGACATACAAAAGTTAAGCCATTAATTAAAAGGCAGGTTGGAGGACCATTCTTGTGCCTTCAGCAGACTGCTTTTAGTTCTTGTGACTATAATAGCTGAGCAAATGAGAACACAAGTTAATAAAAATCTTGTGGCTTCCTTGTAAAGCTGAGAACTCTTCTTTAGAGGCAGAGAACTGAGGCACATCATTTGATGGAGATCACATAAGCTCCTTACTGTAGACAGTAACAGAACATACTCTCTATTTGATGTGATCTAGTAAGAAAATTACTGGTTTGGGGCTTTAGGGAGGCTTTGCAGATTGCTTTTAACATGTCTTATTTAATGGAATTACATGCTAAAAACCGTATCAGGGCAACCACTCCTCTCCCAGACACTAAACTTTAAAGTCTGTGCAAAATAATAGCACTGCTTAGTGATCTAGCCTTGAGATTTTTTTCCCCCAGAGACAAATACTATTCTTTTCACCTCTGTTTTTTTAGAAACCATTGAACTCTTTTTGCTAATGTTCTTCCTCTGTAAGGATAATAAAAAAGCCCTGCATTCAGGAACCTAATTGAGAAGTATTAACACAAATTTTATATATATCTTGTTATCACCTCCATTTATGACGGTAGAGAGGCTGTACAAAGTGAAAAAAGAACCTAATTAGAAAAAAAAGATTAATCCCATTTGTATTAGCAGCAAATGACTAACAGGGTTGTTTTTGTGGTATGCAAGAGAAGAATGCCTGGTTTTAAATTTCCATTCTCAGAGAACAGAGAAGGTGTTCTGCATGATTTCCCCAAGCTGGGTCTTGCTCTGCACCTTGGCAGACACCCTCATTTTTCAGGTACAGTTTTTTTCCCCCTCTCTGCTGCTGGCTGTGCTGCAGGGCATCACTGCGGGGTCATTATCAAAAGGGCTCTTTGTCAGCCTGGCAGGCTGTCTCCTCCTGCCTTCCACAGAGCCAAGGGCTAGTCTGGCCCCACCGAAATCCGCAGAGATCCCGTGCCAGAGCCGTGCTGGTTCTGCAGCCCCAGGTCCTTTATCTGATGGTCCATGAGAACAGGTCCCCGGTGACTCACGGCCACCTCATCCCCGCCGCACACGGGGAGGAGTTGGGTTTTCAGGCTGGATCCCACAAATCCCGGCAAATAAACGCCTTGTTTCTTGCGGAGCCGCTTTTTTCCAGGAGGCACCGAATAAAGGATGTGCTGGGCAAAAGTGTTTCGCCTGTCACATGCCCCTTTGTCGCACGATGTCGTGACACACTGCAGCCTCTTCTGTGCCCCCCTTGCTGGGGGGAACAGCTTCAGCATCACTTTGAACATTAAGCAGAAAGAGGACTCTATGTTTCAAACCCAGATTCAAACGCAGTTATTTTGGTACAAATAACCGGCATGGAAAAAAAATTTAAATTAAAATATGGCATCAAAATCAGGAGAAAAAAGCGCCTCTTTGCACCACAATGCTTTCAGATGGATATTTTATTTTGCCTTGGATATGCAAACCAGCATCTTGGAGTGGTAATAATATTAACGTAAATTAGAAATCTTAACACAAACCCTCCCCCCTTGAAATTCATCATTGCGAACCACTATTGCCTAGTAGAGGTGTTAGAAAAGCCTCTCTGTATAAATTATATACAAGACTGTAAATTCTAAAAGAGATTACAGACAAGAAAAAAAGGATGTAACTTTTTCGCTTTGCAAAGCCCTTGTGTGAATGCAAACTCTGTGAATAATAATAATAATAATAAAATGGAACAGGTACCTAAGCAATAGTAGGATAAAACTCTAGGGTGTCATTAAGCAGCATAACCGAGGGAGATTATTTTAAAATACGATTTTCAAAAATAGGTCTCCCTTAATAAGTTATCCCATTGGGTCTGCCCCCATACTTGATTTTGCCCTCCACACTGTATTTAATAGTTGTGGGAATTTAGGATTTGCAGGTCATGTTCTTGCCCAGCGAGTGCAGTTCCACAGCTCGGGTACAAATCCATAATGCCGTGTCTAAATCTGTCATGTGAAAGCCTGAATGGCCTTGGTGTCAATTAACCTTGGTACCTGCAATGCAGCTTGCACTGGAGGCAGCCAGCTCCCAATCAGGCAGGCATGGGCAGTGAATTGTTGGGTATTGGATTAGAGACTGCTGGTAAGCCATTGTAAAAGATCTGGGCAAGGCTCCCCTGTATTCTGGTTGACTAATACTTTCCATTATAAAAGACTCTTTCTTTGGGAAGCATTAACACCTCTGTTGTTTGTGGCAGGCCTTTGATATTTAGCAGGGGAAATCCCAGGGGCTATAGTGGTACCCATTCATTGCCCCAGAGAAACGTGAGTCAGTTCTACCTGCGCTGTAAAGTATTAAAAATGCTGGCGCTCTGGTTCGTGCACAAAGGCAGATTAAAATCAGGCTGCCACCCACATCTGTCTGGCTGCCCCCACTGCACAAAGGGCTCAGCTGCTCTTGGGACATCACCTGAATGGCCACAGCTTATGGCCCAGCATATTTAATAAGGTCAAAACTCCAGCGCAGAGATCTCAGCCGCCTGCAAAGCAGGAGCTTTCGAGGCAGCAGCACGGTGGAAGGAGATTTTTACCATTTTAATCTCACTGTATTTGCGACAGGGCTTTTAAATTCCTTTGCTCTCTCCGGCCAGGATTGCTGAACATCACAGACAACCTGGGGTAGGTTGGGAGGCTGAAGCAGCAGTGAGCACATCTATATAAATGGTATATAAATCCTTAAGTCAGCTCTGTAAACATCTTTAACCATTTTATTTACTCAGAACTTTCTTTTTAATGTAAATCTATTCATTTAAGGATAGATTTTAACTTAAAAGTCCACCTCTGAAAGAAAGTCTCTCTAATAAGTCTTGAAATAATTTGAAAGACACTAAGTAACTTTCCAACATTTTTATTTTCTTGTATACATCTCACAAGCTGTTATCTGATGTTTAATAAATAACATAGCAGCCTAATAAAAAATGGGATGTTTTATCTACTAATTCAAATTGTCTTGTGCATTGGCTCAACACTTTTCCCATGGGTTGTGGGTTTTTTTAATAAATAAATACACACATATGAATATACAGAACATAAAAGTTTCTTCTCCAAAATGAAACATCATATATATGAATATGAATAAGTTAAGGTATCATATATGCATAATATTGTGTTTATCTTGCATATATTCTCTAAGCATATCAGAATAATTTAACAAGAATGCTGAGAAAACACAGGGTTACACACAAGATTTGACAGGGATAAAACTGAAAACTTCAAAACATGTTTTGTTTAAAAAAAGTCAACCTCTTCCAAGGAGTGAAAAAATTGGATTTATTCCAGTAAAAATCCAATAAAAGGTTTTTTTCTAGAAATCTATCTGAATTCCCAAGCTCAGATCCGTTTGTACCAGGGTTTTCCATCATGTTGATTGGTGTTGCTCCATCACCTTCAGCGAAAACACAGCAGGTTCCAAAACAGCCTGAAGTTCAGCCCAAACTGGCTCTGGCAGAGAAGACTCTGTTTCCACCAGAACATTTTCTCCTGTAGCTGGTGACCGTGGCTGGAGCTTGTTCAGGTGTCCCCTCCTCTCTTCCAAAACTATTTTCACTCGGTCAAAACTTGCTTGTTACCACCTGGAGATCCTGACCCAAACCCACAGCATCCAAATTCCAATGACCTTCATAGTCACCTTTATAGCTAGGGGAATAAAACTGAAAATATAAGTTACAAACATGGCATTTAGGGGAGAAAATAAGAATAATATCTAATCAGATTACCAAAACTGATAGTGCCTGCAATTAAAAGATGAATTAGATTGCTGTTTACCCTGTGGCACTCAAACAAAAGGCACTCTGTGTGAAGGAACACCTGCAAGAGGGTTCCAGTAAGTAGTTTTTATGAAATACACATCACATAACAGAAAATAAGAGATACCTATTTATAATAATATTTTATTTGTTGGATTTTTTTTTCTTGTTCCAAAATGGAGAGTACCTCTTGTTTATACTACATAGTCTCTTTGGTGGATACAACTTGCAGGATTAAAAAATTTCTTCCAACAATTGAGGCTACAAGATTTTCATCATGGTAAAAGCTATACAAGCAAAAAGACCTTTTTATTTCCTTGGTTTAACCATCTTTAGACTAGGTTTCCCATCATGGTAATGAAACTTTAGTAATAAATTGTTTCATACTCAGATTTTCTAAAATGGAATCAGAGTTAAGAGAGCTTTTAATTAAATATCTGGATCTCTTAAACAAAATGTTTTAGGAAAAAATACTTTATGATCTGAACAAGAACCGGGTAACACACCTGAAATGAGTGTGACTGCTGAGATAATGGACTTTTTGGAGATCTTGGGTCAATGAGTAACTCCAGAAGAAACCTTTCTGACAGATGTGGCATTTATATTTCAGAATGCCATTTTATTCTTGGGAAAAAAGACTGTTGAGAGTCCCGGAAGGCTTGTATGTATATATGACAAAAATTAATCCTTTGTTGAAAAATGGAAAACCACACTAAATGGCTGAAAACCTTTTTGAAGTTAGCTTCCTAAAACGTTTCCAGTTTGAGGTTGTTAGAACTTGCCTGAGTGAGGAAACCCAATGGAAATTCTCTGCACTGGCCATCAGTACTGCAGATACCTCCAAGAGCAGTGTGACACACAGCTCCCACTAAAATACACTCATTTTACAACACAGCCCTGACTGCAGCTCAGGCAACAAGCATCCATAAATTAGAGCAGCCCAAACTGAATTATAATGCAACCACACTCACCTAACTAAAAGTTTCTCTATTTTCAGGTAGACTGTAAGTTCTAAAGATGAAGCACCAACACGAGGAGAAAGGTGACATTGGATTTTAATCCCTGAAATATTTTGCTGTTGAGATTAGAATTGGTATGTGGTGTATTTAAAGAAATAAAAAAGGAAAGGGAGAGGGAGTTGGCCATAATTCAAGACTGTGAGAGTGCAACTGTATGTACCTAAAGTAAGCAATCAAAACCTGTATGTAAGGAGGAATCAGGTATTTGCATAATAATTACAAGAGTCCTAGAAATGGGTGCAAATAAATACTTGATTTGATGCAGAAAAAATAAAACATTTCATTAATTCACATGAAACTAAAGGCATGTAAATTTGAAACTTTGGTCTCATTTATAGGGATATATTTTATCCTGCTGTTTAATGTACTCACCACATGCACTCTCTTGCAGTGCTGTCTGCAAAGTTAGTAAAGTCCGTGAAATAAAACCACATCCTTCAACATCACAGCTGTAGGCACCTGAATCATGGGGTGTTTCAACACGTTTATGCAGATCAGAGGCGCTCTTAAAACTGAAAACAAGGTGAAACAAATAACAGATATAATAGTACAGAGGAGTAGCCTTGTGGTTAATGTTTAGGACTGGGAGGTAGAAGTTTTTGGCTCTGACAACAGCAAGTGAAAGCGGGATATGTGTAAATTGCCTCTCTACCTCAGTTTTTCCACCTGTGAAAAGGGGATAGTGCAGACATCTCTTTGATGTGCTCTGAATTTCATTTTCCGTTCCTCTTTCTTCTCACACATCCACACCATGCCCAAATCTAGGTAATTTTTCCACAATTATCACCCTTTCTTTATGTTCACTTAGAGAAAATTCTTGTCCATTTTCAATCAGTCACTTAATCCTCTCTGGTCAAGAAATTCTGATGATTTCCTTCTGTCCATCCACAACATGAACTCAACAGTACTTAAATAATTTATCCCATTTCCAGCATTCAAAGGCCAAGCCTCTCGTCTTCTTAGGCAAATTTAAACATAATCTGCCAATGATTATTTTATATGCAACTTGGTCTGTCACAACACAATGCCACGAGCCTCAGGTTTTCTTACCTGCTGTCACAGAGGTGACAATGATGCTGTCAGGAATGGATGTGTGCTTTCAGTGAGCAGGCACTTGTGCACACCATACCCCAAAGGGCACATGTAACATGGTTAGCTAGAAAGGATGGTAGAATAGAAACCTTCTTTTCAGCTCTGTGGTGTCTGCTATAACATATGACAAAAAATAATTAAAGTATCATATTAAAATTAACATATTCTGACAAAAATTATTAAAGTATCATATCAAAATTAACATAATCTAATACACTTGGGAATAAAATATACAGGGAAAGAGTGAGATCAAAATGGAATGCAGATGCAACAAAGAGTGTAGTGAAATAATGGTCAATTTAAAGCATCTCAGGTTACTTCCAAAAAAATAGATGGTAAGGGAAGGAGATGTAGAAGATCATGTTTCACTCTCTAGGCCCTCACTAAAGGGACGATTATTGTTTTGCCCATGGCACTTTGGGAGGTTTCTAAAAAGTGGATGCTGTTCTGACAGACGAGCACTGGCAAATCTATTTTCAGAGTGTAAGGCTCTTAAAAAAGTGGTGGAAAGAGTGTCCTGCACCTCCCCGCTTCACATTTGGGTGTATTTTTGGGGGTACAGCCGTGCCCAGTGCTTGCCCAGATGCCAGACTGGGAGCTGCAGTGGTGGCTGAGACACAGCTTTGCTCCCTGATGACTCTGGGACTGGGAGAACCCCTGGCAGATGGGCAGGAAGGGCTGGAACAGCTTAGGCTGAACAAATGCTGCTCTGTGCGTGTGAGTCAGCAACAGGATGAGTTCCTGCAGGAGGAAGAGTCTCCGTAAAGAAGGTTTGAATTCAGGCAAAAATCTGTTTTATTTAGGATTTTGATGCCCTGCATTATTTTGTAATCAGCTCAGTGCTTTATAAATATCCAGGGAGAAACAGACAGTGGAAGTGCTCATGTTTTCTCAAAAAACCCACAAGTATATTCCAGAATCACTCCCTGAATAGTCACTTTTCCTCATAGTTTGCCTTAGACCTGGAATTTTTCTTCTTCTTCTTTCCCCTCTCCCCCTCCCTAAAATAAATCAATTTATGTGGAAAACTAGTCTGGAATAACTTAATCTGCAGAACTGCGTCAGTGAATTTCATCAGTTTCCTGAAATGGGAGTATCCAACAATTTTATTTGGTTGTCTACCATGTAGGGAGCAATTTCAGAATATCTACAGCATTTGCATTCGCATCAGAGCTTATTTCAGAATAATTTCTTACAGGCAGGCAGGCTGTCTGAAAGGGAATTTCAATATTTATCAGAGAGCTGTTTCACAAGACGCTGGGGTAGGAGTATGAGAGCGTCATGTCTGCACCAACATGCAGATGTGTGTGCTGCCAGAATTGTTAAAGAAAGCTGAATCATGAGCCAGGGACGTAATTGGCTTTATTATCTGAAGGGATTTATGTTGTACCTGAGCAGCTGGACCCCAGGATGCCTCCCAAGTGCTGGCTCACTGTGCCTTACTGGGCCATGGCACAGGGTCACATCATCCCTGTCCCCCAGTCCAGCCACCCTGTGACTTTCCCTGGCTATGCAAGCAGGACTCAGGCAGAGTTATCAGGGCACAAGGACAGCCAGACACACTGTGCAATTCACAGAGTTTTAAGTGCAGCCAGAAAAAAATAGTTCAGTTAGCCACGGGCTTTATTTAATATATTAAATCTATCTTGATGTGTTATGCTTTAATAAAAAAAACAACCAAACAAAAAAAAACCCCACAATCCAACAGCATATTTAAGCAGCTTCATTAGTTAATAAGATTAAAAAAAATAATCTTAATTTGGGTTTATTTCCAATTTATTTCCAAAAGCACCTTGAGAGAAAGGAATAAAATTAATCTAGTCAATGGAACAAAATAATTCTCTATTTACTAGTATGAAATATGAAAATGAAGATATTTTAGTCAGAGGAATGTTTGCTATAAAACCATTTAAATACAAACATGGTCAGAGCTGGTAGCTCACAGTGAGCATCTAATGGAAAGCAGAGTTGCTGAGCATTGATGTGTTGACTTCCAGCCAGTGAAAAATCATGTTTCCCTAAGAATGCAACTAGAAAGCAGAATCTACCCCGACTGAGCAAGTCTGCACAAAGCTGCCTGTGTGTTTATACAACCTCAATGTTCCCAGCTCTGGCTACCTGGCTCGAACATTCCTGTTCCCAAAGCAGAGACCCACCCTCCTCTGGGCTTCTGCGTTTCCTGTGTGTCCCACAGCAATAGCACAGGTTTCCTCGTGCTTGGATGCCGTAGGATTCTTTCCCAGCAAGTCATAGCTGTTGTAGTCGGGCTTGTGGGAACCTCTGGGGACCTGAGGGAGATTGTGGTCAGGTCAAGGAAGAACTGCTGTGTTTGAGTGGGGCTCATTATGCACGGCGGGGTGAGCGGAGCTGCAGCCCCAGCTACAACACACCTTTGGCTTTAACTGAGTTGTGGAAGCAAGTAAAGAGATCTGCATGGGAGCTACTGCAGGAGTAGAAAAGCCCTTTAAGCCTTCTCATCTGAAGTCACAAAGAATGGAATTTCCAGGCAATTAAGCCCTTATTTTCCAGCATTTGTAACGCAGCTGCCCAAGTTGCATATACTAATTTTTTTATCATAGAATGGCTTGGTTTGGAAGGGACCTTAAAGATCAACCTGTTCCAATCCCCTGCCATGAGCAGGGACACCTTCCACAAGACCTGGTTGCTCAGAGCCCCATCCAGCCTGGCCTTGGACACTTCCAGGGATAAGGAATTCATAACCTCTCAGGCAACCTGTGCCAGGGCCTCTCCACCCTCACAGCCAAGAATTTCATCCTAATATCTAATCTAAATCCATCCTCCTTCAACTTAAGGCCATTCCCCCTTGTCCTGTCACTCCATCCCTTGTCCAAAGTCCCTCTCCAGCTCCCTTGTAACCCCTTTAGGCACTGGAATGGGCTCTGAGGTCTCCCTGGAGTCTTTTCTTCTCCAGGCTGAACAACCCCAGCTCTCTCAGCTACTGTAAAGATAATTAGAACTCTGCAGTTTATCCAACCTGTTCTGTACAAGGTGACCTTGAGGAAAAGACATTTTATTTTTACTTCCCATGTTTCTTCACATGATATTGTCCCTTTATTGGCAAGATATTTCAGAGTTCTGGCAGGCAAATGTTTTTTCTGAATTTAAACATAAATCCCTTTAGCAGCAAATAACTGATGAAAGATTTATTAATTAATAACATATAGCTGCCAATTTCATTAATAAACTAATACAGCACTGAGACACTTTCAATATTCTTTATAATGAATGGCTTAATGAAAACAGTTGTTTATCAGCAAGTAAATTTTATCCTAAACAGAACAACAATCTCTTCAAAACACCAAGTTTGAAATTTGAGACCTTCTGTCAATTAACGCTCCTACTTTCTGTCACCAAAACATCCACAAATCCTAAATGTATTCCAAGCACTTAAAACCAGAACAAAACCACCACCTCTCCCTTCCTTTTTAGCATGTCAGTTAACACAGGGTTGGTTGAGGTACGGAGTGTTCTGGTGAAGAAAATGCTTACTGGAAAAGCAAAGCTGGAGAGAAGAAAATTGGCTTTTTGCCCTGAAGGTGGTTAAATGCTCATTGGGGTTACTTGCAGAGATTTTTTTTTAGTCCAAGTCTGGCTCTTGTGGAGACTCTCTCTTCAAAAATCAATCAATTTCTCAATAACAGGCAGTTTCTCAGCATCAGTGGAATGGGCACTGAGGGAAGAGGGGCAGTGCCAGGGAAAAAGCTTTTCTGATGAAATACAGACCTGAGGGTGTTCTGTTGCTCACTTTCATTGCCCAAATTCACCAAACGTGGGAAGTCAAGAGAACTTGTGCTTCTTGAAAATAATGGCCTTCGTGGAGCAAAGCCTGCTTTCATGCAGCTGACTCATCTGAAAAATAGAAATATGTATTAAATCACACATGCATGTTATCAAAAAGCACCTTAAATTCTAGAAATAGAAATAGGAGCATATCCACCTACTGCCTTCTGAAACCTGTCTCCCTGAATGATCAAAATTCTTGATGTTTTTGGAGAACATTCCTCCACAAACAGGACATGATACAGACTTTTCTTGTGGTGGTTCTTAAGTGCTCTCGTAGCCTACACCTTCCTTTAAATACAAACTAAACCAAACAAGCAGACAAAAAAGCTGCACATGAGCGCTGTGCTCTTTCTCCTGTAGAAACAGAAAAGGCTATTACATGCTTTTATCTTATTGTTATGTTTTTAGAAACACACAAACTTCTAGGAAAAAAAAAAAGTCAATCTGCCACTATTACAAACACCACATAACGTTTAACTCTGCAAATATTCATGCTAAAGTCAGGTTATTTGTCAATAATCAGAGTTTTCCAAGACAGGTTCAGGTGGAACTTGCTGGGCATCAGCTCCTGCCTGTTCCTCCTGTCCCTTTGCTGGGCACCCCAAACAGAGCCTGGTCCACCCTCTGCCCCCTCCCTGCAGGACTGATGGACATGGGGAGGTCCCTCTCAATCCTCACAGACTCTGGAGAGCCAGGATGATGGGGTGGTGAGTCCATGACAACTGCACCTCTCCAAGAACTCAGCCTGCTGACCTCCTTCTTTTTTATCTTCACTCTTTCTGCCTTTACGTTTACATTCACATGGTGGTTAACCACAAGCAGTCAGCGATCCACCAAGCTATCTTTGCATATAAAAAGGTCTGTGCTCAGATCTCCTGAGCTCAGGAACCCTCTGGTACTGAGGACACAGTGCAAGCTTTAACAGCAGGAGTAGAAGGCTCTGACAGCTGACATGACAAGGGGAAAATCCCAAGTAGTTTTATGTTTCGGGGTAAACAGAGCTAAAAAACTACTTTTGGGAGAACATTTCAGACATGTAAAGGAGTATTCTACCCTCTCACATAAGGAGAAGCAGCCACAAGTGTCTCTCACCTACCTAACAAAGGTAACAGCTATGCAGAAAGCTACTTTTTCAGAAAGGTGAAGTGATAGCCTAGACCCAGTCAAAGTCAAGAATCAAGAGAACTAAATTCAAATTGAGAGCAAGAGGGAGAGAAAGAGAAATATTATTGATGATAAGAATAATCAAGTGAATCAAGCTCAATGACACGTTGGATACCCTTTGGTCTTAGAAATTAATAAATAAAATGCATTTAACAAAAAGGATTTGCCTGGTTCATTTAGCCAAGTAGGTGCACTGTGAGCTCCATTCCTGCCATTCATCAGGATGTTTCTGCAGGTAGAACAAGAGTGTGAAAGCCTTGATCACAACCCACATCCCCTCCAAGGGGTAGAATATAGGCAACCTCCTCAGATGGAGTTCTGAGCTGCAGAATAACATATTTAGTAAAGGAACACAGCTCCAAACTGCTTATTGAGAGACAAAGGAAATCCTAAAACCTCACTCTATTAAAATGGTTCTTCTAACCTGTAGTGTGCACCTCTCCTGTTATATCTGATGGAGTCTCTTCACCTGTCCTGATGGGCTTTACTTTCTAAAGCTATGATCACAATGAGGTGTGATTTTTGTTCCTCTAAGGACTAGAGACTCTACACTACCAGGTCACTGGGGGGGAGTTCCCCAGCCAAAAACCAGTGCATCTGTCAGCCAATCTCAAGAGGGAAAATGAACTCCTTGATGTTGCCTTGCACCCATTGATGGGTGTTTTTCATGAATAGCTAATCCAAAAAATCAACTTTAACCCGTAAATTGGAGATACACATAGCTGGGGGGTTCACCAGGAGGGTCCCAATCAGATCTGGACTTTGTTGACTTGTTTTACAAGACAAAGCCAAACTGATTTGGTTAAAAAAAGCACAGAATGATCCGTTCCAGGACCAGAGTCCCACAAATTGCCTCATTATTCTTCAGCAGAAAGGCTTTTCTTCTGGAGAGGTCCTGCTCTTACACTCCACAGCTCTGTAGCTGAATTGCCTGCACAGCAAATACAGTCCATAGTTTAGCCCTTACTCAAACAACCCAGGCATCTGCTATGAAAGACTGTCAATGGAATGTGGCTTCTCCAATACAGCCAAGGGCAGCAGCTTTGAAGCCATGGCAATAATTTTAAGACAAGAGGTAGCTACCAATATAGAGAATGCATTAAAAATGCTCTTTCTTACCACAGAGTTGGGAAAAAATCTAGGACAGCAAAAGATGTGCTTCCCTTGGTTTGAAGGGATTGGATGAGGGAAAGTAAAGAGTAAACTCATCCTGAAATATTATTCTGAGGGAGACAGCCCTGATCCTGCCTGGTAGAATACAAGAGAAAAGGCTGTTTGAATGGTGTGTGAACTATCAACCACGTTATGAGGAAACCCAACCCTATTTAGTACTGGCAGTTCTCAGCTTGGGCTAATTGGGAGTTGAGAGCATTCAGCTCCCAATTAGTCTAAGCTAAGAATTGCCTATGGATGATAGGAACTATCCTATTTAAACTGTGGTGCTATAAAATAGAAATGCTTATGCGATTATTTGAGATAAATAAAAAAAAATCTGAGGATGTCTCACAAGTTCCTACACAACATGTAGCACTGAGTGAATTTTATAAGAAACACTGCAGTGAAATACTCTTTAAAACAGATTTTTTTTTATATGAACTACTTTTTCAGTGACAATAAACAACTTTCTTCTGATTTGTATCAGGTTATTCCTCAGTATCATAGACAAGAAGAGCAACATGCTCCTAAAACCACACCGGGTTACTGAAGGTTACCTAAAACCAAAACAGAAGCATGGAGAAGACAAGGCAGTTCTGGCAGGAAAACAACTGACAGGAACGTAGAATTAAGTGTTTTTAGAAACAGAAGAGACACCAGTAAATATTGCAGTAACATTTAATTAACTCACCCCAACACAGACACAATGACACCAACTACAAAAATGTAGAACATTCTGCAGTGTCCCCAACACAACCCAGGCCCTGAATTCTCCCCTGCCATCTCCTGGTGGGAAAGTCTGTCTGGACTAATTGAGCAAACGATCCCCACTTTGTGGCAGGGACGTGTCTGGTGAGTTATTTCCTTGGTACATTTTTACCTTCCCCTCTCTCCCCTTGTCCCTGCTCCTGCTCCACAAGGGCAATGCAGATAATTCCAACAGGAATGGGAAGGCTCCACAACAATTAAGCTGAATTAATTGTCAGGATGCAGCACTCCAGGGGTCAGTACTTACATGATATGGGGGAACTAAACCTTAATGAGCCCCTGCCTCACTCCACAAAAAATCCACACCTGAGAGTGAATATCGACTGTTATTCTGCATTTTCTTCAAGTGGCACAGGGTGTCATTCAACAGTGTCATCAGTCTAAACTCAAAGAGTGTTCCCCTCAGTTCCCAGGAAGTGAAGCCTCAACCTCTCTGCTCTGCTGGCACAACTTTGTAAGGCCACACACTGGATTTGGGACTGGCTTTCCACCAAATCAAGCACTGGGGAGAGGCAGCGGGAAATGGGTGAAACTCCTTAGGCAGCTATTGCCACTGATGATAATGTACAGCTGATTAAAATGTAAACAGCATTCTTTTTTTTTTTTTTGAGAAAAATCTATAAATGAAAAAAGGCCATTTATTTAGGATTATCTGGTTTTTAATCATCCTGATCTTAGTAGAGGGGATTAAACTAAGCTTCTAGTCATTCTGTTTGTGGAACAGAGCGTTCACACAAGGAGTTAATCCAGGCAAACGCTGCATTTTAAATTCATATTCCAATGTATTTCACAACAGCTCCCCGAGGGAGACAAGCCCTTATTTCCTCTGAAGGGCTTGAAACAGGATCTGAGAAATCCAAGGTCTTGTGTATATGGAAACATAGGCATAACAAGGTGAATCAACTAAAATATTGAGCTAGACAGATCGAAAACCACCTCACTTCTTAATCAGAGTAACCATATGAGGCTTAAAGCCATTTTAATTTGTTGGCACCAAAACTGTGAGTGTTTTACCTGAACCTTCTTGAATGTTCTTTGTATGTAAACAGAAGCTTTTGGGGCTGTTGCCTCAGTCAGGAGCTTCACCTTTGGGGAGACTGAACCCGACAGAGTAAGAGGCAGCAAAGGTGTCAGGGGAAGCTCAATGGGTGATTTTCAAAGAGAATTACATTCATAACTGTGGGAACATATTTGCAGGAGGGTGGGAAAGGTAAGCAGTTTTCCCTGCCCTCAAAATTCTCCTCTTTTCACAGTGTGCCCTACCCCACCTTCTGGGTCTGGTGGAGCCTGCCTACTGAGCTGGGAAACATTCTTTTAATTAATAAAATTCACAACATAGTTTGGACATGAAAAAACACGTATGAAAATATTTAGCAAAAAGCTGTGGACTCGGGGGTTCCATCAGCAAAACTGCCCACTTACAGAAATGAAAAATAAAACATGAAATCAATTAATTTATTTTTGAGCATGTTTTTCAAGCAAAGACTGTGCTCACTGCCACATGCAGCAAAGTAAAACTCTGAGGGCTTTGAACTTTTTCTGAACCTCTCAATTTTTTAAATAAATAGACCAATCATGGCACTATGTGAGTAAGACTGATATTGGTATGTACTAAAGTGCATTAGTAACAAAAATAACTACTGTAAGAAATATGATTCCTGTAAAATATGAGACATAACGGCAGTAAGATTTGTTTGTAACAGTAGTTTGTAATCAAACTATGCAAATAATCCAAAAGTTATCATAAATAATACTCTGTATTATATGTTTAGGCTTACAGCTTTAAAAAGAAAAGAATGGTGTACTACATGAGTAATCCACTAGTAAATAAAATCCTTTATTTACAGAGATAGAGTTTCTCACAGACTGACTAAACAATAGAACTACCCCTCTCTATAAACTTCACTCTCATATTTTAATGTCATTCCTTATTTTGTGTAAGGAAAAATTAATGAAAAGAGGGGTATCAAAGCATTATGTGAATGTAGATATTCTAAAGTCAGAGCCAAAAAGAGCCACATGGATATTCCCAGACATTCTATCCAGGAATAACACACAGACCAGGAGGCATCACCTTTTATATGTGCAATGGCAAAGCAATCTCTAAGCTGAAATGTTAAGGGGAAACTGGAAATGGATTTAGACCTAGTAAGGTGAAGGTTAGGAAAGCAAAGCAAAGCATGGACTGTAATCTCCAAAAGAAAACAAAAGAATTTTCACTCCATCACTGCAGTAGCTTCACTTAAATATCACCCTGGCTCCAGGTCAAGGATGTGATGCATGTGAGGGACACGGTGTTTATGTAAAGCACCACCAGTGTGAATTTCCCTTCATGGAATTATATTTTCATCCTCTTAAGTGCCTGTTCTTAACCTCAAAAAGATAACTTCATGCCATTAATTTTATCACAACTTTTTGTATGAAATTGTGGATAATGGAGAAATGGGATTTAAGGAGGATAACCCATGAATATTTGAAAGGCTCAGAATGACATAAGGAAAAAAGGGTCGAAGGCCTCTGAAAAATAAAGTTGTTTTGATTCATAGTTCACCATTACTAAATCTACATCAAGTGAGGTTTGAAAATTTGTTTAGTTCTACAGTTTTTCAGTGACTCAGTTCAGTTGTTTCCTTTCACTAGTGTTTTGTTTCCAATTATATTACTCAAATGAAACAGAAAAACTCATGCAACATGAAAAAAATTAATGTGGACCAGATAAAAATTTTCCTGCTCTATTTCTTTTTCTTAAGGATTATCTTGCTCAACAGTTAGACCACAGGAGATGGTAAGAAAATGTCATCACACTTGTGGGTGCAAAGGTAATGCTCAGTAGCCATAAATAACAGCTGAGGTTTGGAGGCCAAGAGTGGCAGAAAGTCACCCTTAACTGACAGAACATATAAATGACAGAAATTTCTCATAATGTCATATCAATATGAAGCTACTTTTGATCAGGAATGAACACCTTCAAGATGCAGAAAAAAATTATATAGGCATCACTATTTATATTAATATTGTTAAAAAAAAAAGATACTAACTGCTATTGTCTTGGTTTACTTGATACACAAATACCACAGTCAAAACAGAATGGAAAAATGATTTCATTTAACCCAGGACACCGAAAAAGTGGTCAAGATACAAACCATTTTTAGCTGAAACCAGTCCTGGCCATGTTTGAACATTAAATTTGTATCAACAACTTGTTGCAGATGTGGGATTTCTGTTTTAGTAAAGAAAAAATCCCAAACATTTCCAACTGACCACGGAAACATCAGATATTCTGTTGCCTTTCTTCAAACAAACAATAAACATTTTTGGTCTTGGCTATGAACTAACACTTTCATTGACTTATCTTTAAACTGGGTATTATAAAGCTTTTTATATATGCTCTTAAAGCACAAGAGAAGTCACATCTTTGTCAAAAAAAATCATTTTAGTCCCCACAAAGAGAAAGAAAAATCAAATTCAAGGTTGCAAATAGCACAGAAGCCCAGAATGGGTGAGGTTGGAAGGGACCACAGTGGGTCATTTGGGCCATCCCAGAGCACATGGCACAGGATTGTGTCCAGATGGCTCTGGAATATCCCCAGTGAGGGACACTCCACACCCTCTCTGGACAGTCTGTTCCAGTGGTTTACATTTTCGTGGTTGTCACTGTGATAATCATGGGCTGCTTACAGATAGTGGGACACAGTGGGCAGAGTTAAGACTGAGCAAAAACACCCAATTATGAGTCAAATGCAAAGAATGCTGAAGGAAAGTTAGGAAAGGGGGGGAAAAATAAAGAAAAAAAAAGCCAATATCAAGTATTTATCTTACATCACAATTCTTCCAAGAGCAAAAAGACTCCTCCAAAGTCCTTGGGAACTGATGCCAGCTTTGGTTGTTCTCCAGTCTTTCAGTTTGGAGTGAAAACTGACATGCGTTATCAGAGTTCTGGGATCTTTGGCCCCAAAATTCACAACAACAATTCTCCACCAACCCTTGCTTTAAAACACGAGAAAGAAGTGCTATTTTATGGATCACTGAGATCTGCATGAAGTGCAGAAATCTGCATGAAACACATGAAATCTCCAACTGTGCTCTGGGAATGCCCACAGTCCTTACACGTGCAACAACTTGGTGAGTAACCTTAGCAAAGAAGCTGGAAATTGCTATCTGCTGATAATGCACCAGATAAAACTTGCAAATCTCAGTGGCAAACAGATTTCCCACCGTCTCAGAACTGCAGGAACACCACAGTGCTTCGTTCCTTAGAGCACAGCTTTTGGCAGGAAGGCACTTCATCGATTCCATAGGAAAATTCTGTGAAAATAAGTATTTTCTTGGGTATACACTATGACACTCTTCAGCTTAGGTCACAGAGACATTGTTAATGTTGGTCCAATTCTACTTTTTTCACCTTTAATTAAAACTCATTCACCTTTAATTAAAATGTCTACACCTGTAATTACACTTGATTACAGTGTTAAGAATAAAGAGCAGGATGCACAAGAGCCAAACCAGCTATATTAAAAAGTCTGGTGTATTACTGCTATTACATCCACAGAGACTGCCTGTAATTTTCTGCAGAATCGGATTTTTTTTGTTTCCTTTTGAGCACATTTAGTACCATTTGAAAAGTGTTAAATATCATAAAAAACATAATAAAAACACCAGTGTATGTGCCCAAATAAGGCAGATACCATACAAACAGTGAAAGTCTCCATTTTTTCTATAAAGATTTGTACAAATGATGCTTTAAACATAACATTTGGTAGCAGACCAGTTACCTCAAAGGGAAAAACTCTGCCATTTCAAAACAATTTGTTAAAATCTGCATGTGCCAAAGCCCTAATCTTAAAAACCCTGTTAAAAAAAACCCTCAGCAGAAATTCTCATGACATCACCTCTCCAGTCTCTTTCCAAGTTAGTAATAGTTGTCAATACACACAAAAATCCAGGGTAATCAGGAATGAAGCAAAAAGCTGCCCCTTGACTAAGGGCTTCGTGCAGCTGGGGCTTATCAAAGCTGAGGTGCAGGTGAAATGAAGTCAGTGTTATTTTTCCAGGTACCCTGAAGTCAGAAGTATCTCCTAGGCTAGAAATAATCTTCCAAAGTGCAACGTAATCCGTGGGACAGGTGAGCTATGAATGACCTGCAGTTTCCAGGGGGTGCTGTGGGTACCTGTCCAAGTGTTCCGCAATGGGATTACAAAATTCCTCCTTGCATTTCCCTACAGAGCAGCATTCTTCCCAGGATCAATTCAGTGTTCCCTAGGTTTGCTTCCAGGGGCTGTTGCCTAAAGTTTTCAGGAGTATAGAAAAGTTTTAGTTATCATATTACATTTCTGTAAATTTTTTCCTGTAAAATTAGCAGTTGCGGTTAAAGTCTCCTCAATGATGTGAACACGTTATTTATTTTTTTTAATTACTGGATACCTCATTTTAAGAATCTAAGGCCATATACTGCAAACATTTATGCCTTGCCAGAAGCCACAGGTTGTAACATTTTCATTACAACCACACAGTAAGAGTCCCATGATCACCATCTCAAGCATCTGCTGAGGGTGCCTTTATTGTAATTTAACTGCATGGCAGGATTGTAAAACCTCTTTCCACACAGAAAGCCAAAGTAACCATTACCAAGAGTGTAATTCCAGTCCCTTTAGCTTGACATCAGCGTGGGCTCCCAGGGAGCAGGGCTGGTTCCACTCATCCCTGCTTGTTCTTCTCAAGATCCAGCTCTGGAATTGGCACAGCCAGCTCCTAAATTGACGAGAAAATGAAAGCTGGGTCTTGAGGGCAGTGATGGATAAATCAGTTTTCTGCACAACTGGATGCAGGTTTTTATCAACATAAAGGAAGCAACAGGAATATAGACCAAGGAGAAGTAGTTCCACTGTTTTTCCTGACTCTGAACAGAAACAACAATAGCAAACTTTCTTAAAAAAACCCCAACCTACTGGCCTGTTCTCCATGGTTTTCCACCTCCCTATTCTTCCCTGTGTTACCACCTTCCAAGATCTGCCAGTTCAGCTGCTGAGAGAACCACTCCCTAACTCACTTCATTCCCAGCACTCTGGATTAGTTTTAAGAGTTTAAACAGCCTCCAAGCAGATCAGCTGACGGAGCTCAGTCAGCAGCAGAATTCGGGAGGAGGATGGCAACAAGCACCTGGGAGGAGCTTCTTCATGTTCTCATCAGCCCATACAAATCTGGAAGACAAACTCTGTCCAATAGCCTAAAGCATCAGTGTAACAGCCTGACTGTGTCTTCCCTGATGCTCGTGCTGATTCTTTTGATTAAAAAAGCTGACATAATTCCCAGGTTAGAAAAACCAAGTGTGCAAGTGGAAAAACTTGCAGGAATCACTGGGCCAACTCCACTGGGTTTTACAATCCTGCCGTGGTGTTAAACACTGACACCATCAACATAACTGGCAGCATCTTTACACTTCCAGCTACAAAAAATACCAATCTGGAAGCATTTCCCTATCAGGAATTTAATTGAAAGCTTCTGAGAGAACTGATGGTCTTGTGTTCCAAGTGGGACTCTTCCCACATTGTCACACTTTAATCCAAATAGCTACAACCCTTTTCCTTCCACCAATGCTCCAGCTCACTGACCTGAAGCAGGAAATCCTGGCATCCCTAAAGACAGGTGGAAAGGCGAGAAGAATAGTGTTTATGCTGCACATTAAATAATCCATGGCCAGATAACTTTGTTAAAGTTATTCCAGCCACAGTACTAATACTACTGGAACAAAATATTTCAGGTTATAATTATTCTAATTGCCCAGCGCCAGTATCCATAATATTCCAACAAGAACCTTGGAGACAAAAACCACCAGAGGGAAAACTGTAGGAGTGACCTTGAAATCCTCCTGCCCATAACAGCACAGCCCCACCTTGTCCCTAAATCCCACCTGAATCCCCACATCCCCTTTCCTTGTCTCTACATCCTACCTGAACCACCCTCATGCCCTTTCCTTGACTCTGCATCCCACCTGAAACACCCACATCCCCCATTTCTTGTCTCTGCATCCCACCTGAAACACCCACATCCCCCATTTCTTGTCTCTGCATCCCACCTGAAACACCCACATCCCCCATTTCTTGTCTCTGCATCTCACCTGAAACATCCACATCCCCCTTTCCTTGTCTCTACACCCCACCTGAACCACCCATCCTCTAATCCTTCCATTTATAGTGCTGTCTAAACCCCACCACTTTCAATATCCTTCACACAAAACACCTTTAAAGGTGAAGGTGTACAGCTGGCAATGGAGACCTGGAAGGATTTGTAGCCAAGGGTAGACCACACAGATTTATTTACAGCTTCCAGACTCATAAGTGTCCCGTGCAACCAGAATTTGTGATTTCTTGCAAGCATTAATTGATAACACCAAGTTCTCGCTCGACTTGAATTACTTCTTAAGACACTCTTCATTTTGATAAAATGCCTACACTTAATTTCTAGACATTTTTTCAAGTAGGTAGGCTCAGAAATACTGGCTGTGCTGTGAGAAGAGAAAGTAAATTAAGGAGGAAATGTGTATTTTGTATAATTAGAATGACAGATACCCCCCCTTAGTAATTACAAATGCTTTCAGGGGTGAGTGGCTGACTCTAAAACAACAGCAGTAAATAGAGCTCTCTTTTCCAACAGCTTTCTGCCAGGAACACCTCATATCTCTATTCAGCCCACTTCTTACCTAAATAACCACACAAGTATATCATGCCTGGAGGAAAACTAAGTGCATGTTGGGATTTGCATGTATTTCATGGGAAAAAAGTAGTGAAAAAGGGAGGAGAGTGAATGAGAAGTAGGTGCATTTGCCTCCAGGACAAAGTTTCTCATTTTTCTCTTTGATTATGCAATCTGAACTCCTCTTTTTTGCGTCTTTAAAAATGGTGCTTTGTCACTGATTCCAGTCTCTTCAGCAAAAATCTTCTGTTTGCATCAGCATGGACTTCCCAGGAAGGCAGTAAAGCAACTATTCTTTACCTTTGAAGACACATATGGCCCCAAACCCAACCTGCTCCTGCCCAAATATCCCCAACCATATTTGCAGTAGAGCAATCTGGAATTTTATACCCTAACTAGGGCCCTTGGGTACAAGTGCCATCTGTATGTCTGTCAGACAAAGGCATTTATTCTTTGGAAAGCTCACACTAAGGTCTTAACACAGGCATGGGTGTGGAGAGAAGGGAAAAGGAGTGTGAGCATGCAGTTAATTTATTTATTTTTTTATAATCTACCAGCCAGCATAATAGATAGAGAGCCATTCTTTTTTATCTACTTCTCCTTGGCACAGCCAGGGATAGAACTTCCCCACCCCTTAATGAGCTGATTTGATTTTTTAAGGGGCTTTTTTGTTTGTAAACCACCCCTTTATGCCAGTGTCATCCCCGTGACAACACTCCTGTGCCTGACTTGTGTGCAGGTATCACCTAGGTCTACTCTGTGCGTGAGGAAGGACAGTCACTCTGGAGAAAACATTGCCTACAACCTTCCAAAAGCACTGAAATGTGGGCCTTCTTCCTTCCCTTATCCTGGAGCATCTTCCTCCTTGGTCTCTGCGTGTTGCACATGACACACCGAGCCTGTGAATCCAAACCTTTGGATTTAATTTGTGGTAAACTGAACACACACTGACACTCTCCCCTTGCACAAGCAACAGAACATGGATTCTACTAGAAAAAAAAGCATCTAATAATCACTGATTAATAATAAAATAATCACTAATTAATTAACAGCCCTGCAGCCACCACAGCTCAGCACAGCAGGCTGAGCACGTGTTCTCTCACATGTTTCTTAGCTATACTTCTAATGTGCTTTGTTGCCTCTCAGGTCCCTCTTTCCCTTCAGTTTTGAATCCGTTTCCTGATCCTGAGAAAGTTGGGGCCATTTAGCCTGGAGGAGAGAAGGTTGTATGGAGACCTCACAGCACCTTCAATGTCTGAAGGAGCCAGAGGGAGACTGTTCACGTAGAGACAGGACAAGGGGGAATGGATTAAAACTGAGAGAGTGCAGGGTTAGATTGGATATTAGGAAGAAATTCTTCCCTGTGAGGGTGGGCAGGCCCTGGCACAGGATGCCCAGAGAAGCTGTGGCTGCCCCTGGATCCCTGGAAGCGTCCAAGACCAGGTTGGATGGGGCTGGGAGCACTCTGGGCTAGTGGAAGGTGTCCCTGCCCATGGCAGGGGTGAAACTGGATGATCTTTAAGGTCCCTTCCAACCCAAACCACTCTATATTTCTATGATAACTAGCAAAAGGACAAGAAGAAACAGCTTCACATTGTGCCAGAGGAGGTTCAGGTTGGACATCAGGAAGAATTTCTTCACAGAAAGGGTGGTCAGGCATTGAAGTGGCTGCCCAGGGAGGTGGTGGAGTCCCCATCCCTGGAGGTGCCCAAGAAACAAATGGACGTGGCACTCATGGCATGGTGATGTTCAGTCACAAGTTGGACTCGATGATCTTGGAGGACTTTTGCAGCATCAATGACTCTGATTTTATGTTCTCCAAACACAAAAAGATGTGAGTCCTGGAGACACCGAGGTTCCTGTGAGCTCTGTGAACACAGCCAGCTGTGCTGGGAGGAGACACTGGAACGAGCACGTGGCTTGAGGGGAAGGCTGGCAGAACTTGGCTGGTGTTTGCCCTCATTAACAACACCCAGCGCGTCAATCCCTACGCAAGGAATTCTGGCAAACGAGCCAGAGCATGTGCAGTCTCCTTCCCTGAGCCACCATCATGGCAAGAACCTAAGGCTCAGGTGGGCAGCAGAAGGGTGGAGATCAGTGGAAAATCAGCACCATTAGTTTCTCCTGATTTTAATTCATTCTGCCATTACTACACAATTTTCTTTTCTTTTTTTGTAGCCTTTTTTTCTGCACTTCCAGGACACCTGAAAAACTTTTTAGAATTGAAATCTGCAAGCAAACAGAACAGTACAGGAGGGCGTTCAACTGACAGCAAAAATAAACCCCAAAACAATTCAACACATTAGAATTGAAAAACTTTTAGTTGAATTAAATCCCCAGAGTCAGTATTTTTAATTGCTTTTGGTGTCAGCTGCTCTACAGTCATCACACCCAATAATCAGCTTTTCTAAAGTGTTGGCAGCTAACTGGTCAACACAGCTCATGGATAAGGCACAAAGACAAAAGCATTACATTACAAATGATGATGGGATCCTGCCTCTGTCCTGTCTCCTGGACAAATCTCACCCTCACTGCCCCTTTCAGCTCAGATGGTGGGAATTTGTTTATCAACAGTGAGCCTGGACACTGGATAAGTGATCCAGTGTGTCAGCCATGGTCAGCTGTACAGGAGAGATGGAGAGGAACTTTACATGCAGTGACAGGGTGAGGGGGAATGGCTTTAAACTGACAGAGAGTAGGGCAGGATTGGATATGAGGAAGAAAT
The DNA here is from genome assembly GCA_013396655.1 of Campylorhamphus procurvoides. Lineage (NCBI taxonomy): Eukaryota > Metazoa > Chordata > Aves > Passeriformes > Dendrocolaptidae > Campylorhamphus > Campylorhamphus procurvoides. Next base: position 90,214 of record WBMV01008686.1, read on the forward strand.
TCTTCCCTGTGAGGGTGGGCAGGCCCTGGCACAGGTGAAGCTGTGGCTGCTTCATCCCTGGAAGTGTCCAAGGCCAGGCTGGATGGGGCTTGGAGCAACCTGGGCTGGTGGGAGGTGTCCCTGCCCATGGCAGGGGATTGGAATGAGATGATCTTTAAGGTCCTTTCCGACCCAAACTATTCTGTGCCTCTGTTGCAGGTGCTGCTTGTGCTGAATCCTGTCTGAACTGACCCAGCACAGGACACATGCAGAGCAGCCTTTCAGCACCCAGGAGGGAAAATAAATCCAGAGGAGCATTCTCAAAGCATTTTAGGGCAAGAAATGTATTTTCCAGTCGTGGTTGTAATGTATGGTGAAGGACCTGTGGCTTTTTACAGTGTTCCAACATTTTTATTCAAGACATTTTAACAGCTTCTTGCCATACACAGTGCAAATAGCACAGCAGTCTCTCAGCACCCGAGAAAATCACTCTGAGCTGAGGAAAAACATGATAGAAATAGTTTTTTTTTTCCCTTTATCCTCTTGCCACCATGACACTTTGGGTTTGCTATAGGGCAAAAGCCACTATGTGAACACAAACCTCATAACTCAGAGATAGAAGTGACTTTGGTCTGTCTCCAAAAGCCCTTTTCAAGCAGAGCCTCGCTGTGCATCGTGGTGTGGTTGAGCAGTATCCTCTTCCTGTATTTTTCCTACTCCCTTTACATCACATTAGGCCAGCACACAGCCAAAAAAAGGCACCCAAAAATACAGGGGTTAAAGATTTTCCAACAGGTACACCCAAATCAATAATAAATATCAGGCCAAAGGGAATTAGAAGGAGTGACTTATTATTACTTTAAATAGCATCAAGAAAATCTCACTACTAATTCCCAAAGCAATGCCAGCAAAGCTATTTACCCCATGCATTTGCTTGTAGTACTTTCAGTTTGTATATGACTGTCATTTGGATGTGTGGGATTTATTCCATTCCTAGTTTTCAAGAAGACAAATTGAGACATCTTTATGTATGCAGAACCCTAGCAAATCACTCTGACAAACTGGCAGGAAATTCAGTTCCTGAAATAAATCCAACTGTTTCCTGGCTCTTAACTTCAAACAATCTCTGGAACAATAAAATGGTACAGACATGTAGCTGGTTAGACTGCCAGGAGACTGACTGGTAAGTTTCTGCAAAAATATTCACTTTTCATAGTGACACAGGTTAAAAAAAAATTAGTTTTAGAGAGTGTAATAGCACTTGATACAGTCAGTTTTCCTGAGAGAATTCACCACATAGCACAGCCAAGGAAGGTTCGATCTCCTCTGCTTTCAGTTACCAGTAACAAGCTTTGGAATAAATATTTTAGAGCACCACTATCCCATGTTTTGGTACAAAGTTCTGTGAGATAATGATTGGACTTACTGCTTTTGAAGCAAGTCTTTGTGATTTGAAGAAGAGATGTTTGATACCTTAATTAAGAGACAGAAAAGAATAATACTGGTAGAGAAAGGGTTCTGTACCTCGATGCTCCTTTACTTCAGAGCCTGTGTGCCACAAACAGCATTCAATTAATTAATAATCTCAGCCAGAAACAATACACAGAACACGACAAAGCAGCACTCCTTTGGCTCCAAGTAATTCCAGTTTGTGACTGAACAGTTGTTATGCAAAAATCTCCAGTGTATGTGGCTGACAAAAAAAATAACCTTCACATCCTACAGCTGAAAAGACAGGCAACAAACGGGCAGAGGAAATTTAGATTGCACATCCCTTACGTAGCTTTATTTCTTGTGCAGTTTGAAAACAGCATCAGTACAACTTTGGCATTCACCTGAAAAAGGCTTAGGTGGGAGAGCACTGGCAGTCACTGCTTGTCCAAGGTAAGCTCTGTCTGAAAAGGCAGCAGTTTCCAATGTCTCCAAACAAAATAATTTGAAACGAAAACAAACAGAGTAATTTGAGTTGAAATTTTTCCATGGTGCAGCACACCCAAGATACAGCTGTGTTCTCATAGGGATGCTAATAACAGTAGTAATAAAGTCATGCTGAGAGATGATGAGGTACCATAGCAAGGGCTGCAGGGAAAGTCACTGTCCTGTCTCAAAGGCAGATCTGGGGAGATCAGCTTTCAGAGAACTTTCTATTGCTTGACATAGCCAAAGCACTTTCCAGTGGTTTTATTCTTCCTTTCCCGAAGCAGAACATTATTCAAGATGATTTTTAAATAAGAGCAACCACCCACTGGAACAACCTCCCCAGGGATGTGATAGAGTCCCTGTCACTGCAGCCTTTAAAGATGCAATTGGGCAGGGTGCTGGATAATGATGAGTCTGTGAATCTATAACCTCACCTAAGCTCCCTTTCCCCAAAAAATGTTAGACCAGATCATCTTTTGAGGTGCCTTCCAACCTGGGCTGTTCTATGATTTTGGGGATACTGAGAGACCACCAAGGGACATTTCTATGTGACCACCCACATGCAAGCATTTATTGTGTGATCATTCCTTCTAAAATCAGCTGGAATCAATGCCAGCCAGAAAGGTAAGATCCTACCTGCCTGGATGGGATTCTGAAGGCCAGGCAGCATGGGAGGGATGCCAGGCCCCAGGAGTACAGAAAACCAGGGGACCAAATTGGGGTAAAGAGGTTTTATAAAGCCAGAGAGGTCTCTAGTGGTCCATCACCCCCATGTGTGATTCTTATCAAATGGGAAATCACGTGCTAAAACTTGATTCAATGCAGCATCAGTGCTACTGTCAGTAGTATTAACATAGAGCAGATGGATTCTGCTAAGGCAAAAAACCTTTTCTTCCCCACTTCAAAGCTTAATCACCATTTACATATGTCTAAACAAAACTTTGATCTAGCAGATATTCTACATGCAGCACTGCAACCCTCTGTGTGTACATATCTATATATCTTTTTAGATGTTAGCCATCTTTAATTTGCCATAACAGCTCCGACCTAGGACCTTTCCACTTGCTTTCCTTCCCCTTTCCCCCCTCCTCCAAAGCACCCTGCCAAAAGATAACATGCCTTTAGCAATTAAGCACCAAACACAGGAGGAAAAAAAATGTCAAGTACATAAACACCATATTTCGTGGGTTTGGTGTGGAAGGGAAGCACTTGTGGACAGGACAGCCAAGAAGAAACTTAACTAGCTCAAGCCAGTGGTGAAATAATCTGGGAACTGTACTTCTTGGGATATCGAGAGTCTAAAAAATCACAAGATCTCAGAGTATTGTGTGAAAAGTATCTGAGGAAGACAGAAGGGGGTAGGGAATGAAAAGTTCTCTTTCCCACACCACTAACAGGTATTTTCTCCTTCTGATATGTATCCTTGTCCCATCAAATACAGGTCGTCCCCCCCATGCAGACATCTTATAGACTTGTTGACATTTACAGAAAAGTTTTTCTGCTCCTCTGACACACAAAATCCATCACCAGAAACCCCTTTCTTATTTGTGTCCTGCAGCTTGACAGAGAGCCTGGCACAGGGAGGCTCTGGACACTGCTATGGCACAAAGAAAACCACTGGAGGTTAATTTTAATATCCAGACATTTATACTTTGGAAGAATTTGTTGTAGAGATCATAAGGCATCCTTTAGGGCTCAAGTAGTCTATGTTAATAGAGACTTTCAAAGCTGAAGTCATCCCTACTCACATTTTTGCTAATACATAGAACATTTTCATAAATATGATAGGCACAGACAGGATTTTTACAACCATCAATCCATCCTCACTGTCAAACACAGCAGCTGCTTTATCCTCAGCAAAAACCTCCAGCACAGTTCTGTGGCTCAGTCTGCTGCCCCAAAGGACCTTGTTTTTTCAGCTGGAAGGGGAGATTTGCCTTTCAGGATTCCAGGCAGCAACATATATATATATATTATATATAACTTTTTTAGTTTATTCCTTTTTGCTATCAGCTCATTTTTTCCTGTGGGAACAATACTATCTTCTTGACATGCAAAAGTCCAGACTGCACATCAATGTATGGAGAATGGAATGAAAGTGAAGTGTCAGCAAAGATGTCTTTGACCCAACCCCACTATTTGTATTCCCAACAGTCATGCAAACCTTGCCCCTTATACACTGGGGCACACTGACTCCATGTGGCAGGACACAGAATATGCTTCAGACATTCCTTTTTCTTGCATTTCACACAGTCCTGTGTGTGGCTATGGATTCTGGAAATAAGTTTTGGAAACAGAAGGAAGAGAATCCACACGTTATTTTCGTGAGAAAGGGCAACATGGGGATGAAAAAATTAATGACTCGTATTGGTAACAGTGTTTTTCACACAAATATTCACCAGGAACACACAGTAAAGTACAAAGGCTATATATATATATATGCATATGTATATATATATAAAAAGAATGCTTTCTCAAATGTTTATTACACGATGAAATAAGTCTAATTGAAAAAAATTCACATCCTGAACTTGATCCAAGGGGACTGATTGCTCTTCAGGCCTATTAGCTAAAAGCAAGATTGAAAGAGCAGGTTTGAAAAATTACATAAAACTGTATCACATTCCTTTTTTTTCAGTTTGCAATTGGTTTGATTCAAACTTGACTAGAAGACCATGAAAGTTGCTTTACCATCAGACCAGCTATCTGATTCAAGTAGCACTAACACTGTGATGGGTACAGGGTTTTTCCCATGACTAAAATGGAAATACTTTGTGAAATTGATATATTTTCTTCCACACCACGCTCATGCCCACCCCAAAGCCCCACATTCCACCTATTTACCAATGTTGTTAGATACAAGACCTAAAGAAGGTAAGAAACAATTATTGTTTTGCCTGCTTGTGTCTTCACATTTCAGTCTCTACCAGCTGACCACAAGTACATTCCACTCACTGTGAACAAGGTCTTCATATTTCACCTCCAGACTGCAAAGAAGTGACATGGTATGGCTGAAAGGGTGTTTTACATCACAAGTGCTGTAATATTTAGGATTTCCCTGCTTTGGTTAAGGTGTATGATGATGCACCTGTCAAATCTCAATCTTAACTGCACAAGTGCAAGGGGATGCTGAATTTGTGGTGAGATTTTTTTTGTTGTTTTGTTTGTTTTTTTAAGACAGTGCAAGGTCTAGAGACAGCATGAGAATCTCAGATAGGGGTGTCGCAGGGGGCTATGCCAATTTTACCTCACAATCTCACTGTATAAACATTTCCCCATCTCTGTTTGGTATCAAGCAAATTAGAAATTTTCCTAAATGTCTGTATGGTGTTTTTTTTTTGTTTTTTTTTTGTCTCTGAGTACTGTCCATTTCCAAACTCCCCAAAGTATAAATTAGTAGCTGTACATCTGCTGCTGCTGCTGCTCTGTCTGAACGGGCTGCTGCCCTGGCTGCTGCTGCGTGGCCGGTGCCTGGGGCTGCAGGACATCAGTCTGAGGCACTGACCTCCAGGTCAGCGGGTGCTGTTCCGAGATCTGGTTCCCCAGAGGAGCAATGGAGTTCACCAGGGTGGTCAGGTTTATAAAATGGGCCACGGACTGGGGGTTGGGTGCCTCTGGCTGGGGCTGGATCTGGATGTCGCTCTGGCGGTTGTGCAGCATTGCAGAGCTGCTGACGGTGTCGAAGGTGACGGTGAGGATGGAGTTGTCCAGCTGCAGCTGCCTCTCAGGGGTGGCCAGGTGGCTCACGGCCACAGGCTGCAGGTTTGTGAACTGGGTGCCAGCTGCCGTCGTGATGGGGGTGACTGTGATGTTCGTGAGCCCCACGGAGCTGGAAGGGGTGGTGACGTTTGGGTCGCCGAGGGTCACCACCACCTGGGGGAAAACACAAAGGTCACCTCGACCTTATACCTTGCACCTATCAAGTATCGTCAAGGAAGACCACCCGAGGGGCTCATGTGTTGCTGCTGCCAGCAGGAGAAGTCACACACAGAGGGGAACATAGAATGCTTGGAACATAATGATTTCCACATACAGAAGTAAGATGGGAGAGAGGGATATGCAACATTGAAAACAAGCAGCCCAATTAACAAGCTTTTAATCACAGCTTCAGCCAGTTAGTGGCACCTGGCAAACAAGGTGACAACACTAAAGGCAATGAAAACAAATGTAAGGAGTTTACTTATGCAATTCCTTGTTTTTTAGAAGTCTCTATCCATCTTTGCATTAAAACAATTTATCAAATCAGCTCCAAACATTCCAATCACACTTTTGTGTTTGCAGTTAGCCAAAAAAAAAAAAGGTTATCCCTCCAAGCAAGGCCTGAGACCCACCACCCTGCTGCTGGAACTCACCTGCTGGATGCTCTGTACAGCTGAATTTGTTTCATCTCCAACATTCCCTGTGAATTCACCTTCTTTCTCTGGGTATTCACTGAAGGCAGGATCCTCAGGCACTTGAGCTTCCTCCTCCTCACCTGACTTTTGTTTTCGTTTCTGGCCGCGTTTAGGAGCCTTTATATGCTGTTTCCCTTCTGGTACTTCGCCCTGTTCCAAGGCTAATTCCGGCTGGAGCAACACATTTCCAAACAAAACATCAAGTCCTTTTGCTTAGTGAAGTTCCAAGTAAGAGCCTATCACCTGAAGCTGTTTTACTGTCAGTTCTCAAGCACAGAAACAAACTTCAGCAAAAAACCTGATTTGGGGGAATGAGACCTCACCCTGTAATTACTTCTGCTTTACCAGCACTCCTGTTATACAACCAAGCAGATCAAGAACCTGCAGCTGCTTGGACATGTTACACTGGGGCTGACTCTGAAAAAGCACATTCCTCACCCACAGCCTATGCCCAGCTATGTTATGTGCCAAAAATGTCCCCACCTCACCCTCCAGTAGGCCTGGAATGTACCTGAACAATCCCAATTGAAGAGGCATCAATGGTAGTTGTCTCTGGAAGCTGCTCTAAATCATCAATTCTCACTGAAAGGATCTGTAGACAAAGAGGTATCAGCTGGTGAACTGCAGTCAAACAATACAGCACCTTCCTTATAAATCCTGTCACAAAGCAAATATGATGTAATCTAACATTTTACACACATCTCTTAATGCGAGGGAGTTAACAATGGCTTTTTTCTAAATACCCTTTTGGCATAAAATCTTCTCATTCTCACTGAAAACCAGCAAAGTTTAGAGACACCAGTAGAAGAATATATTTATTTTCATATTCTAGACAGAACACAACCCACTGGGAAGTGATGAATTATATAGAAAACAATGTGTTTGAAAAAACCCCTGTGTGCTACTTCATTATTTTCAGCTGAATCTATACATCTCAGCTCTTCAAAGAAGAGAGCATTTTTAATCCCCAAATCAATAAATAAAGCACTTTGTTGACTTCCTTCACAGTCATCATGATAAAAGAGCAAAGCAACAATAATGGTAAATTAGTAGTTTTAAAATAAAAAGCCTCAAAGGGAATGGACAAGCCTTAGTCAAACCTCAACAAGAAATGCTGAGGAGAAACACAATAGCTATTCAGAAAATGAGAACAGCAAAAAAACCCTGCTGGGGTCAGACAAAACATCCCTCTAATCCAGATTCTCCCCAGTCAGCATTCATCTTAAATACTGAGAATAATTTTGTATCATCAGCAGATGCTGCCACCACTTCTCTCTTCACCACTTCTCTCAGATCACTTCTGAATACTTGAGAACACAATGGGGAAAAAAGAATCCATTATACTCAGTAATGGATGAAGACAAAACATGAAAAAACATACATTTAAGCTGAGCCAGAAAAAGAAAAAGGGTTTAAATAAACAGAAGAACTTAATTTTTAGGGACTGGCAATCAGGTATGTTTGCTACTAAAACATAACACAATGAAATGCTGATTCAGTTAAGTGCATGTCTCACAGACACTACCTAAAACTGGCACCAAAAGAGCAGAAAAGAAAGAGAGAGAAAAAAACCTAATTCCTTTCAAGTCACTGAAGGCCATGATCACCCTTATAAAACCCCAAAACCAAACCCCCCCACAATCCACCTGCCAAACTAACTCACCTCTGGATGTTTACGCCTCATATGCCGACTCATGGAGGCTCTGGTAGAAACCTTTGTCCCACACAGTTGACAGCTCTGGGCTTCCACCTTGTCATGAGTGAGCTGGATGTGCTTCTGCAGCATGTAATCAGTGACATACTTCTTATCACACACTGAACATGTCCACTGTTTTCCTACTGGTGGCAGATGGAAGGAAACCCAACAGATGAGTATCATATTGTCAACATCTCAACAAGAGGAACTACTTATGTTTGGTGACACCAGTTCCAAGACTGGCAGGTCTAAAGCAAGTCTAGGAACAAAATTAAGATATTGTTGTTGGAAACTGTTTTTTAGAGGGTTTACCTGTATGGATCAGCTTGTGAGTCTCCATTGTATTTCTCTCACTGAACGTCTTGCCACAGAGTTCACACATGAAATCTTTGATTCCTGCATGAAGAGCACATTTAGCATCTGTCAAAGCAGCCTGAGGTATGTGGGACAATTCAGAGTCTCACATTACTGACATTAAAACCACATAAAAAACACAGCCAAACAAGCAGAAGCAGCCCAGCTTCACCAGCTATTTTTATCTAAGCCATGGCACTATATCTGGCAGAAAATAAATCCAAGAGAAACTGATGTGGGAGGTAAAATTTTGGTTTGGGAAATGAGAATCTGAAGACTAACCAAAAACAAAGGCAACACTCTAGACCTACCCTACACCAAAACAACCACTCAAAAAAGCAGAACTTGAAACCAACTAAACTGTATCTTTCAACTGTAGAGAAGGTGGTCTTGGCTGAGAAGAAAACAAAATCTCCCTTTTCAAAAGCAGAATATGTGTATTTTTATAGTTTTCCTGTTACCCTCTGATTGTTCTAGGTAAGGGCTCTCTTAGGAAGCACTAAGTGAGTCAGTGGCACTTTTAGAGTCCTCACCTGTGTGCCTTTTGTAATGCTTCAGCATATTGACCTTCTGTGCAAATTTTCGGTGGCATTCCTTGCACTCGTATTCCTTAATCCCTTTGTGGAGTTTCATGTGGTGACGAAGCGCGTGTTTTGTCTTCATTCCTGTGAGGCAAAAGGCACAGCAGGACAGTTACTCCACTGCTCCCTCCTTCAGAGAACTCAGGATGATCATGTGGTTGCCAAAAGCTCTAAGCTTGTATTTGCTGCGAGTCCACAATTGCATATTTTTAATTGTTTGTGTAGCAATGCACATTAACATTATTACTTTAATTCCAGGGAAAAGCTCTGGAAAACATGTGAGTAACCACTGAGGAAGAAGCAAAACAGCAAGGACAAGCAAAGACAAAGCATCATTAGGTGTCAGTTTTACTACTGCCTTCCACTAAAATACCAGTTCAGATTTGCTCAAGTTGTGACGTGAGCAATTAAAAAAGTCAAAGCGACTTCGACTCTTTAAGGCTCTTACAGAGAGAAATTATTCTATTTCTTAAGCCTGAAAACAAGTCTAGAATGGAAAAAAAATCGACTTTCTTTCACTTTTGTGCTGCAAATGCATTAGAACCCAGCCAGGTGTTTTATAAAAATCAGCGTTTTCTTACAGGCCACAAAACTAAATTGTATAAAATTAGAGTTTATGTAACCATAAGGCTCCTGATGAATACAGTTTCTACCTGTCAAAAATGCAGGATTTACAGCACTCCCAGACCTTCCCAAGAGTCTAAGAATGGAAGCTTTAATTCAGATAGTCACCTGCTATTCAGTATCACAATTAATGGAAAACAAGGCATCAGACATACCTTTGCCACATTCTGCACACAAGTATTCTCGGATATTATCATGGACTCGCATATGTTCTTTTAACATGTCTTTCCTAGCAAATGATTTGCCACATTGCTCACAAGCATGACTTTTTACACCTTAAAAATAAATTTAAAAGACAACATAAACAAAAAAATGTCAATGAAAAATGTGCTAAAAATCCTAAAAATTGACTAAAGTGGTGAGTAAAGAGGGCAAGAGCCCCCCTGTTCTGCCAACCACACCTTTCATGCATATTGTAGCCCAAACTAAATTAGAAGATTCTGGAGAGAGAGAAAAGCTGTTTCTTTGTGTGAGATCTGAAAAAAAAAGGTAAAGCCTAAGGTAGGAAAATACTGAGTAGCATGAAATAGTAATGAGCTGTTAAAATGATTGTGCAGTAGCAGTTTTCAGCCTGTGTAATGGTGAGAAGGTGACATGGATAAGGATTTGGGGAAGTACAGAATACAGAATTAGGTGAATCCTGCAACATATTAACTAGGAATTTGGATTGTGTGCCCAGATCAAATCTCCTTAATATTACCTGCCTTAGAAACCCAGTCTACCCTAAAAGCAAAAATATAGCATTTATCTCATTGTAACTTAGAGTAAAACCCATAATTTATTTCCTCCAGACAAAAAAAAAGACAAGACAGGTATTGGCAATAGAAGTTTCTTTTTAGTACTGATAATTATAAACACAACATTTTTACCTGTATGTATAAGCTTATGTCTTTCCAGATTTCCTATACTGTTAAAAATCCTTCCACAGATTTCACATGGATGGATATATCTGAAACCAAAGAGACCAAAAACTGTGATTCTTTTCTTGAGATAGAAGTGATTATCAGGCATCTCTGTCAGTAACTGCATTTTATTTTATAAAAGTTCCTTGAAACATTAATGAATTTTTAAAAGGGGCCTTAAGAAACCCATAAACTGACTGCAAGCTTGGAGCAGCCTGGCATTGCTATTCACTCAAATAATAGTTTTAACAAAATATTTAGTAAAATCATTGATTTATACTTTGCAAAGCCCAAACTGGGAGGTTGTTGACTAATCATCTGTGAGAAGGCAACCACCAGTAACATGTATTTCAGGCTTTTAATAAACATTTTAACACCCATTTATAGTTTTCAGGTATTGTAGTACAGCCCGATTACAGAGAATATGCAGAGTTGGAAGGGAGCCACAAAGTCCAACTCCTGGCCCTGCACAGGACTATCCCCAAGAGTCATACCATGGCCTTGAGAACATTGTCCAAACACTTCTTGAGCTCTGTGAGCCTTGGTGCTGTGCCCACTGCCCTGGGCAGCCTGTTCAGTGCCCAACCATGCTCTGGGGGAAGAACCTTCTTCCAACACCCAACCTGAACCTCCCCTGACACAACTTCAGGCCATTCCCTCGTGTCCTGTCACTGGTTCTCTAAAATCCCCAAGTGGCAGAGCCATTGTAACTCCAAGAAGACAGTTCCTCTTGTCAGTGCCATGTGTTAAGCTCACTTCTGCACGTTGGGGTCGGGCAGGTTCTCCCGGTGGATGACCATGTGTGCGTGGTACGTCGCCTTCAGGGCAAAGCGCCGGTTGCAGATGCTACAGCCATAGCCCTTCTCCTTGTGCACGTCCATGATGTGCTTCAGGTACTCCTTCCCTCTGCCAAAAGTCAGCTGGGGAAGGAACCAATAGTGAATGAAAGGGGGAAAAAGTCCTTGGGCACAGCGATGAGCTGGGAATGCATCGCCAGGATGGCGAGTCGGCATGAATCGACATGAATATCCCTGTGTGTCACTTAAATATCCTGTGTGTCACTTAAATATCCTGTGTGCCACTAGGTGAAAAACCTGTGAAAGCTGGATTTAGGCCTGAAGCCCTTTGGCTGTTGCAAGCACACTGTTACAGGACATCAGTTCATTTGGAAAATCTGCTTGAGATGGTGTCTCCACGTCTTACGCTGCACAAGAAGAGGACACAAAAATATGCCTGCACTGAGGAACACCCTTGAGGAGAGCCGTGTTTCAGCTCTACCAGCTGTCAAAGTGAGGATGCCACAGACATAAAAAATGTCTGCTGAGCTCTAAGGCCATGGTGAGCTCCAGTCTGCACAGTCAGCTTTGGCACTGGCTTCAGGGCACCTGCAGTTTCCAGGCATTGAAGGGCAGTGATTCTAACTTAGCTCCTGGAAGTGCTGCAGCTACAACAGACAGGTGTTCCACTGCTGAGCTCCCTGGGCTACATAACCCTGCACATCCCCAATGATCCAGCATATCCAGATATGCTCCACAACGTCAGGGCCAAGTGCCATAATGACATATCTTTTGCTCCAATTCTGGAACTCCTCAGGGTGTTTCTGACAGCACTGCACAGCTTGGCAAAGATGTACTTTGGTATGAGAAAAAACACAGAGAGATTCCTAAGAGCTCAGAAGAGAGATTTCACCAAGACTCATTGTTATGTTGTTCTCCCTTTGGCTGTTCAGTTTCCCAAAAGAGCCTTCCCATCTCCTCACAGCAAATCTCATTTTCCACATTTCATTTCCCTCACACAACTGTTCACTTCACAAACACCTGCAAAAGCCCTAACCCCCCCCCC
>WBMV01008686.1:102523-128865 GCA_013396655.1 Campylorhamphus procurvoides
AGCTTCCAAGAAGAGGTTTGTGACTGTGAAGAGCACACAATTTGATGTAGTTTATGTACCCATGCAGTGTCAGGCAGGAAAATTAGCACATTGAAACAACCATGTGATTAACTGCTGCAATACCACACCTTCTCATGTTCACTGGTATGATCTTAAAATCAGCTTTCACTTATAGCAGTTCACAGACAAGAACACAAAACTCAAGTATTATTATCTCCAGGTTACAAAATGAAGATAAGGTAAGAACTTTCACCACATTTAAGTGTGAATTGTGAAATAAGTCAGTGGCTTAACTACCAAAACTCCTTTGTCCCTGTCAGTTTGGCCAATTTTGCTGTTCTCACTTTTATTTTTTGCGTCCCACCTGCCCCAGCACAGTAAAGGCACAGAATCCAAATGAGCCTCAAGGACCTTGTTATTTCTGTACAAAATGGCAAAAGTCATGCAGCAAAAGGTTTCAAAAGTCTTCCTCTCTCAGCTGACAGCTGAGCAAACAACATTCTAGCAGTACCTCTAATATCACCCTGTTAGTAAAAGAGCAGGCCAAGAATAAGCAGTGACACTGAACATAAGCAGCAGTCCTAATCCTCAAAAAACTGGATATCCACTAGAGGACCATCTGATCTCAGCAAAATTAATCAATTTGTGGACTGTATAATTCAGAAATGCTGTAATGATTTTAATCTGCACATATTTAAAAGGTAGCATGATACTTGAATGTTCCTTTATTGATTTTTCCTCCAGATTTGCTTTTTTCCACACAGGTAAACAAATGTATCTGTATTTAAGTTGCTGGACATAACCTAAAGTCTTATGGAACAGCATCACTTCACAGATTAGAGGTAACAACAACTGCAGACCTGTGGGCTGGCCTTCTCTTTGAAAGCCCTTGATGTTATTTAAAATTCTGAATGATTTATAAACATCTCCACTCTCCCATCCCCATCCCAAAAAACAAGTTAATTTGAAAGTATTTAAAGCTACCTGGCACCTTTTGCAGCTATACTTGTGGGGCTCAGAATCTGCACTTTCATCAGAGTTGTCATCATTTTCCTCTGATGAGATTCCAATTTTACCAATGAACTCTTCTCTCTGGTGATCATCCATGAGGGCTATGTCCTGTGTAGAGTGAGAAAGAATATTTTTTAAGGAGATTAAACTTCTTCTATAAAAGGCAAGGCCTTGTCACTATTTATTGCCTTGCCTTAACAATTGCTGTAATATTATTTATTTAAAATATTCTCCTACTTCATTCAATCTGGGTCAATAACGTTCCTCTATCCATGACTACTGTTTATTCAAACAAAGAGTATTAAATTGTTTTCTGTGTACCTTAATGTAAAGAGACTCAGCTGATACAGTATTACATCTATAAAAGCATCTTTATGACAAGAACTGAGTGATAAAATTCCCTTTCAATTCAATTCCTTACAATTCAGTGATAACCTACTTATGTCAAAACAATCTGCCTTTTCTAATTAAATATTAACACAATACCTTAAAATGGACATGAATATGATCTCTCAACACATCCACCCTGAAAAATTTACGTCCACAGATTTCACAAGTGTATTTCTTGTCTCCATGTGTTAGAAGGTGTTTGTTCATGTTGCTCCTACATGAAAATACCTAAAGGAAAAGAAGAAAGGGTTTTTGGATCATGTCCAGCAGGGCTACAGTTCTTTGCAACTTATCCAGTGGAGAGCACAGAATATATTCACTGTCTTTTTGATTCATTCTGGCCAGAAACATGTAGGATCTCCTGTCAGCCAGCCAGGCTACCTCAGAAACTGCTGGCATGGCAAAATCCAGGGGCACAGTTCCAAGAACTGCCTGAAACTGGCCACTCATCAGAGGTGGACTTCCAAAAAAGCTGCAGCAGAATTATATAGGGTGGAATTAGAAATATTTAGAGTGTCCTTTGAATCATGAATGTTCCACCTACCTATAAAAAGCTATATCCACAAAATCTGCCTTGACTGATATGTAACACATCCAAACATCAAAATCAGAGGTATACACTTCAGTTTAAAGAGTTGCTCAAGGACATTCTGCATCATGAATTATTAACCATTTATAAAATCCCTTCTTAAACTCACAGTCTTTGCACCTGTGATAAAAGCAACTTAAGATCATGAGCATTAAACACCCAAATGCAACAATGCCATGACTATGCCGTGAGTTCCCTTTGATTCCCAATGGAAAATGATTCCCACTGCACACAGCCAACTCCAGCTGTTTACATTCCAGCAGGAAAACCCCCACTCTAAATACCACAAGCCCTGAGATTTCACTGGCACATGTGACACTCTACACTGTGCTACATGTCCTGAGAAAAGTTCTAGCCTGAACTTTAGTTTTGTTCTTATCTTAGTCCCAACAGCTCCCACCACAACAATGGGCTTGGATATATAATGGAGCTATGACTGTTTAAAGAGTAATATCTTGACTGGACTCCACAACCTCCCTGAGCAGCCTGTTCCAGTGCTCTGGCACCCTCCATGGAAAGAAGTTCTTCCTTAGAAGCTGAAGTGGAACTTCTTGTGTTTTAGTTTACAGTCATTGCTCCTTGTCCTGTCGTTGGGCACCACCAAAAAGAGCCTGGCACAATCCTTTTGGCATCCTTTGGAGATATTTGTGTGTGTGTGTTCACAAGACTCCCCTCTCAAGTCTTCTCCTCTCTGGACTAGGCCATGGCATCCCTGGGGCTACAATGCAGACCTGGCACTCTCACCTACCTTCCCACACACGGGGCACCCCGAGGGCTCCTTCTTGTAGCGAACCATGTTCTCCGTGCTGTGCTCAAAGTCTTCTCTTTTCACACGCCTCACCCCTTAACAGAACAGTCCCCATCAAAAAAACAAAACAAAAAAATAAACCATGGTTTTCCACTCCAATCTGTATGTCCTCTCAGGGGAGTACTGGGAAGAAGGGCCTCGAGGCAGGATTTCATTGGTCAGAATAGGGTGATTTGTAAATTAAAACAGTGTCTTAAGAATGTAAAAGCAGTCTCCCACAATGTATTATGGTTTATTGGTTATTACACCAAGTGTGAAGTGTCTGAAAACAGACATTTGTTGTCAACAGCAGGAAACAGGCAGATCTAATAGGCCTTGGTATTTCTGTCAAATATTTGGCTCAGAAATTCCCTCTCACTAAGAAGAGGGAGAGACAACAATCCTGCACCAGCTTTAATGCTCAAGATTTTGAACAGCAATCTCTCATAATCTCATTTTCATATATTCCCAGGTGTTTGAAAGATGACATCCCACAGCAATCCATTACTACTATATTTATATAGTAGTCACTTCCAGCTGTATGTGGTGAGTTAATTTTCTGCCTTCAGATTTTCAACAGAATTCAAAAAAAGATATAATTAAAATGAGCTAGTCTAAACTGCTGCATAATAAGCCAAGCAGCTTTTACATGGCTGTTAGTAGCACTGGATTCAACCACATGAGGTTGAAAAAAAAGGCACATCTCCTAGAAAGTTTCTCACAGAATTAGACAACACCCCTCCAGGATCCACTACTATTATTTTTAATAGATGTCATATTTTGCTGAAACTTGCTACTCTGGATCAGGTAACTGACAACAGAATAAAAAGGTACCATCCAGAAGAACCTAATGCACATAATCATTTCCTTAACTTTCCCACCTCTCCTGCTGTTTCAAGAGTAATAATAAGGTTGATCTGCAGTAAATTTACCTTCCAAGTGTCTTCTTTGATGGTCCAGCATGACATCCTTCCTGTAGAACATCTTATTGCAGATTTCACATGCAAACTTCTTATCCCCATGCTTCTTCTTGTGTTTTGAAAGATTGCTGTTTGTAGAAAAGAATCTGAAACACATCTCACACTGGAATGTCTTGTCATCTGTAAGCAAGAGAAACCATGCAGCTCTTTACAGATGGGAACAGGTTTTGTATGTTTGTGAGACAGACAGTCCTTCTGCTCATCATTGTATGGCTTGAGGAGGGAAATACAAAAGCATGTGTGTTCCTTTACTTCTATTTTTTTTAAAGGCAAAAAACATATACATGATGCTAACCTGAACGTGGAATCTAGCATTCTAACTTCCCCACATGGGCTATTTCCACTGTGGTCTGGCATACATTAAAATGTAGTGGATTCTGTTATAATTGATTCAAATATTTAGTAAAATTGATTTGGTGAAAAAAGATTTGGTAAAATCACTAAACATACAGCAACACAGCATGACAGCTGTGTCTAAGTCCCCGAATATTTCTGCCAGCACTGGCTCCTGACACCAGCCAGGACAGAATTCTCCAGAAGAAAGTATAAAATCTCAAAAATATACGATCACGTGACATAGGCCTATGGGGAATTTGTTTTGTAGTCAGTAGCTGAGACTCTTGTTGGAACACAAAAACATGGTCCTGTAGATGGAATCTGCCAGTGCTGCAGTGATCACAAAGAAATTACGATTTGATGCCTTGAAGAACAGAGAGAACTTTGACCTCTTCAGTCAAAGGGTGGACTCAATGATCTTGGAAGTCTTTTCTAACCTTAATGATTCTGTGATTCTATTCTATGAAAAACTGCTGCTTGTATTGATCACCTCAGAGAGAAAACGAGCTGCTGTCCTTGAATGAACACAATACTGAGGTTACTTGGCATTACTTTCCATTCTCTACAGGGCTGAGGTTTTATACAGACTCCCTCTGAGAGGAAATGAGAAATCCTGCTTTGAATGGTGCTCTAAGGGACAATTACCTGGGGGATACTGGAGTGACAATTATTGTGGATCCATTTTCTAAGCACAAGATCACTCAGCATAAATAATGTGAGTAACCACAAGGGATGGCTATGGGAGAAAAGAACAGATTTTCTAGTGATCCTAAGAAAAAAGCTTCTAGAGACTCCTGCTATTATAAAGCATGAAAAAGATAAAACTGTAATTCTAGAAAACTACAACTATCATTAGTATTGGCCTTCTAGTTCTTCTAGTACTACCTTCTAGTTCTTCTGTTTCAGAAAAATGAGGTGAAATGTAGTTTCAGGAAAGAAAATTAAATAGAGATGGTGACAGGGAAACCTGTGACATAAAAATGAAATACCAGAGAGGATATTAGGTGAGCAAGAGATACTAAACAAAGCAATACTTAACTGGACATGTTGCTTTACAGATTATTGGTTATTATTTTTCTTTTTGAGGGATGCAGGGTGGGTTGTTTCTTGTGACGATGATAAAACCCATAAATTCCTACTCCCCTTCTGTAGTTTCTATGCTGAGACTGACCTGGGAACACCTCCCCAAAATGGAGTAAACACACCAGAGGAACTGGAGCAGTTACCCATTCTCACCTGTCCTGCAGTTGTGGAATTCCAGTGCACTCTCTATCCGAAAGGCCTTTTCACACGTGGTGCACTTGTACCTGTACTCACTGTCAACCTGAGGATTGCAAACATGAGGTGCTTAAGTGGGGGAAAAGCAAAGTCATGTCTGACAGAGAAATTCTAAATCTCAACTGCTTCTTCTGCTTTCTGTCTTTTCCAACTTTTCTTCCTTAGAGACAACATTTACATACACATTGATGCAAAATTCTGATGTGTGTCATCCTGCCATGTTCCTACATCTGAGCTCTTAAAAAAACCCCATACCATATACCTGCTGTGTGCATGTTACAGCCTTCCTGATAACCCCCCAGTCCAACACAGAGCCAGAATGTTTGGGAAATAAGATGTGATCTGACTCATCCTCCAGAACAGATGGCAGCAACCTGAGAGCTAAGGACCTTGATGCCAAGCAGAAATGGAAATATTCACTGATAAGGTGCCATTACAGGTGTGTTTAATATTTCTGGGGCAGCAGCACCAGAAGGCCCTCACGAACAGGCAGAGTTCACACTCTTTACCCACAGTTCATACATTAAAGGACACTACAGATGGGGATAAATGAAAAACACTATCAAACAAGAATGGAACAGTTCTATTTAATACCATAAAATCCAGTTAGATTTCACCTCTAGATCATGCAGGTCCAGCTAACTCCAGCTTGTCTTGCTGTAACTGATGCCTGAAAGCAACTTTCTATTGGAAATTTGGGTATGAAAAAGGGCTTGTATGCCCACGAGCATGTTCACACTTTGCAATTTCATCAAGCACAAGATACTACCTCTCCCTGCCAGTCCTGTCTCACTCCCATGGGATCCCTGCTCACATGGAACTGACCCAAGGTGCCCAGCTGGCACCTGGAATCTCAGCGTACCTTTCCCCCCAACCTCAGCAAGAGCCCAAGGAGTCATTTCCACTCACTTCATTCCTGCTGTGCTTGTATGAAACGTGCTGCTTCAAGCTCTCCTTCCTGCTGAACAGCTTTGCACATTCCTCACATTTAAATAGTTTGTCACCTGAGGAGATCAATCAAGAGAAAAGGAAAGTAGTCAGTGATTGAAAATAATCAACTCCAAGCAATACAGGGGAAACCAGAGCACAGGTGGTGCAAACAAACAGGCTAGCAATGAAAAACAATAATTCAGGAGATCTAAATAATGGATTTTATCCTTTTCCAACAATTTTGTTTAGCTCCCCCACACTTTTTCAGTGATTATTTTTCACTGAACCCTTAGAATAGGACACAAAGCCCTGGAACTGCAGATCACAAGTGAAAGAGCACTCAGCTGACATTTACACAGCTATGTAACCCACGTGCCTGTGAAAGTGGGGGTGATACCTGTGTCCCTATTTAAAGGCAAGAATAGTTTTGGAAAAAACATTGCATCCTTGCCCTCATTTAAAAGATGTATTTAATTAAAATTTTAAATACTCCAACTTTCAACTATTATCTTCTCATGCTTTGGTCTGCATAATTAAAAGAGTTTCTTAGAGTTGAAAGAAAGCAAAAATAGTTCTCTATGGTTATATATCCCAATATCCAAAAGTAGCCCAGCTCTTTTACTCAGAGGTGGAACCAACAAGAGATGGAATCAATCCCCAAGTGAGGCAAAGAGCAAACCCACCATGAGAACGGATGTGCCTGCTGAGGTTGCTGCTGTTCTGGAAGATCTTACTGCAGATACTGCACTGATAGACTCGCTTGTGCTCCCCAAGCTGCTTTATCAGCTTCCGCCGTATTCCATGTCTACTGGAGAGAATTAAACTTCTTTTGAGGGACATGGTGTTTTGGTGATGAGCAAACCTACTGGATCAGAGAAAAAGGCAGGGACTGAAAGGTAACCCACAGGTTGCAAGAGAGTTCCACCAGCTGGCAGAAGCTAGAGGAGTGTTAATGCTCAGCTCCTGGGAGGGAGGGAGCCTGCATGGAGCTTCCTCAATGCCAAGGTGGCCCCCTGGAAGCAGCAGCTGCCAGAGCGTGTCTCACTCCAAATTATCTTCACTCAGCATAAATGAGGCAAAAAGCAGCAGCAGAGATTCCCTTTGTAGGCCCCCTCAGAGGAACAGAAAGGATCTGTTCTGCTTATCCTCTGAAAACATCAGCACTATTTCAGCTTGGAAACCTTGGCAGCTCCCATGCAAAAGGCACTGTGCTATTTCCCAGAACAACCACACTCTGAAATGCCTTTTGGATGGCTCTGTGTCTGCTGAGGGCTTGAATATATACCATTACTTACTAGCTAATTTTGAATAATCAAGTGCTTTATTATACAAAAAACCCCCAAACTTCCAGAGGTCAATTTTACTGATACAAAAAGACACAAAAGAATCTAAATTAATCAATTGATACATGAAAGTCTTCTTGAGGTTCAGAAAACTTAAATTTTCCCCTCTCACTGCTCTAAATATGAAGAATCACACACAAAACCAACATGAAGTTATTCATGGGTTAAGATGACAAGCAAGATTGAATAATAATAATGGTTAGCATATTGGGGTTTTTAACAAAAATATCTTTGCCTGTCTTATCACCAGCTTTCAATAGAGAGTAATACTTCACCTTGCAGCTGCAGGAGGCTTTTGGAATCACACTGAATAAAAGCAGTGATGTGACGGAAAATGAAATTCTTATTATGTTCCAAAATTCTGCCACCAATATTGCACCATCTTCCAGTGCACAGGCCATCTCTGTGCCCTCAAAGTCAGCTCTTGCAGCAGCAGCATCACAATTTTATGCTGATAAAAAAGAGCATTTGTGGGCCCAGAAGTCGAGCAGAGCTGTGACATGCTACATAATCTTAATTAACTAAGAGGAAATTCTTCACCCCAGAACACTTACTTTGTCACTGAACTGATGCTGTTTGTGGTGCTAGGCATCTTTCCTAATACCAAATCCATGATTCTCTCCTCTGCAGCTGGAGGCAGGGCTACCTCTTCTGGAGGGACCTCAGTTGCAACATCAGCCACACGTTCCACTGCAAACACCCCACAGAAATGCAGTGTTAATGTGGACAGCTAGAAGTAAAACCTCAAATGCAGAATCTAGAATGAGATGTGGCACTGAACACATAAAGTATCCACAAACACGTTCATAAAATCATAAAACAGTGTGGGTTGGAAGGGGCCTTTGTAAGTCATCTAGTCCAACCCCCTGCCATGGGTAGGAACATCACTCACTAGACCAGCTTGTTCAGAGCCCTGTCCAAACTGTCCTTGAATGTGTCCAGGGATGGTCCATCCATCACCTCTCTGAGCAACCCCTTCCAGTGTTTCAGCACCCTCAGTGTAAAACACTTCTTCCTTAAATCTGATCTAAAATGACCCTCTCTTAGTTTAAAGCCATTCCCCCTTGTCCTGTCACAACAGGCCTTGATAAAACATTTGTCCCCATCTTTCTTGTAGGACTTCTTTAGGCACTGGAAGGGGCTCTCAGGTCTCCCTGGAGCCTTCCCTTCTCCAGGCTGAACAAAACCACCTCTCTCAGCCTGTCTTCACAGGAGAGGTCTCTGTAGGCTCCTCTGGACCCAGTCCAATAGCTCCACATCCTTCCTGTGCTGAGGATCCCAGAGCTGGATGCAGCACTCTAGGGAGGGTCCCATGAGGGCAGAGCAGAGGGTCAGAATCCCATGGGTGGTTTCTGAGCTGCCAGTACATGTTGCTGGTTCATCTCCAGCCTCTACCCCACCAGCATCTCCATGTCCTTCTTGGCTGGGCTGCTCTCAATCCCTTCATCCCCCAGCCTGTACTGACACCACCACTTTGCACTTGTACTTGTTGAACCCCATGGAGTTCCCAAATGTTATTTGTCAATGACAAATAATGGACTGCTAACAAGTCACTTGCAAGACAGAGGCCCTCACAGATAATTAACAGAGTTTGTAAATTGTCTGATTTATTAATCCAACTACAAACCTCCCTCTTGTCTCTGTGGTACTTTTTAGGCCTTCCTGAGAAGGCATCAATACAGATGTATGAGTGGATATATTGGTTAACATTTTCTCAAGTCCTGTTTTACCTGCAGGGTCTTTCTCTTCATCAACCACAAGAGGTGTTTCTGCTTTTGCTGTTTTCGCCTTTCTTCCCCTCTTGGCCTTTCTCCTGGAGTCTGTGCTGGCACTGGCTGCATCATTTGGCACTGGCTGATCCGTGGGGGGAGCCTCTGCTGCTTTCTCCACCACAGCATCGTTTGGGCTGGGTTGGGGGGCACCTTTGGCTTGTTCCAGGTGACTCAGCAAGTGCTCTGGGGGAGTGGGAAAGAAACTGTCATGAAATATTCAAATGGACCCAGCTGAAGCCCATCTATCAGGTCCATCTCACTTTGCAGAGACTCACTCCAAATTGTTGCAAAAGCAGTCCCAATACTTCCCTAAATAAAAGTATATAATTTATGAAACATTGGACCTGTTACAGGGACTGAATTTTTGAAGAGATTTGTTACCCAGTGTAAGAAAGGTTGTGCTCACTAATAACAGGTATGTTTTTCCAAATGCCCAAGTTATTTAGGGGCCCAAGGCTTCAGAGCTTCTAAATATTTTAAGTTCTTTTGAAAGCTGCATAAAATAGCTGAAAACAAAATGCAGAAAAAATATATGGATTTCATTACCTTTATTAAATCTGTGCCATAAATACCAGACAGACAATATCACAAAGTATAAGCTGGCATCACTGACCTCACACACTGCTCATGCAGCTCCCCATCCTTCATTTTCCTGACAGTACATGTCATTTTACAGGCAAGTTTTATTTCTCCTAGATTCAACATTACAGTTGCTTGCCCAAAGACTGACCATTCACATCCAAAATATCACTGTTTTACCTTCCCCACTATTAAAGGCACACAAAACCTAAAACCTTTATCTTACTGCATCATAGATGGTGCATGGCTTCACAGCTCTGGAACAGCAGAATTCTGCTGATGATTCTCAGTATTCTCTCCTGAATTTCTAGCACTTCTTACCTGTCAGCAGCTGAGGCTCTTGGAAAGCAGATGAACACACTTTACATGTCCACTGGCTGGGCTTTGCTTCTGCAGTTCCACTGCCTTCTGGAGTGTTCACTAAATCACAACAAGAAGAAATACTGAGAAGCCTTGAAAACTGGAAAGTTGTAAATCCCTGCAGCTTTGTCTATCTTGCAACTGAGTATCACAAGTTACAATTTAATCAGTAAAAGACCCATGGGGGCAGCTGGGACCACTTCAGGATTCCAAACATGAACATTTGAAACATCAGGAGATACTAAACGATGTCAGGAGAGATTATCAGTGCTCTTGTGAAGTCTTGAGCTTTCCTTTATTACTTTCTAAAGAACTGAGATTATCAAAGGCACAATATAAAGCAATTTTAGCACTTTTAAAACTGGAGTTACCAGTGCTCTTCTGGGTCAGCTGAGGAGAGAAGCAGGAGAAGCCTCCTTTGCTCTCTGTGAAGAGCACTGCAGAATAACAGCATTTGGATTAATGGAAGCAAGGATGAGGACAGTGAAAACCTGGGTTTGAGCAGTTCCATTAATCAAATGTGCTATGAAACCACCATATTAATGGTTTAATTTAATGGTTTTTTTCAGCTCAGGACAGACGGCGAAAATAAAGAAGAAATTAGGGGGAAAATGGAACTGGAGTGAAAAAGAGGAAAATGTTACTCTGTTCACAGTCCATGGTATTTTAGTCCATGAATAATGTGTCTGAACTTGTCAAGAGGATCCAATAAATCTGGACCAGTTCAGAGAATTTTTTTTGGCACACACAGAGCTGAACATTCCACAGGGTATAAGACTCCCCAGGAAGAGCAGGATGATTCTGAATTTTGGGTAAGTAAATGGCAGCACAGAGAATTCAAACTGTGTCTCTGTTATTGCCCCAGGTTTCCTGGATGATCATTAGCAGCTCAGTTCATCTCTCTCTGCCTGAGGACCCCATCTGTGATGGGACAATAAAGTTCTTCCTCCTTTTCAGTTTTGGCTCTTAAACCAAAATAAAAGATTCTCTGAGGCAGAGGTTGTTCCCTGCTATAAGTTACCTCCAACATGCTGCACTGCAGAGGTGTGATCTCACCCATGCTGTTACAAATAAATAAATAAGTAATGACTAGACAATATAGCAGCAGAAACTCCTTCCTCACAGGCTACATAAAGAACTTGTTGAGAGCTCTGTCCAGGAGGGAAAAACCAGCAATCCTAAACCCCAAGCTTCTGCATGACTGAATTTTCCCTGACTCTGCACTTCCCTTTCTCCTCAGCTGCCTCAAATAAACCCAGAAACCCTAATTGTGCACTGGTTTGTCAGGAAGTCAGGCCCTGCTTAAGTTCCCACTTCCTTCCAGGGCAGCTGCAGGGCAACGTGGTTTACTTGGAACCACAGATCTGCCAGCTGGCAACTGCTCTGTATGACTTGAAGCAAAGAGTTAGAATCAAAAGCATTTTGTTTTGGAAGCACCAAAACACGACATCAGTGGGAATGCTTTAGGGTTCCCAAAATAGAATAGGCAGCATTTTGTTTCTCTTGAGGTTGGACTTTCAGACAGCAGGATGAAAGTCCCCCACTTCATAGTCCCCCACTCCATTAAATCATTAATGCCAAACTGAGAGACAACTCCCCAGTCAACTTCACTTTTTAGCCATGACAGCATCCACAATGAACAAATGGATCTCATGATAAATTGCTCTGTACACATCTGTAACAACTCTCCTCCTGGCTACTGTTAGTATTAATTAGCAAAATTTAGGAAAGTGTCCTTTTAAAGAACAGAAACAAAATGGTTTTCTTTTAATCTTGATCTCCACACTATGTACTCTGACTGTACTTTTTGACATGGAAATTTGTGTTTTCTTAATTTCATTGTTCCACTTATCAGAGATTCATAATGAATCTTTAAGACAGAGTTCCTATGACACCACCAGATGTTTCAGCCATATGATCTTTGCCAAGAGTGTCTGTATTACTTATAAGTTTATTTAAATTTGAGTTCCTGTAATCCAGAACAGTCTGAACTCTAACAGGCTTGTGGTATAATTGTAATTTGGGGATGGTAAGTTTATTTGTCATTTCCAAATTGTTCTTATATTTACCCACACACTGAGGTTTTCTTCTAGAACCTGATCATTTGAACTTTGCACAGAATCTGATGATTTTCTTTAGGATTGTCCCTACCCCAACACCAAACACATCCAAAGTCAGGATTAGTTGTGTTTTTCATGAAATTCACCTTCCTAAAGATTTATTGGCCCCTCTGTTTCTTTCTGCAAATGTATTTTAAGCACTGCGCCAGTCAAAATTAAAAGAAAAATCCAGACTTTCAAATCCTCTCTAAATTAGAATTTTCAGTAAGATACATGTAACTGCATATAAAAGTG
This sequence comes from Campylorhamphus procurvoides, assembly GCA_013396655.1. NCBI lineage: Eukaryota > Metazoa > Chordata > Aves > Passeriformes > Dendrocolaptidae > Campylorhamphus > Campylorhamphus procurvoides. The sequence goes on from WBMV01008686.1 coordinate 115,233, forward strand.
TTACACCTAAGAGCTCTGTAGACTGTTCCCCACCTCCTTAAAAAAACTGTAATTCTGCCTACCTGCTGGATCAGCTGCTGCTATGCTGGATTTCTTCGTTTTTTTATGGGGTAAGACAGCAGCTGAAGGTTTTGAAGAGACCTTATTCCCCTCTTTCTCAGATTCCATCACTGCCAAGCACATGTCTGTGAAGAGGAAAAACAGTTCATCATCTTTACTTTCCACACCCTTTGACTCTCTTGCTCTGTGGTGAGGGCAGTAACCACAGTCAAAAAGCTTTACTTTATAACATGCCTGCAAATATCATTCTCATGTAAAATTTTAATGAGGACATTCTTATTCCTGAATCTCATGCAATGTGTCTTTAGTACTCTGGACTGTACAGTGAAAGAGCAGGACATACTTAAACAATACTTTTAAATACCTATATCCATGCAAAAATACCTGAACAGGTTAAACTAAAGAGGAAAAAGATGAAACCTCTCAATACCAACCAGAAACATAATTCAGAAACCTGCTAACTGCATTAATTCAGCTGTGGCACTTGAGACTCTGCTTGTGATGAAGATCAGCCATAAAGCTGATGGCAGTGGCCTCTCCTCAAGCATTTGTCACCCCAAATTATACTCAGCATAGCATTAATACCATTCAGGGAACACTCCCAGCTCCAGAGCAGGAAGAAAACACCCTTGCAATGCTAAAGGATCATGCCTTTCAGCTGTAGAGATGCAAAAGTAGGAGAAAACAAAGAGGCAGAGGAACAACAGACTTCTGGTAATTCTAATTCAGCTTCTAAAAAACCTGCTGCCTTCCTTTCCAGTGCACAAACAGTCATGTGGATCTTATTCTAGTGGGTCCCATGTCTTAAGATAAATGTACAGTTCTGTGCAAAACCAAAACGCTTTCACTGCAACTGAAGAAAAATGGCTCTCTTAGAAAACCTGCATGTATGTTTAGACTTCACTGACTCTTGAGTTCCTTTGCCCATCTACCCAGAAAAACAGAAATGCTTTTGATGCCACCACCAGCTCTTTAGTTAAGAACTCTTTATCCAGTTTGTTCACTCTGAAGAGACTCAAATCACCAACTAGGCCATCTATTTGCAAAACTGTGGCTGCATCATGGTGAAGAATCTGTGCCTTCTTTCTTGTAGGGCCCCCTGTATGCAGGTTAGCCTGACTCAGGGTCAGAGCCTACTGGATAAACAGCCCTGTCAACTACAACAGCAAGGGACTGTCAGTCCCTCTCAGCACTGGGCCCTTAGGAAGGAAAAAAGGCCCCCACACATACCATTGGCAACACTAGTGACCTGCTTCAGCACTGGCTTTTCCATTTTTTTGGCGTAAAAAGCTGCATACCACACTCGCAGCTCAGTCCCTGGTGGGATGTCCTGGCAGGTGGTGAAGTAAATGTCATTGTCATGCTGGAAGGCAGTTAAGTTTTGATGCTCATACTCCGTGGCTGGTCGCACCATCATCATCCAGTTGCAATCATCCTCGTTTGTGGTGTCAAAATATACCAGGGGCCCATCCTTCTGGAACACCTACCAAGCAAAATATGCATATAATAAAAACCTAATAAACAATACAAGGTTAAGAAAAAAATTTATCTTCTGCTTTTGCAGTGGTTTCTTTTCAATGTACATCAGAGACAGAGCAAGTCTCAACTCTTGCATCAGGCATCTTTCATTTATCAGTCACACCTCTGAGACAGATTACCAAGGGCAGGATGGAAAAAAAATGAACTCCTATCCTAAGAATTCTTGCTACAGCCACCAGCTTCTCAAAAAATTACTGGATACAGGAGAATGAAGGGGAACCCAAACAGCACAGTGTGAAACACCCATCAGCCCAAGCCACATTTCTAAATCTTTTCTCCTGGGTTAGGTATTAGTAAAAACTGAATTCCATTTTTAATGTAGCATTTTTCCTACCAAAACTGGTCAGGAGAGGAATAAAACAAACGCAAAGCAGAAAAAAACCCCAACTTATTCTGCATGTTCCATAAACCTAAACAATCAAATTGAAGAGGCTCATTAACTGCCATTAACTCTTGTATCATCACATGCAGAGGGTGAAAGACAACTAGTTTTGCTGACTATCTCTTATAAGAATATTCACTTCAAATAAGCAAAATGAGCCTCCAGTTTTGTACTTCTGTACTTTGCCCAGAGAATGTTTGTTTAGCTCATCTGTTACAGGGCACACCTAAAAGAAGTTCCAAATATTACTCCTACACATACTTTTTTCCATAATTTTATATAGCATAAATTCATCACAGGTAAAACTGACTATTTGTTATTGTTTTTCATGTGCTGTGTCTTACCTTAAGGGGAAAAACTGATTCTTTTTCCAGCTTGAGAACCCTCTTGCATTCAAATGGACCAAATTGGGTACGTTTCACCAGCTGGGTCAGAGCAAACACCCCTTCAGTCCCATCTTCCAGTTGTCTTATCTCCAAATTAGAAGGCAGAGATGACCTAAAAATTGAAGAGAGAATTGAGAAAAAAAAAGATGGTTACATGTGGGACAACACTGCAGGAACCCATGAAAGAAAGAAGTAAACATGTTTTTCTCCAATCTCTGGTAACAGCAAAGTTTTCTAATCAACACACCCTCACTTCTGTGAGGATTTATAAACAGAGGAGAACAACTACCAGCAGTGGAGAACGGACACATCAGTGATTAGGTGAGAAAGCTCAGACCATGCAAGTCCAGGAACCTGACAGGCTGCACCTGAGGATCCCAAAAGAACAGTCCAAAGAGTGAGACTATTCTCTATCGTCTTGGAAAGATCATGGGCACCAGGGGAGGTGCCTGATGACTCCTTTTACTCTGCCCTTGTGAGACCCCACCTGCAGTGCTGCCTCCAGCTCTGGGGTCCTCAGCACAGGAAAGATGTGGACCTGTTAGAGTGGGTCCAGAGGAGGCCACGGAGATGACCAGAGGGCTGGAGCACCTCTCCTACAAACACAGCATGAGAGAGCTGGGGTTGCTCAGCCTGGAAAAGAGAGGGCTCCAGGGAGACCTTATTGCAGCCTTTCAGCAGTTAAAGTAGACTTAGAAAATAGGGAGAGTGGCTTTTTACACAGGCAGATAGTGACAGGACAGGTGGGAATGGTTTTAAACTAAATAAGGACAGATTTAAATTGGATATACTGAATACATTATTTACTGTAAGGGTGGTGAGGCACTGGAACAGATTGCCTAGAGAAGTTTTGGATGTCTCATCCCTGGAAGTGTTCAAGGGCAGGTCAGATGGGGCTTTGAGCCACCTGGTTAGTGAGTGGCATCCCTGCCCATGGAAAGGGAACTGGATCATTTTTAAAGCCACTTCCAACCCAAACCATTCAATGATGATGACTAAAGGAAGACAAATGTTGTACCCATCTTCAAAATATGTCAAAAGGATTATACAAGGAACTAGAGGTTCATTGGTCTCACCTCAGTCCCTGGGAAAATCATGGAACAAGATCTTTTGGGAGGCGTTTATGGGCACATGAGGAGAAAGTGACTGGAAACAGTTCCCACAGATTTATTAAGGGCAGCTCACGCCTGACAAACTGTTTGATTCCAGAATAAAATGAAAGGTTTGTGGATGAGGGAAGACCAACAGATTTAATTTCCCTTTGACTTTAGGGAAATTACCTTTTTTTAGGCTTTCAACAATTATCTCTGTATCCAGGTTGGAATGTTATGGTCTGGATGGGTACACAGCTACTAGAGAAAGTAACCTGTTGGGTGGTCAGGCTTAGAGGTGGTTCTTTACCTGGAGGCCACAACAACTGAGGCACCACAGAGGGCTGTGCTGAGATCTGTGGTGTTAAACATCCTTATCAACAACTTAGAGAGGATTATGGAGTTCACTCTCATCCAGTTTGCAGATCACACCAACTGTGGGGGCATAGTCTATATCTATATACCTGAGGGCAGGACTATCCAGAGGGACTTGGATAGCCTGGATACACTGGCCTGAACCACGTAAAATTCCAGGGACAAGTGCAAAGTCCTCCTCCTGGGAAGGAAGAACCTCAGGCAGTACCATCATCAGGGAGAAAGACCCTGGGGGTGGTGGTGGGCAGCAAGGTGGACAATGGGGCCATGTCCCAGCAGCAAAGGGGGCCAAACACACCCTGGAGGGTATGATCAGGAGCAGATTGAGGCAAGTGATTGTCCCCCTCTGCTCTGCACTTGCTCAGTCCTATGGATCTACTGCCTCCTCTTTTGGGCTCCCAGGTCAGGAAAGACATTGAGAAGATGCAAGAGCAGAAGGGACAACATGCATAAAAATTGAGCAGTTCAACTTGGATGTTAGTCCTGACTGGAGCATCCTGAGGCCTCTTCCCAAACAAATTATCCTATGACTCTACAGATCTTTGGTTATGATCACGCTTATTTTAAAAAAACAACCTTTATCCCTCCCCAAATTAACAATTTATAGACTTACACAGATCAAAGCTCTTAAGATGAAAGCTCTGGAAGTTTCCCTTCTGTCTTGTGGCTCCCTTATTACAAACACTGATACATTGGTCACAAGTACTTCTGTGCCTCTCTCATTTACCAAACAAGCTTCTAGAAAGAACTATATGTATATTATATACATATAATACACAGAGAACATCTTCCCAAAAATCATATGACTGGAACCACCGTACTGGTTTTAGAGACACCAAATGTAACTCTGTTTTTTCAGGTCTGTGCTAACAGATGAAAAGCTAAAAATAAGCAAACAGGCTACTGACTACTCTACAGAAGTTGACACTGGCAGAACTGCTTTACAGATGAAGAGAAATACAAGAAGATTGCAATTATAGTGATAAGCAAAATGAATTGAAGAAAAAATACTTTCAGTTTTAAACATAAGAATAAGCAATGTTAGAGACAGTGAAGTTCAGGAGATGTTTCTCAACACTTCTTTTCTAACCTTTATGGTTTATCCGTTTTATCTTTTCATTAGGGCACAGGAAACAATAATTGTGGTTAAGGAACTAGACTGTTTTTTAAGAGATTCATATCCACTTTGTGGTTAAACTTGCCCTAAACCTCAGACAACTCTCTCTCTCAGCTACTGTTCCCAGATGTAAAATAAAGGCTGCCATTATATTTCTTCTTTCCTTTTCTTATCTTACCTAATTTCAACTGTAAACTCTTCAGGAAAATAAATACATTTTTCTGTAACACAGTCAATTTTAAATTCTGCTTTCAAATACACACTCCAGCAGCTCAAGCTTCCACTAGGAAAAACTTGGCATTTGCATGTCAAAAAGAGACTGAAAACCAGTGCATGGCACCACATTTGCAAACATTCACAGTTGGAAACCCTGGACACTATGGTGATTTTCCACCATACAAATATGTAAGAGCATTTAATTGCAAGGAAAAAGAAAACAGATAAAAGGGAAGAAATAATAGTTTGGCTTGTCCCTGAATATGTGTAGTACAGGCTGGAGACTTACTGCACTGCCCAGTGTCTGTGCAGAAGAAAAGCCTCCCCATCCCAAGTTTCTATTATTCCTAATTTGAAATCACCCTCAAGAACAAAGAGATTACATGGCAGGTTTCCAGGCACAGGAAGGTGTTGCCTGGCAGGAGCCACAGGGAAGTTCCTTTCCTGGGAAAGCCCAGAAAACCAATGGCAGCTCCTGCACAGGTGCAGCCAGTGTGCAGGGTGGGACACCAGGAGCATCCTGCCCAGGCACGGAGGGGGTCATGGCACCCACATGGCACATCCAGAACATCCAGTATTTGTTTCAAAAAGATCCTGGGAATACCAAGTACAGCCTACATAGCCAGCATGTGCCAGACTTGCTGCCCACATGTCCATGTTTTCTGCCTCTGACTTCCCAAGAAGAAATATGGAAGTCTTAAGCACATTATATAACCCATGAAGCCATTTGAACTCCATTTGAACTCTCTTCCCTTTTTGGATTTGTGCTACATCTTCACAATAGCTGGTTCCTTTGCTTAGCCTTACATTTTACATCTTAATAAGAATTTTGCTGACAACACCTGATTGTCTTTCTTTGTAAAAATCACTACTCAGTGATTCAGTCTATTTGTTCCTTTTGGCAAACACGAGCATTTCTGCTGTGCTGTCACAGATTTTCTGACAGAACTATTACCCCTAATCATTCCTAAAGACCCACAATAATGACAACAACTTGTTTTGTTTCTAAGTGGAGGAACAACAGAGTTCATAGCAAGCAGGAGGACACAGAAATCCTCACATACTTCTCTGAAACTAATACAGAGCATCTGAGGAGGGGAAAAAGTGGCAGGTACTCCACCAAGACAGAAGTTATCACCCCATCTGGCACCACCTGACTTTTTGCCAGAAACCTCCGTGAAGGAACCAAATCCTGATGAGCACCAAGTTATTTTTTTGGCTTCAATTCAGTGCAGCACTCAAGTGTGTGCATCAATTTTTCTATTTAATCGTGGCCACGTGCTTTCCATTAATTTCTGTAGTCCACTGGGACTTTGCTTTCCAGCTGTCAGCGACATCCATCAGACAGCTTTAAAGGACTACCATGGGTGTTGGGTTAGCCAGGACTAACAAACATTCCTTACCTTGCCCTGCTCAAGACAAAGGAGTCTTTGACTGTCACCACTGGGCCAAGCTCAGGACACTCTGAATCGTGGTACTGTCCACAGTCCTCACACCCTGCAAGGAAGCAGAGAAAAGGTTGATGGAAATACTTCTGTAAGACAGCTGCCTCCTTCTTCCAAGCAAAATACATACATAGAGAGGCAGATGTTTACATTGCTTAAAAGAACATGAATTATTGACTATCAAGTGGATAGCTGGCACCTGCATAGGTGAGATAACACACTGTGATCAGTGCTATCAGAAGACAATTGTTTAAATTCTCTCTCGAAGGAAAAGAATTGTCTTACATCCACAGTAAATATTCTGCTTAAAGATGACATTATTCTTTAGATAAGTGCTGTAACATGTAGCAGCTAAAGAAAACCATGTTACTACCTTCTCCAGAATCCAGTTTTTCAGAAACAGCTTGGGTAACGTGGTGTTTTCAGTGACAGGAGGCATAAACCCATACCAGAGCTGGCACAGACCTGGCACAAGTATGTTTTGGGAGCCCAGCTCTGCCCACAGCCATGCCTGGTCCACACACATTTCTCACCCACAGAGCAGGGAGAGAGACCTCCAAGATACCTTCTGGTGCCTTTCCATTTGGTTGCACAATACACTTTGGCCACTTAATTCTCTGTCAGTTTACCTAAATTAACTTTCAGTTTAAGTGGCTGTAAATTACCCAGAACTGAGTGGTTCCTAAGAAACCATTTTCAGACCAGGATAATTTGAGGCTTTCTAAAATAAGCTAACTTAACAGGATTCCAAATGCATATACATTGCTTCACTGTGAAAAAATAGCTGCCAAATTGCCCTGCTTCGTCAGCTGCTGACACAGCTTCACAAGAGATCATCACACAGGAGTTATATTCCTGTAGTGCCGTTTCCATCTGAGCTTCACGCTTACAGGGGCAAGTCAGGTAATCACAGTAAAGGTGGAAAATAGAGTCATTATGTCTTGTCTGGGAAAAGACATGACAAAAGCCATGTCATTCCAAGGTATGTCCCCTCAGGTAAAGCTATTCTATATTCCTAACTGGAAAAATCTCCCTCAGGTATTTGTCCCAGTGAATAGAAGGGCTTCTTCTAAAATGAGGGAACCCAAACTGCAATACACAGCTGCACATTGTTTCTTCCTCTGGCAACAAAAACAGCTTAGCAGTGAAAACTCACATATATTTGACAGCACATCAGCAATACTGGCTGGTGCAACCCCCAAGCCTGGCTGCTGCTGCCTGTACAGCTGTTTGTGCTGCCTTGTGGTGAACCAAGGAACCAGACAACCAGCCCTTCCCATCAGTTTATTTTTCAGCTGAATGAATTTCCCAGTCTGGCTTGCTGTACAGACAGTTTTGTCAGTGGAAAGGATCTGTGGGTAAGTGCCATCCACACAGCACCAGCATCTAAACAGCCTACAGCTGTCCTGTTTGCTGCACCACCATCTCCCCACTTCAGGTGTGCCTGTAGTTCATGCTGTGCTTAATATTACTGAAATAACCTGTGCTAAATACAGACTTCCCAAAGCAGAGAGGGAGGAGGAGCCACAGAGCGTGTAAACCAGACTGCTAAAAAGAATTGGATTATCATCCACAAACGGTTGTCATAACCAACAGGGACAGGAAGGAATAGCCAGACAGCTTTTCAGACAGGCTTTGCTGTCAAAGGAAACTGTCATTTTTCTTGTTTTCTGATTGCATCAAGGCACTCCTCACTTCTGCAGATAAGCCACTGCATCGGTTCAGCAAGGTGCAGACTGCACTGTCCACAGCTACATATAGGAATAAGCCACACATTCCTCTCCTCTCCCTCCTTTCCAGAGGAATGACCAAATCCAGGGGAATATGACACTGACATTGTGTGACCTGTCCCAATATCCAAGGGATGCCTTATAGCAGCCAGTCCCCAAAGCTGTTACACTTACCCTATGTGACACTTTCAAGAGATTACAGCCACAGGAAAAATACAAAAATGAGCATGGGCATAATTATAAAATACCTCCAGGGTATATTCACAAACTTCTATTAAAAAATATTCCAAAACTCTCTTGTCTATGCAATATGTATTCAATGATGTTAATTATGGGAGTGCACAGTATCATTTTTAACAACTCAGAACTCCTTTTTCAGAACATTAGCAGTACCCATATCCCGTGGGAAAAACTAATTACAGAGAGCACAAGAAAGCTCAAGATACTCAAAGACCACAGACTCCACTGGAAAGAGGAAAATTTTCTGTGAGACCTTCTATCAGTGCAATCAGGAAATGGTATCACATCCCTATTCTTGCTGCTATCCACCACAATCTTTTCATGAAGGGGAAGACAAGGCAGCTTCACTACTGGTATCTGCAACTCAATAAAAATGCCAGCATTCAACACTGCTTTTGAAGGAAATCTGTGGGAAAAATAGAACTTTCTGATATAGTTGCCATAAGGTTCAAGTGCAGCAGTGGAGCCATCGGGGTAAAAGACTGTGGATCCAAAAACCAACACATTCTGCTCTGCCCTAATCCACAATATCTGATCCCTCTCTGCTCACACAAGCAGGTGAGTGGACTCTGCATCTCCTAGTTTTTTTCCACTGTGACACCAGATCCTGCACGTCCAGGCTGGTGACAAAGGCGAGGCTCCAGGGCTAATGTGTGACAAGCCTGCTGGCCAAGCTCCATCAGGGATGGGACACTGCCTACCACTCCCCTGGTCACACCACTCCTGCAGCCTTCCCACACACACGTCGATCCCATAAATCCAGATCCCAGGTCACAGAGCCCAGCCTGGCACACAGAGGGCAGAAACACGAAGCCCAGGCAGTGAATGCCACGAGTGAAGCCTGTCAGGGCAGTCGGTGCATCTCAAACCAGGCTTGTTCTGAACAAATAATGAGCCTTTCTCTCCCTCCTGTGGAGGGGCAGATCTACAAGTCAGGCCAGAGGTCAGAGTTCCCCACTGACACCCCTGGTTGCTAAAGCTGGCTGTATAAACAAAGGCTCACACTGGTGTCAGCCCTTCAATCTCACTTACTTCAGCCAAGAGAAAGCTGTTCTGCTAACTCACATGCAGAGGTTTCGTGGTGTGTTTGCCAGCAGAATCAGAATGTGTATGCTTGAATTACACAACCTTCTCTCTACTCCTCCATAAGCTGTTCGAGCCTCCTTTGCATAAAATATTTTTCTAATTAAAATCTCAGTCAGTTTTAGTCTTTAATTCCAGACATTCTGAGTAGACAAGTCAAACATCATGAGAGTCAGAGCATTCTCCTAATACTTACAAATAAACATAATTTCATCACTGCCATCTTCAGCCATTTTTTAAACCTGTCAAAATACAAAAGATGAAGTTAGGTCCAAATGAACTTTTACTTTCCATATTATGCAAAAACATCTCTTTGTGAAGATGTCCCTGCAGGAGTACCAGTTGNATTTCTATATTATGTAAACATCCCTTTGTGAAGTAAGATGCTGACTGACCCAGAGCACACCCAAACACATCAATGTCCCTGCAGGAGTACCAGTTGAAAGTTAAAGAAATTAAAGTTGTTAAAAAACCCTGGTGACTTCTGTGTCATGGCATGTGTCCCCTGCTTTAAATTCCTGTGGAGACTCAGAAGATGCAGGGACAGAGGACTAATCCAGGTCAGCAGCATCCACTGCAGACCCAGTGCAACATTTTATTGAACAGTAGCTTAAAAAAATTATCTCTGAAAGGCAGATTACTTATCCAATAAACACAGTAATCTTAAGAACCTGAAACCTGCAGATACGGTCACAGATTTGTTCTAAAGGCAAAGGAATATTGTGGTAATGAGCATCAGAAAACCTGGGAAAAAAGCCAAATCCCATCTCTGCCACTGGCCTTCCATAAAAGAGTAACTCACCAATTTGCTTCCACAGTTAAATGAGGATAATCTACATTCACTTCATTTTTATCAGTCTGTATTAAAGACTTACATGAACACTATCTATTGCTTCTTCATGATTAAATTATGGTTGGGAAAAAGTCTGATTATGTATGGCTAAGATCACAACACGAGCAGGATCTAGCAGATAGTTTTCCCTTTTCCAACCAGATAAAGGCTCTCCTCTTCAAATAAGCAATTTCCCCAAACACCCAGTGGGAGGCAAAACAACATAAAGATCACGACCCAAGGCTAAGAGAGAGGAGGCTGCAGAAACAGAAGGCATATTGCTCAAGAAGAGAACAGGAAGGATAAAGAGACTGAACCTGTGAGAGGGAGAACAGGAGGGCAGGAAACATGACACACCAAACTGTGTGAAGACAAAGCGTTTGGTCCTACAGCAACAAAAGCCAAGGCAAAGATATGCACAAGCACAAGCATTACTCAGGATCAGGACCCTCCATGAGGAGTTTACTCTCCAAGACTGATGCTCCATGTGCTCTGCCTGGCTGGGCTGTGGAAACAGGCTGGAGCCCAGAGGAGCAGCAACTTCTGCACAGGTACTTCTCAGCACAAGTCTCACGCTTCAGGAAGGATTCCACCCCTGTGCCAAGTCTCCTGCTAAAGCCTGGGAGCAATGTCTGGTTCCAGCTGCACACACACCCAGCTCCACCCCCAGTTTCTTCACCAATCCATAAACAACTCCCAGTTAACACAGGACAGTCCATCACCACACCGAGATGCACTGGGTGGAAATCCATCACAACTGATGGGAACACAAAGGGACACCTGGTCACTTTGGTCATGGCAGGAGGGATTCTGCTGCTCAGCTATGTGGGCAACAGATTAAGGGGGATTTTGGCCTTGGAGGTTGGGCAGCCTGGCATTCCCACATGGTCTGTCCAAAGCACTGCCCTGCCCAACCCCACCTGCCAACAGCAGGATCCCTCCTAACACCCGCTGCCCTGGGAAGGGGCCAACGCTGCCTCTCTGTGCCACAAGCTGGGCCTTTCTTTTGGGGACTAAACTCACATAACAAAACAAACATTTATACAAAACCCCAATGCTGAGCACAACAGCCATTCGGGAAATTTCCCTGAAAGCACAGCAAACAATGCAACAGGTATTTAGGGAAATCTGAAGTAAAAAAGTACAAAACAAGCCACAGAACAGGCACTGTAAGCTGACTAAAATATGGTTTGTTTTGCTTTTTAACCAAGACTTTCTGTGGGTGCTTAGCACTATTTCAAGAGGTGCATGTCCAGGTATTTTTAGATAGTTGGTGTCCTGACAAGACTTTAATCCTAAATACAGCTGAATTAACTAATAATGTCCTCAGTCCAGAGTTCAGGGAGGCAGTGCAGGCACACCAGCAATGCTGCTGAGTGACCTGCTCAGCAAAGGCCTTCCAGGACGTTCCTCTGTTGCACCCTTGACAAACAGCAGATTGAGGACATGTGTTGTTACAGGAGCAGCAAGGTCAGTGTTGTTCCAGGGGCCATCAGATGAGAATAGCAACAAAGGGGAGGAGAAATCAGAGCAGCATCAGTGTTGCTCAAGGTGATGGGGAGAAAGCGTGAAGGTCCCTCACGCAGTGGGTAAGGACACCACACCTCAGTTATCATCTGCATTAGCGCAGTTTCCATCTCTGCAGCAAAGATTTTCCTTCTCCACATCACAGAATTTCTGATTCCTCACCCCACAGTTCCTGTGCTCTGCATGACCTGCTGTGCTCTGAAATAAAAACTGGTGTCTGCCTCACAGTTCTGACTTACAGACATGCACTCCTCACCCATGGGCTTCAAAACCCCTCCCAAACTTCACGTGTATTTCTCAAGGGTTTCTGAAATAAATGACACTGTGCCACCCGCTCCTGCTGGTAAACAGAGTCACGATGTGCCACGTGGGCTCACATGACAGCACTGAAGACAGGCTTCAGAATTATTTTACCCTCCTCTGCTATTGCTCTGGGCCATGTCTGATTTTTTTTTTCTTCTTTTCAAGCAGCTGTACCAGAAAAATACTCCATTAAGTCACTCATCCTATCGCTTGTAATTCTGCTGTTGTCTTGCAGAGATAATCAAAGCTTCCTGGAAATCCAAGTATTTTTTATATAAGAGAATGATCATTAGCAGGGAATAATGAGGTGAAAAGCTACACAGAAGAAATAAGACCAGGTACAAGGCCTGATTCTGATGGCAGTAAAAGAGCAGAAACCACATTTTTTTGCTTGTATAATTAAATGGGTGATTCTGGGCTCAAGAGAAAAGGATGCAGATGTGCACAAAAATTCCAGCTGCAACACAGGCCTCCAAAAACATATTTGGAACTCGAGGGAACCCATATGAAGACACTGAGGGGCTGCAGCATCACAGGCACCTCCTTACAGAGCTACCATGTGAGTTACTGTCAGGGAACCACTTGTGCCACAAGTGATCCAAAGATGTAAGAACTGATGCAAAAACATACTTTTCCTAATAAACTGCTGAAGGAAGAAATCAGGCTCCAGTGGTAAGTTGAGTCATTTTGATCTTGCAAGTGGATTTAAAAAATAAAAACTAGGCAAGAAGAATTTAAAAATAAACCCAATGCTTAAAAACCTCTGTTTGAACTTAATGACCAACAAGAATGGGCTTCTACTAAGCGTGAATAACTTGAAAGCACGAGTGGATGGCTGCTGCAGACACATGTATGCAAGAACCCACTTAGAAATGCAGTTTTCCCTTATGATGCAGTCAAACTTATTCATGCCACTGTTCCAAGTAATCACAGAACATCTGGTAAACTACAGCGAGGCCACAAAATTATGGCCATTCTGTCAATCCGGGTCGAGGAGGAGGAGGAGGAGGAGGAGGAGGAGGAAGGGGATGACTCGTAGGAGGATGTCACCCAGCTCAGGGGCTGGCACAGAGTGACATATCGGTGCCACCTGCCCTCCCTTCCCAGCACGCCCCATCACCAGGAGTGACAAGTACATCACGAAGTTCAATGAGAACGAGTGCACTGCGAGGAAATTCATGTGTGTGGGGCGATTCCCCAGCTTTCGTCTCCCAGGCTCCCACTGTGGCAGCAGCCCTGCACCTGCCTCTGCCTCCTCCTCCTCCTCCTCCCCTTCCCATCCGCCTCGGCTGCCCCCCCCCCCCCCC
>WBMV01008686.1:130279-172837 GCA_013396655.1 Campylorhamphus procurvoides
CTTATCCCTGTCCCTATCCCTGCCCTTATCCCTGTCCCTATCCCTGCCCCAACACTGTCCTTATCCCTGTCCCAACACTGTCCTTATCCCTGTCCCTATTCCTATCCCTGTCCCTATCCCCGCCCTTATCCCTGTCTCTGTCCTTATCCCTGTATCTATCCCCCTTCTTATCCCTGTCCCTATCCCTGTCCTTATTCCACTCCTTATCCCTCTCCCTCTCCATGTCATTATCCCTATCCCTGTCCCTATCCCTCTCATCCCTGTCCCCTATCCCTCTCATCCCTGTCCCTATCCCTGTCCCCTATCCCTCTCATCCCTGTCCCAATCCCTGTCCCTATCTTATCCCTATTCCTCTCCTTATCCCTGTCCAGGTGCCTTCACCACCTGGCTCAGGATACCCCAGCTCTCCCTGGATGCCCCAGTTCTCCCGGGATTCTCCAGCTGTCCTNCTATTCCTGTCCCTGTCTTTATCCCTGGCCCTATCCCTGCCCCAACACTGTCCTTAGCCCTGGCCCTATTCCTATCCCTGTCTCTATCCTTATCCCTATACCTATCTCTCTCCTTATCCTTGTCCCATTCCCTGCCCTTATCCCTGTCCCTATCCCTGCCCCAACACTGTCCTTATCCCTGTCCCTATTCCTATCCCTGTCCCTATCCCCGCCCTTATCCCTGTCTCTGTCCTTATCCCTGTATCTATCCCCCTTCTTATCCCTGTCCCTATCCCTGTCCTTATTCCACTCCTTATCCCTCTCCCTCTCCATGTCATTATCCCTATCCCTGTCCCTATCCCTCTCATCCCTGTCCCCTATCCCTCTCATCCCTGTCCCTATCCCTGTCCCCTATCCCTCTCATCCCTGTCCCAATCCCTGTCCCTATCTTATCCCTATTCCTCTCCTTATCCCTGTCCAGGTGCCTTCACCACCTGGCTCAGGATACCCCAGCTCTCCCTGGATGCCCCAGTTCTCCCGGGATTCTCCAGCTGTCCTGGGATACCCCAGCTCCCCCGGGATGTCCCAGCTGTCCCGAGATATCCCAGCTTGCCTGGGATACCCCTGCTCCTCACAGGACTTGTGCTCCAGACCCTTCCCCAAATTCATTGCCCTTCTCACAGAGGTTCAGTGCTCCAGAATGAGAGGACATGGCCTCTAGCTTCTCCAGGGAAGGTTTAGGTTGGACGCGAGGAAGAATTCCTTCACAGAAGGGGTTATTAAACATTGGAATGGGCTGCCCAAGGAGGTGGTGGAGTCACTGTCCATGCAGGTGTTTAAGGGAAGACTGGCCATGGCACTCAGTGCCCTGGTCTGGTTGACACAGTGGTGTTTGGTCACAGGTTGGACTCGATGATCTCAAAGATGTTTTCCAACCTAACTGATCCTGTAATTCCTGAGTCTCATCAGGGTGGTGTTAGCACGATCTCTCAGGGCCCAGCCCTGCTGTGCCTGACAGCAGGCACTGTGGCCACGCAGCATTCAGCAATCTAACCAGCAATACCTATTTTTTTGTATGATGGGCTACCACATTCTGGTGCCCAGGAAACAAAAAGAGTGCCCTTCTTCCTCCAAGGGGCTCAAACCTTCAGGTTACTCCACCAGTCCCCATGTGAAGTGCCTCTGCGGCCAAGAACCCCATCAGAGGTGCTGACCTGGGCAAGAACTACTCAAGTGTTTTGTATCCAAGGAAGATGCCCCACATTTTAGCTCTTGTAAGAAGTGTTGCCTGCAAGGGAATCCCCCAAAAGCCTTCTGCAGTGCTCCCTGCCACCATGGTGTGACTGGCCAGTGCACTTGGCACAAAATTCAAGTATCTCCAGTGAGAAGACTCCACACCCTCTCTGGGCAATCTGTTCCAGTGTTTGGTCACCCACACAATAAAGGAGTTCTTCCTCCTCTGCAGGTGGGACTTGCTGGGCATCAGTTCCTGCCCATCCCTCTTGTGCCAGGGCTGGGCCCCCTGAGCAGAGCCTGGTCCATCCTCTGCCCCCTCCCTGAGGCACTGATGGACATGGGCAGGGCCCCTCTCAGTGTCCCCTCTGGAGGCTGAACAGCCCCAGCTCCCTCAGCCTTTGCTGCTCCCAGAGATGCTCCAGTCCCTTCAGCATCTCTGCACGTTCCTCTTGACCTGCTCCAGGAGCTCCATGTCCCTCTTGTCCTCAGAAGCCCAGACTGGACACAGCACTCCAGATGTTCCTCATTAGGGACAGGTGCAGGATCCCCTCCCTGGCCCTGCTGGAAATGCTCTCCCTAATGCACCCCAGGACATTGTATTGCGACTGTCCTCTTGTTGCTGCTTGGGTAAACTGAAATAATGCAGCATTTGAATTTTGAAAACGTTGTTCTTGGCAAGGCAGTGTTAATTTTGGGAGGGGGAGCCATTTATTCATTCAAAATGACACAGCAGAACTTTTCAATGAGCAGAGGAACAGTAAGGGGAGTTTTTTTCAAGGATCTAACTGCATGTACAAGTAATTTGCTTTTTTCAAAGACCAAAGATGACTGGCCTTTAGCTTTGTACAGCCTGCTTTAATTTATTTTCCCTGTACATCTCAGTGCATACTCACATGGACCTCTGCCTGGTTTTCTTCAGCATCCAGCTACAAGAGTAGTTATCCTACTGGCTGTATGTTCATTGTGTTAGAGTAGGTATAAAATAATTCAGAATAGTGATCTCTATGTTTACAAAGCATGTGAGTCTGGATCCTGCAGCTCCAAAATTTTCTTTTTCACTGACTTAATATCATACTGTGAACTTGCACTTTACACCAGGCCTGCTTGGGTAGGGAGATGAAAGAAAAATCATTGTTTAAGGATGATGAACTTGAGGGAAGAGTGTGGTGCCAGACTTAGTGCTACATCCATTCCTGTTCTCCCTCTAACACATCTTGGCACTTTTGCTAATGTACAGAACTGGCATCACACAGAGTTAAAAATCTCACCCCAGGTTAGAGCAGAAAGGAAAAGGAAAAAAGGTTTGTTGGGGAACTATTAGGAAATTTCAGCCAAGCACTTCAAGAATATGAAATAAACAGGCATGTAAATGTGGGTAGTAACTCCCAGTAAGGGAACATAATATTTCCTCATAAAATAAGGTACAGCACTCACTTTTGGAAGGGAAATAGAAACACTGTTGTGGCTATTTTCATGTGAATGCCTATTATTTTTCTGGCTGGTTGTGTGTTTTGTTGTTGTTTTAGTTTTGGGGTTCCCCCCTCCTTCCCTCAGTCTAGCAGGGCTTTGTGTCAGCACTGATTTATAACATAACTTTTTAAACAAAATAAATGCAAGAGAACCTTATTCCAGGCTGTGCTGATTTTAGTACTGATGTCTTCTCCATAGGATCAAGGCCTTGACATTCCTTTCCCTTTGTGCCCCCGTTCAGGATATTACAACATAACTGAAGGGAAGAATAATGAGTAACCACAAAGAGGTCCACAATTCCTTCTGCCTTTAGATTCCCACCCAATCCATGTTTCAGGTGATTTCTCAAGCCACCTGATAGGCCAGGGTTATCAGAAACAATGCACAGTGTCAGCACAGCAGGGAACTCTGCTCTGAACAAACAGGTAAACGGAGTGTGTTAAGCAACAGGTCAAATGGGTGAAGGAGAGTAGAAAACCATCTGTTCTGCTTGGCTGACTGGGTATGTAGGACAGCACACTACACACAGACAATAGGCTTTTATTGTATGTACAGCTGTAGTTACTTTTAAAAAAATCCTCTTCTTTTTTTAGTGATATAATAAATTTGTACATCATATTTTTTTAATTGCACTGACTTAAATTTGTGTACACACAGGAAAAAAAAAATAAAATTTAAAAAACATACCACAGAAGAAGTAACTATCACAACTTGATGCTAGGAAAAAAATGTTTTACCCCACCTGGAATATCAGAATATCACATATTATTGGGAAATACAGAGTTACAGTAGTACTGGAAAGACTCCAGATCCATCCTTCCCAGTTATTTTCACACCATGCCAGCACCTTGCATAGTAGCAGTTTGGATATCCTGAGTGAAGTGGTTTTATTCACCCTTAACTTAAAGCAATCACCCTTGTTATATAATTAATCTGGAGTTGTCACCAAGGCTGTGGCTTAGCAATGTACAGAAGCATATACTGACTTTAAACACATGAATAAATCCACTTAGATCCTGTGGAGGTCAAAGCATGAGGTCAGCTGTTCCCACTCACAGCAGGAATGTCTTAGCCTGGAGCTATGGCATACTTAATTCTGTACCAGGATAAGCACTTGTCTCAAACTTCAGCTCTACAATTCAAAACCTGCAAAGTGAAAACCCCAGGCAGCTCTCGCCTTGGACAGAGCTCTTGCTCCTTGTAACCAAGGGCTACCAGAGCTGAAAAAGGTGATAGAACAAGAGCAAGATTCTTATTTTGCTTCCCCATCGACATTTGGTAGCATTTTTCATAGTGGACTTTGCTTTTTCCTACGATACTTTGCACATCAAGAATACAAAAACCTAAGAAGAAATACACAGCAGAAAGCTTTTACTTGAAAACCACAGAGAACCAGGCAGGAGATGCAGTACTAGGAAATGCTGTACAATTTCAATGATCCCCAAAACTGGTATAATTGCCAGGATATTTCTTAAAACAAACAAACAAAACCAAAACCCTAAAAAAAAGCAGTGCCTTAAGGCAAGTCCAAAAGCAAGACAGTAACTAGGTCTATATGGCCTGGAGCCCCAACCTCTCTCCCAAAGAAAGATCAGGGGAAAAGGAAAATCTGACAGAAAGCAAAATCATATATGCCTGCACAGTGTATGACCTGTCCATAAGAAGTTTGCCAAAGGTATTTTGCTTTTAAAATGAACTTTTTGCCACTCTGGCATTCCTTTTCCTTCCTGCCACCTCAGATTCACACATTTCATATATTGTTAGGAGTGAAATGACTGTATTTTCTTCCTGGGCTGAATGGGATATGAAATACCAATGACCTAGGGAAAAATAGCCCCTCTCCTCTTTAAAGTGACTCTGAAAGTGATTCAGTTCCTTTAAGAAAGTTATCTAAGCTTGTATTCACATTGGAGATATAAGGTATTTTTATTGCTTTAGTCCACAAAGAGAAATTTAATTCTTTTACTATTTACCTGGTCAAAATTCACAGTAAAGCCAAGGCAAATCTTGATTAGGAAGGATGTAGGTTTTCTCCATCGAGGTAAATGAAAAGTTAAAACATCATAAAGCAAAACAGACCACAAACACAGATTAGGAAGGTTCAACTACAGGCAGAAAAATTCTTTAGAAAGAAAAGGAAGCCTTTATCTCTTAGTCCTCATAAAATAAATAATATGCCTTCTTTCCTGTACAGAACATCCAGCAACACAAAAGTGTGAGAAAAGGGACAAAAAGGAAAAAAATATTTTCACAGGTTGTTTCCAAGCTCTTGTTCTGACATAATTAAGTTGGAAGGCAGAAAACAAGAAGTCTTCAGTGTAGATTCTGTAGAGATTTCTTCTGTCATTCAAATGTGTAGTTATTAAAATTGTGAAGATTGCAAAACATAAAAAAGCAAAATGATTCCCTCTGGCATCCTTTACACAACTGCACAGGACACAATGCAGGATATGTCACAGTGTGAGTTGTGCCAGTTAACAAATCCAGTCCTCCCAACCCAAACCTGCAGTGGAGATCCTGATGGATGTCAGGACCCAGCTCCCACTGACCCAAATACAAGCACGCAAAAATGTTCCTCCTCAGATCTCCTGATCCTAAATGACAACCTCATTGTCTCAGAAGGGGGAATGGGATTCGGTATCGTGGGCCTTTGGGGTTGTCACAACTGAGCAACACAATTGTCCCTTTGTGTTTGGTACCTCAGCTTGTTTTTCCAACAGGGTGTAAGTTATTTGCAGAGGACAAGGAAGAGGTGAGGAACACACCAGCCAGAGGTCAAACATCAAACCAAACGATGTTTATTTTCCTGAGGAGTGAAGGCAAGTAAAAAAAAAAACAAGATTCCCTTTTTACCCCAAATGCCTTGCTTTCCTCATCTTAAGAATTCATTATCTTTTCCATACATGCGAGCCCTAATCTTCACAAAATTTGTAGCATAGAATGTTCCTGGTTCCCACCATCAAGACAAGCATTTAGGTGATCACCAAGACCTTAAGAGGAACCAAATAACCCCTTCTCCAGTGTATATCCATTCTTTGGGGTAAGCTATGAGCAAACCCTTTATTCTACAAGTTACCCGGTGTTATTTCCACCCCATTCTACAGTACAACCTAAAGCTTCTGTGAATGAAAATCCCAGTTCAGTAACTTAAGCAAGACTTCAAGTAGTGTTTCGTGCTGCCTCTGCATTCCCAACTCCACAGCTTCTTGGTTTTGGTGTAAGGGTGTGCACCAAGCTCAGTTTCGCTTTGATTTCTTCAACTCAGAGACCAGTTGTGGTTTTCTCCTTCAGCAAACAAGGCTGAGCATTTAAACATGGCAGGGACTTGACCCCCACCCTACCCTGTCATGCAGTAAAAACAAGGGGAAAAGTGTATGTTTAGAGAATGGGACATCAGGGTTTTTACTGCTCATCCCATGAAACCACTGTAGAACAAATGAAGAAACCTACTCTGTATTAAATTAACAATAAACAAAAGTGTTCAAGCACGCTCAAGCTGGACAGCCTGTATTACTGAACTGGGATTTCTAAGCACTAGAAGATTCTTTTGTAACCAATTTTCAAAATACAGAACATTAAAATGCCTTCAAGTCTTTCCATAGTAAGCAGCATCCTTACATATACACCTATTTGATAGTCTTGTCTGCTGTAATACCACAGTGATTTTAGAAGGTTACACATAAACAGCATTTTTACAGTTAAATTATTTTGACAGTTCAGTTCCTCCAATATTTTCGTACAAAAAAAAGAAACCAAGCCCCCTTTACTTTGATATTCATTGTACAAGTATTTACCAAGGAATTTTGAGTCCATCAGAAGTTTTGAAATGTGTTTCTATTCTTCGGTGACTTTCTATTTTTGATGAGTGGTTTAAGTTGAAAGCCCAAATATCTGCCAAAGATTTGGACAGCTTAAAGGGGGGGAAAGGGGCCAGGGGGAAAATCACTGTTGGCAAAGTAGGCACAAATCTGTCATCCATTCCTGTCAGTAATTTAGGTGGAATGAATGGATGTTTCTCTTGGCTGAAGAGAACAGGTTTGCTCCTTTGTCCTTAGCAGGAATGTAGATGATGGAAAAATACAGGTAAGCACGAAAGATGGTACCTGTGAAATGCTGACATTTTGCTCTTGATAGCCAAAACGAGAACTATGCCTTCAGTTCCACCAGTTTTTCATTTTAATTTAAAGGAGCCAGCTGCAATATTTAACAAGGAAGAAAAGTTTCAAAAACTCATCTGACCAACCACTCACCACACAACAACACTGGCAGACCTAGAAACTGAAAGTGAACTAAGGGAATTGTTATTATTTTTTCAAAAGCTTTCTTCACAACTGTGTTTTCTAAGATCTCTGGAAGTGTTTGGCAAGTAAAACAAGCTAAGGAAAAGCACTCTAAGGTTAACTACGCTCTATTGACCACTTATTGCTCCTAGCTTTACATTTGATATGATGGTTAATATACTTGTCTAACATGTACTTGGGAGAAGGAATTAGAGTCCCTAAGACAAGTTTTTGCATCAGCAATGCAGCTTCTCACACAGGGAAGGAAAGCTACATATAAGACTTGGTAAATGTTGTTTGTGAGTAGACTCAAGTAGACTTAAAAAAAAAAAAGTTCTGTTTTGTTAAGCATAATTTATGCACAGAACATTAAACAATATGCTAGTATAGATATTTGCATAATTTATTGATTTATGGCTAATATCAAAGGCATCTCTCCACCTACATGGACCGAGCAGTTATTACAGCAGGCTGCAGTTATTACAGTAGGATATCTGAATCAGCATTTTCCTTCTGCATCTGAAAACTTACCCATTTCCAAATTACAATGCAAACTGGATCTGGGTCTCTTTTTTTTTCCCTTTCGGCCTGACTAGAAAAGTTGAGACCTGTGTTGCTACTACTGCAGGCTGCAGTGAGGGAGCACAGAGGTATCTTCTCTCTCTGCAGTGGTGCAGTCATGTAAACCAGGTATGATGTTTCAGTTCTGAGCTCCCCATTAGTGTAAACCAGGTGCTCACATGTGGGTCCTCCACATGGAATGGGTCAGGTTGGAAGAGTCCACAGTGGGTCATCTGATACCACCTCTGTGCCCAAGCAAGGTGCTAACCCATAGCACATGGCACAGGATTGTGTCCAGAGGGTTCTGGAATATCCCCGGTGAGGGATATTCCCCTCCACACCCTCTCTGGTCTCTGTTCAGTGCTGGGTCACTGCCCAAAAAGAAGTTTTTCCTCCTGTCCAGGTCGCTGGGCATCAGTTCCTGCCCGTCCCTCTTGTGCCAGGGCTGGGCCCCCCGAGCAGAGCCTGGTCCCTGCTCTGCCCCCTCTCTGAGGCACTGATGGACATGGGCAGGGCCCCTCTCAGTGTCCCCTCTGGAGGCTGAACAGCCCAAACTCCCTCAGCCTTTGCTGCTCCTAGAGATGCTCTAGTCCCTTCAGCATCTCTGCACCTTCCTCTTGACCTGCTCCAGGAGCTCCATGTCCCTCTTGTCTTCAGGACCCAGACTGGACACAGCACTCCAGATGTTCCTCACAGGGATGAGTAGAGGGGCAGGATCTCCTCTCTGACCTGCTGGCAGTGCTCTTCCTGATGCACCCCAGGATACCAGTGGCCTTCTTGGTCCCCACCTGCACCATTCCACATCCTCCCTCGTCTTCTACAATAAGCCACACAGCTCTCCAAAACCTGTCATGATACGTTTAGCACTGCTTGTATTTGGAGGAGCAACTTCATCACCAGAGAGGAAAAGCTTTTTGGAAAAATAAACCAAAAAAAAAAAGACCACTGCATTAGTGAACATCCTTTTATGCAATTCATCAGCCATATTTGTATTCTCTAGTACTGCTCTGTAAACAAATGCTCAACTGATGTGCAAGTACCCCAGCAGGGAGGGTTTGGGTCTTATAGGTACGGTTCTCCCGAAGCACCGTTCAGTTTGCTCTTGCTTTTGTTTCTGGAGAGGAGCTTCTTGCTCAGAATCCGTGACAGTGTGCCCCCCTTCTTGCGGGCCATGTCCGACAGAGGCTGCTGCAGGTACACGAGGTCGTTGTGAGACTGGCTCATTCCCGGGTCCTTCTGGTGGTGCTGCCGGCGGAAAAAGAGCTTCGCACTTTTTTTCAGAATCCCACCTGTGGGAAGGAGAGAAGGACACTTTTAGAGAGAACAGGCTGCTTTCTTGAACCTCAGCTTCAATGGCAGCATGGCTGAAAAAAGCTGGTCCTCTTGATTCCAGCTTCTGAAGTCAATCCACACACCTCCTGCCTCACCCTTCCTTAGTTTCCAATGCCCTCCTGAAAGCTGCATTAATGGTCATACACACATGCACAGCCACTGGTGTGGGTTGTACACTGGGTTCTCACGTGTCCAAAGAGGCAGATCCAATCTTTCCAGCCAAAAAGTATCTTATAAAAAGAATGAATTGGAGGAGGCAATTTACTCTGTCGTTTCAGAGATCAAAGGAGGAAAAGGTCAGCCCATGATGCACCAGATGGAGGTGGCATTTTAATTTGAGGTGAAAGAGAACAGTACCTGGCATTGAACCCGTGTGCAGTGGGCCCATACAAGCCAGGCAGCAGGTGTTCCATACAAATTCCACAGCACCACCCACAGTAACACTCATAAAGCATTTGCTATTTTAAAATCCTGTTAGGAATAGCAACTCACTTCAAGCAGATTAAAAATAATATTACATCTGCTTCCAACAGGTTCAGAAATCTGCCCAAATGCCTTCTGTGGTGAATTAAGTTGCTTTATTTTGCTGTGTTCCTTCCCTTGATCCCATGTCAAACCCAGCATGCAGCCAAGGCAACTGCAGCTGTCACCTCACCAGGGACTCATGTCACCAACACCAGCTACCCAGCACTCCTCTCTTTGCAAGTTTGGGTTGTTTTGGCAGCCTTTCTGCCAGATTCCACCTTCCCTTTCCACGTGCACACACATGCCTGATGTGCAAGGCTGCAGCTGGCAGGGACACTGCTATCAGCAACACTCAGCCTGGTGGGGGGACATCAGCTCTGCACTCAAAGAGCAGGTTTTGTGCAGAGCTGAGTGCTGGTGTTGTCCCAGGTGGCAGGAGCCAGTTTGAACAAAGGAGGACCCAGGTAGCAAGCCAACACAGGAGCCTTCTGGCACTCAGACTCGTACGTGAGGACAGTCATCTCCCTGGCAAAGCCTCCACACCTTATTCCCGGCACCACTATCAGGTTTCCTCATTCTTTCTCTGCTCAGCTATTAATTCCTGTCGCTGCACGGTCTTGATCCTGCTCTTCCTCCCCACTGCAAATGGATAGAGAAAGCAACACACAGACCAGTTCTTTCATGCAATGCGGTGCCACAGCTAGAATTACACGTTTGTCCCCCAGGGACTCGACATGGGCCACGTGTCACTTTGCACAGCGACAGCTGCAGGACAGGTATTTGGTGGCAGCTCTGCTGCACGCAGCCAAACGTTGCCTTGTACAGACCAGAGCACTTATAAACACGTGCTTGGGTTTATTACTAAGCACTCAGCACCTGGGAGGATATCTCAGCATGTTTTTTGCCTGGTGGCTGCAGAGACCCTTCTCACAGGGCACAGATGGGACGAGGCAGAAATCAGCTGAAAGCAACTGGAACTCGTGGATTTGAGTCTTGACTGCTCTCCCACCACCCTCTGATTGATCTTTTCGGCAAGGCAGTACCACTTCAAGCTGTTGCCAACAGCATAAAAGAAACAGTGTTCAACCCCAGGACACTGAGAGTTGTATTTAACATGCAAAGGCTGGGGGGATCCACGAGGACTCACTGATGTGCAGCTCTTGTTTGAGCAGGCAGCTGTTCTGCCCAGCAGCCCTGGCAGCTGCAGCTGAAGCTGTGCCAGCAGGAGCAGGACGGAAGGGCTTATCTGTAAGCAGATATTTAGTCCTACCCATTCTATGATTCAGACTGATTTTCCACGCCAGGAAGCAGAACTGAACCAAGAATGCTGCAAAAAGTGTGCTGGTGGCCTGGGGACAACTCACTGCAGCTGAAAAATCGTGGGCAGCACATCCCTGAGCCTTCAGCACAAACAGCAGCCTCCCCAGCATGAAAGCTCCCTGTGTTTTTGGAGGTGCTGAGGTCACGGCTGTCTGGAAGCTTGCCACGTGGCCATCAGTCTGTGCCAGTTCGGTGTGTGCTGCCTGGCAGTGGCTCCAGCTGCTGTGGGGACATGCAAGCCCTGCTAGGGAGGCAGGGCAGGGCACACCACCAGCTTGGCAATGCTCATGCTGTTTGCATGCTCGCTTCTCGAGTCCAACAGGGTCCATATGCCAGCTCTCCCCCTAACACCAGGAGATGAGCAGAGAGCATACTGTGTGAACTGACTGGGCTTCACAGGCTCCTCTGCACTAGTCTGGACTGTTCTGAAAATGCTCGTGGGGCTACAATCACTCCTGAATGTCATTTTTGTTAATCAAGGAAGGTTTCCTGCCACATCTACAAGGATACGACTAGAGATCACTTTCCATTCCTTCCCAACTTCCAAAAGAGTTTTTATACAGGTGGTTTTGCAAATACCTGCTGAGGTCCTGGTAGCTCTACAAGTTAGGGTAGAGAAGCTTTATCTAGAACACTGTAAGCAGCAGGTTTAAAAATAAGTTTTTTTGCTTATGTATAATCCAGTTATGGGGTCACACGTGGTTTGCATGAGCAGATTTTGATTGATTGCCAGACACTACAGGAATGGGCATGATGGAGAGAGATTAGGAATGCAGAGCACCCGTCCAAGCCCTCCTTCCTGCCCATTCTGTGTGACCCATCTGAACAGCATGACCACCAGAAGGATGATTTGTTACAGCAGACTAGTCTGCTAAGACACTTGAGCACGGGAAGGTAATTTTGGAAGGAGGAAAGAAATGGATGGGGGGAAGAAGAAAACGGGTGCCAAACTATGTTCTGCTTCAGTTTTTACAATGA
Organism: Campylorhamphus procurvoides; assembly: GCA_013396655.1. NCBI lineage: Eukaryota > Metazoa > Chordata > Aves > Passeriformes > Dendrocolaptidae > Campylorhamphus > Campylorhamphus procurvoides. Next base: position 142,350 of record WBMV01008686.1, read on the forward strand.
GTGTCCCATTGTAAAGCTACATTTTCTTAGGGGAAAAAAAAATAGACAAAACCAACTTACTGTGTAGGTAATTAATTCTGGCTGGCATAGCAGTCCTCTTAAGTTTTAAAAGGGAATGGGTAAGAAAGAGGAAGTCAGAAAGGTAAAAAAACCCCAACCAACCAAAAATATGCAAGAGTAAAAAAAACCCAAAAACCAGTGCTAACCTTAAGGAATTCATACAGATACAAGGCCTTTTAAAGCAGAAGGGGTTTTGTTTGCTTTCAGTTTTGTTTGGTTTTTTGTTGCTGTGTTTGGGGTTTTATATGTTTGTGTGTTTTTGTTGTTTGTGGTTTTTAAGGGAAAGCACTTGACAAACAGAAACCTTGAACTGTTCACAACTGAAGGCAGGGGGGTGGGAATGTTTTCCTATCTGACTCCATGAAAGCTACTCAGCTGTGACAAAGCGGAGATTCAAGACTTCCACAAAGGCATCTGTGTATAAAGAAAGGGATTTGAGCCAGTCTTTTGAAAGTATTATTTCAAGATGATACAACTCTCTCAAATTAGAGATGCTTTGGAGTTTTTAGCAGCCTTAAACTGCATCGTTTGAAAAAGGTCTTTAGAAGCCTCACCTCTTTGAAACATACAGCACAAGGAAAAACAGAACTAAGACAACAGCTCACATTCAAACTCCCACTTGCTTCTTTTAGAATAACATGTTAAAGAAGAGCCCAGAGGTTTTGCAGTACCTCTTACAGATTCTTAAACTTTTCCAGGCTTCAAAATGAGACAGATCCCTTCACAACTAACCCTCTGCCCCCACTCCAAACACACCCAAAATTTTCCAGTGCCTGACCATGTATGTGACAGGGACTGTTGCTGTGCCACCCTGAGCTCTCCTGAGGAGCAATACAGCTGTGGGAGGGCCAGAGAAACTCCATGTTCTAAGGGAGGGCCCTGACAAAGAGCTCCAGTGTCTGCCCTGCGTGGGGGGAGTTGTGATAATCTCGTAAAATAGTGAGGTTTTGTGGTAAGCCATTTTACAGGACCTCTGGGCAAGGAAAGAATAGAAAATAATAAAGCAAAAGAGGGATGGATATAGGTGCAAAACACCACATTTTTTTTCATTTCAAGGTCCAGCCCATGAGACTGGTGTGTGCCTGTTTAAGGCACAATCCACTGCACTGGCCCTTGTGTCAGACATCCTAAGAGTCCTAATACCACACAGCCACAAACCATTCCTCAGAGGTTCATGGATTTATCAAGAAAACACAAAGAATCCTAAGACATTTTCAAATTTCAACTATGCAGGTGTGTAACTACCTAAGCAAAATGACCTGATGCCTTATTTACTTATTAAATTGTCTTTTATTCCATTTTCTTTAGCAAATCATGTATTAATTAAATCAGTGAAAAAGGGAGAAACTGTTCACAAGGCAGTCTCTGCCTCAGCTGCTTCCTGAACACACACCTGAGTGAGGGCAGGGGAGTCCTGTGCTCTGAGGTGTGAAGGAGGAGAAGGAATGTGGCAGAAAGCAACTGTGGATCCCTGCCATTCTCATCCTACTAATGGGGCTGTTAATGCAGGACAAGTCCTTGTTTACAAGAACACAGTTTTAACTGAGGAACTGGCAGTGTGACTAATTACTTCTCTCCCAAATAACCAAGTTGGGCATAGTGAGTTGCCCTTGAACTTTCAAGGATGAGCCCCTCTGTTTCCTGACAGAAGTGAGTGTAAGGGAGCCTGAGCTGGCTCAGACAGCAGAGGACTGCACTTTCTGTGGCTGCTGGTGAGCTTCAACACAATCACAAGGAGTTTAGGGACAAAAAAAATCAGTAAGAAAGGATGAACTACTACATCACTGCATGACACTGCCCATCACGTGGAGAAAGCAGCCAGTCACTGAAGTGGAATTAAGGATCACGTACCTTTAGATTTTTTCATGCTCCCACTTTCTGAAACGCTCAGTGAGCTCCCAGACATTTCTTCAGAGGTCTGGTCTAAGAGGGTGCTGGTGTCCCACTGTTGGCTGCCATTCTCCAAACCCCAGGCCTTATGGGTGCTTTGCTGTGGGTCAGTATCAGGGACTATTTCTGAAGCACCTAATGACAGCTTTTCATCAGAGGTGATTTTTGCAGCAGCTTCCTCCACGGTGGGTGGATCTGCCTCTTTGCAGGAGCTGTCCATGGCTGCAGCATAGTCCATCATGAGTGAAGCTTCACTGTCCTGAGATAAAGAGGTCTGACCAGTGAAAATAAGAGACAACATGGACACAAGTCATTCTGCTGTAGGAAAACAAGCCCCTCTGCAAAAGCTGTTTTCTCTTTACACTTCTATTGCTCAGGACTGTCAGAAAGACCCTTGAAACTTCCTTAGCTTTACTAAATAAAAGGAGCATGTAGCCAAGTTTTAACAATGTTGTTAAGTCCCAATAAATAAAAAAAAATAAAATTAAGTACATGCCTCCCACCTATCCCTGCCCCCACTAAAAATAATAGGGCTCTCTCCTGAATGTGCTGCTCTAATGAAGTATCAACATACAGAGAGAACCTTTTGGTCCTTTTCAGAAAGGAAACATCAAAGCAGATGCATGTAGAAGGATTTGTCAGCTGTATCAGCTAAAAACAAACCCAGGCAGTCTCAGTGCCTTCATTTCCCTGGCAGATACATCTGGCACTGTGGCAGCTGATCCACATTTCCCCTCCCTTATCACAGCACAGTGATGATGAGGGGATCTGTGCCCACTGGTTTGGCTTTCATTCTGAGCTCTTTAAGGGTCCTGTGCCTGACAGCAACACTTGGCAGCACAAGTTCATTCAGCAGGGAAAGGACCACAGGCAGGCACCAAGCATCAGATAGGACACTGAGGCTGTGGATGGAGAAAGGCTGCAGGGATTCTATATACCATGTGAAAAACAGTCTTCTGTTTGCCCTCCCTCTGGAACAGAGCCCAGGAGGTTTTCCAGAGGGTTTTGTTTGAACAGCTTTGAAAAAAAAAAAAGAAAATCTTTCATACTTTTTCTGTCTGTCTTCCCTACATGGGTGAAGCACAGAGAAGGACTGATTACATTCTGTTCTCACCCATATTTGTTTTCCCAAATCCCTAATGATCTCACTCCCATGCAAGGACACCTTGCATTTTAGTCAGGCTGTCAAATCCAACAAAAAAAACCCCTGATTTGGCTTAACATGAAACATTTACAGAAACAACCTGGCACGCAGGCCTGGATTCTGCAGAGACAGCAGAACCCACATTAATGTGACAGTCAATGGAACAAACGCTTTTTCTAACATAACAATATCAGGGTTGTTTTCTGCTCTACCTTGGACACCCCTGATATGATAATGGTGCTTTTCTTTCTAGGAGACTTCAGCTTCTGCTTTGCAGACTCGCTCAGCTGCCGAATGGCTGCCTCTGCCACAGGGTCGGTGCCATTCAGTACCAGCAGCTCTGGAAAGAAAGGATTATTTCAGAGGGGAGAAGGAAAAACAGGGAAAAACAGCAAAGAGAGGCAGAGTTTGGTCCTGACTTAAAATTCACAGGAATGGTATAAACACCAGGCGTATCAAAACATCTTCCATTCACCACGTAGTGAACGGGTTTTGTGTTTCCCTTCTGTGACCCATTCTTTGGAGAAGAGGTGCTGGAGTTGCACTTACAAACCCTTTCCCCGAGCACAAAAGAGTTTCTAGAAGCCTAGACAAAACATCCAGTTATTTCAATGCACTGCCACACTGTGATGACAGTGGGGAGAGCATCAGGTATCACAGCCAGGAAGAACCACGGTTCTCACGTGGTATGAAGCTGGCACTTGATATGAGTTCCTCAGGTAGCTATTCTGCTCTTTTTCCAGACATCCTTGCTCAGCATTTCCAGATTTCCTATGGCACTATGATAGGATGGGGAAGGCAAAGTGTCAGTCACTCTGCTCTTCATCAGCTGCCTCCAAAGCCTGTAAAGTGCAACTCCCCCTTTTCCCCCTCCAAACACTGCACAAAAATACATTATGAAATACTCTTTAATGACAAACATATTTATTTTTAAGCATGGCCAATTCTGGCATCTAGTAATGCAAAGTCCTTTGGGCACACTGATCAAATTCATCAGGTTTAGGAACAAACAAGGCTAAGAAAGTCAGCAAGACAAAAATCCCCATATTTAATTGTCTGAGGTGAACTTTTCTGTTAAGAGTTTTAACAGCAAAAAAACCCAAACAAACAGAGGCAGGAATAGCACCAGTGTTAATTAAATTGAGCAGTGTCTTTTGTTATTGTGACATTAATGCAGCAAAAGATGAGGCCTGGAATTTAAGAGTATGTGAGCACAGGGGATGTGCATGTCTGCACACTTATCATAAACCTTTATTATTCCATCTCCCTACCCACTGCAAAGCCCCCAGGAACAGGTGAGACCACCCAGGACAGCATCAGTGGCACTTGTTAATTCTCACTGTTGTCATCACTTCGAACTGTGACACAGCACCTTTTCCAGAGTGCTTGTTGTTGTTTTGCCATGATGTTTGTAATAACTATTACCCAAGTTGCTGCCATGCCAAAAGCTTCTTTGTATTTCTTTCATTTGGCTTAACCTTTCGTTCTGATGGGTAATTCTTCCTGCTGCACTGTATAAACATTTCACAGAAATTGCCCTGCACTCCCATTAAAAACATTGTCTGCATGAATATGGTCTAAGCTGCCTTCAGATAAGTTTTCCAGTAAGTGTTTTGGACCTTTAATATCAGAAACACTTAAGGGAGTCAACTCAGAAGTCTTGCACTATCCCAAATGGATGTACTAATACCACACTGCTTCATGGTATCACAGTTACTTCTTAGCCTACAGGTAGGAAAAGCTTCAAGTATTATTACGGCTATTCATGGTTAGTGCTTCATGCTCTTCCCCATATTTGCTGGCCAGTACATTTCTGTCTCTCAGCAAACCTTCTGACTCTGCCAGGAGCAGTGTAGATCATCTCCACATTGTTCCATCTCCACTCAAATCCCTACAAAACAAACTGAACTCCCCATTATATGTCATTGGCAGCCAGACTGGGTCACACCTCTCATTCCTGTTGCCCACAGAGCTACTGAAAGACTCAGTGGTGACCACACACAGGACCAAAAAAGATGCTGAAGATTCTGAGTTGCAGCTTGTAAAGGTAAAATAACCCAGAGTCAAAACCAGGTTTAATACAATTCAAAGCAAATTTATAATTCAAGTTATTAACAAGGCCATCTGCCACTGTGAAGGCACTTGAGCTGTATGCCAGGTGACTTAGGAAGGTGGACAAACAGGCACAGCAAGACTGGGTATTTGCATTAGCCCAAAACAAAGCCCAGGGGCAGGGCTAGGAAGGGAATTCAGTCTTCCTTACATCAGTCCAACCTCTGCTTTCTCTTCAGGCAGAGGGGACTTCACAATGCCCTTAGAGGTTTTCTGTCACAGGGCTTTAATTTTGTGCAGCATCCCCCATGCCCTTACGAAAGGAGGAATCTTTCACTGAAAAAGTAAGAGAAAACACAGCCTGGCTTTTCTGCAGTCACCTCCCCTCTCCAAACCACAGCTCATTGTTATTTATTCAAATCCAGTAATTTAAATTGCCAATTAAAACCAGACTTTTACTGCAAGACTGCCATATCCCTTAACCACAGTGCTTTGTAAGATAAACATCTCAGTGCTGCTGACAGGCAATAGCCATATGGGTTGGCTGTTATTTTAACAGGATCACATTAATCCCATGTGCAGCAGGGAGAGACATGTTCTCATTAGCAGCTTTGAACATTTGTATTACCTGTGTCTGACGATGACAAAGTTTTGCTGACTGGAGCACCATGAGAATGGAGAGCTTCAACAGAGAAATCCTTTTCAGTCACCTTTACTTTAACTGGAGTTTTCACAGGAGAATCTGAAAACCAGGTTTTTTTGTTATTTGAACTATTCGAGACATTTCTTATGACATAAAAAAGAATTCATTATACCTGCTGTGTCTGTTCAAATCATAAGTGTTTGAGAAAGCTGTTTAAAACAAATTCTTAACTTGTGTCCTATGGTAACCTGACCCCAAAAAGAGCTGTTAAGTATAAGAATTTATTGTTTTTAAACCTCTAATATGCACGACAACACCCACTAAAGTAAAAGATCTGCTTTAACAGCTTAATGCATATCTTTGTGAGACTTCATATCAAGACTCTTCACAGGGCTTACTTTCATACTCATCCCAAGAATTGGAAAATCTACTCCTGAAAGACATGTTCAAAAGTATTTTGTCACCAGACAACACCAACCTTCACCAGATAGATCAAGGTTAGAAGGCACAGGATGGTCTGTCATCAGCAAACACTCTGACAGTCTGACACATTTGATATGTGAAAAATCAGCCTCCAAAATAAAGGTCTTCTGCATTATCACATTACTGTGAAGCTTTACAGTGTGTATTACAAGAAGCATTAACTGCTCCTCCTGTAAGAGCAAGGTTCTGTGAAAATTAAAAACCTGATTCGAGAGAATACAAACAGCAATTCCACTCCAACACACTGGAGAACTCTGGGAAACAGCACCCTTCCTTCCACCCCACCCCACTTCTCCTGGTGCCCTTGGATAAGCCCATGAGTGAGCACAGGAAGAACTGGAGCTCCTCACCCATGCTCAGTGGAGATGCTCTCCCTTCCAGGCGAGGTTTGGTTCTCACAGCAGTGACAGTAGTGACCACAGTCCCACAGGGCATCACAGTGCGATCCTTTTCTATCTTAGTGGCCAGCACTGGAGAAGAGACTTGCCTTGTCTTCACTTCACTGGGTTCTATAAAAGAGAACTAAGGACACCAAAAAAATGTCACCTTAGGAGCACAGTCAAGAGAGAAGGACACTTTCTGGCTAGTACTTCTGTAATATTTTTGCTGATGCTCAAGAACCAAACTCAAGAGCTTGTTCTTTCCATAAGACACAAATACTGCACAACCAGAACATGCCACTCTGACCCAACCACCACAAACCCAAAGATGAGCATTTGCAAGTACTTCCCAAAGCCAAAGATCCTCCCCAAGCCCACCCAAACCCTGCAGTACCTCTGCACTGATGGATCCCAGCCCAGGCCTTGGACTGCCCTCACTGGCCCCGCTGTTCAGGGCAAAGCTCTGCTGGCCAGAAGGTTGTTTCCTGAACAAGTCCAGAGGTACAGTCACCTTCGCTGATATAGGACCTGGGACGAGTAAAATCAACAAAATCAGTGCACACCTAAGCTGTCAGTGTGTTTAAGGGGGAGATGGGAAAAGGGGAGGAGGAGCACAGGCAGCTAATTGCAGAAACTGGTTCTACACCATGGGGGAAAACGTGGAAATTTCCAGTTTTCCCCTCCATTTTATGACTATTCCATAGCCTGGCCTAATACTGTGCAACAGGAAAGAATGGAGACATGAAATACTACTTATTTACTACTATTTCTGACCATTATTTTTCCCTGTGTATGCAGAATGTTTAGGGAAAAAGAAAACAACTAGAAATACTCCTATTAGGTTCTTGAACAATACCCATAACCAGCTACCTACATCCTTTGTTTCAGAGAGCACTCTGGATTCCAGGTGAACTGGTACATCATTGTCTTTCTTAATTTGAACTTCAGTGCAAGTTCAGCAGTTCTCTTGTTCCTCTCCCGGCTTTTTCAGCTCCATTAAACTGGAGCAAACTATTAACAACGGTACTGCATGATTTCAGAGATGAAACCCTAGTTTTCTGTGAAGTTAAAAGGCAAGGAGGGATCTACACAACATTCACATTACTCAGCTCTCTGCTCATTAATATGATTCTACTTTGAGTCTTCTATTCAGGTTTTGGGGAGAACAGCTAAGCTGGAATGGGGAGCAGAGGGGGAGGAAGACAATTGTCAGTACAATCCACTGGGACCTTTTTCTTCAGGAAAACAGGCTGATAATTACACCCTCAGCAGGATGTGGAATATTACTGGTGCTGTTTGAAAAGACCCATTACTAAAGATGCTTAGGTATAGCAAAGGCTAAACTTTGTGCAAGAAACAATACACAATTGTTGACTCTATGTAGATTCCACGTGTTTGTTAAAAATAAAAACAGCATCCATAACGGAGACATTTTTTTCAAGCTTTTGCTTGCATTTAACTTTTCAATCCCTCCAACAATCACAGATCATATGCAAAGTAACACACAAATCTGTAAATCTAGATTATTAAAAGTAATTCTGCAACAACAGAATCAAGTAGCAAAAATGTTTCAGCCCCATTTTACATTTAATCCAATATAATCAGAAGTAGTGTGTTTTATACCTGATAATTGTTAGGCAGCCTCTGGGGCTTGAAAAGGAAGGATTTAGGATTAACACTCAAAATTCCCCTCCAGCCATAGAAAGGCCTTGAAAGTTTACCTTGAACCCAAAAAGGTTCACAGTGGATCTGTCAGAAGTTTAGAAGGCTGAAAAATACAAGGCATCACTACATAACTGGACTCAGTATGTTGAGAGTCTAGAAAGAAACCCAAAGAGTCTCTGTGACCTTAGAGCAGGACAGGGGCACCTGATCAGTGTGTTCTCTCTTCCATCCACAACTACTGATGGATCTGACAGTTTCTCATTTGGCCCCCCAAAACTAAAGGGGACATGTCAGCAGTCAGCAAAGCTCACAAGCTGATCACACAAAGCAATTCACTCCATACTTACTATCCAACTTGCCATCTTCTACTATTTGCAGCTGCAATGCTTTTGATTTGGCACTTAGTTCACTGTGAAGTAAACAAAACCACGTTAGGTCTTTGCAGGAGAGCAGATTTTCCTTCCCACTCAGGTTTTCCCTGCTCCCCAGCTCTTCTCAGCCCCCTCCAAGCCAAGCTGTATACCTTGCTAACACAGGAGGTGGCACTGCCAGGCTGGGCACACAGGTAAGCCTGACTAAAGGGATCACAGCCAGAAAACCACAGCCTGCTTCCCTCCACCACTGTTGCACAGGTTCAATTCCCTAAAATTTCTTGTACCCAGTGGCTGACAAACACTGCCCTCCAAACTGATGTTGGTCCTTAGTCTGACAATTACACCACAGCACTAGGAAGCTTTTTTTTTCCCCTGCAGGATCAAATTTTTAAGTCAAGACACTGGAACAGGTTGAACCAAAAACCCATTCAAAGCTGTGGGGTCCCCTGCCAAAGCAGGCAAGTGTCCTGCAAAAACAGGACAGAAGCAAGAAAATAAAAGTAATTACAGTTTTAAGTGATAAGAGTCAGTATCACTTTTCCAAAAAAAGACTCAAGGATGTTGCAAGAATTGATTTCTGTGTGACAGAACCAGTGTGAACTATTTATTCACAGAATTCCTGGCACATGTGATACTTCACAGGATGGACTAGAGAACAGATATAAAACTTTTTCTCTGACTGAGACAGTGAAGCAAACTGGGTCCCTATTGAGAAACCCTCCAGTAAAACTTTATTTTAAAACCTTCATGGTGGGTGTTCTGCCAGAAACCCCTAAGGGCATGTATGTATTTTATTTTGCTGTGTCTCCATTTCAGGATGGTGTGATCTTGGCTGCAAACATCCCACCTCCATCAGATGCTGTGGGACATTGCCTATGCAGCAGATTTTAAGCTTTTCTCTGCCACTGCCACCCCCTCCTGCATCTCTAAAACTGGAAATGAAGCACCTTGACGCTACTATTGCTGCTTTTGCCATGAAGTTAAAGCAGAGCCTGACACGGAGATCTTCAGAGTGGTGGATATTTTTGACTATGAAGAAAGAAAAGGGCAGAGATGTGTGTGCATGGACTTGAATGAAGCTCAAAAAATCCTGCCAAAATCCTAATAGCTCGTCTGTAAAAGTCCCCAAGGTTACCTCATGCACTTTGGAAAAGCAGTGTGGAAACCCCAGCATTATCCCTCGTGTCAAGGCCAAATTCCAGCCAAGTTAATCACATCCTGCCTGCCCTCTGCCTGCACTTTCAGTTGGAAAGGGCTATTATTCTTACAGACTTCCTGTCCCAAACTGCTGGGAACCTGCCTGCTCTGCAACATCGAGCACAGATGCTCTTCCACCAACAGATGGCTGAAGTGACTCACAGACCCACTGGCTGCAGCACTTTGTGATGCTCCAGAACACAAAGCTGCTATAGGAGGGGAATTTCCCCCTTCTCACCACGGAGAAGAAATCACACCATGCCAGTCCTTAGGTCTTGATGGCAACACAGCACAGTGTCACAGCAGAAGGTCGATCTGTGGCTTTCCTCAAAAGCTGTGGGTGTTCCCAACTCAAGCTGTTGGACTCTGTGGCTGAAGGGCTAAAGATTCCTGGCTGGGTTTCCACTTATCAGGTGCACACACCTCCATCAGACCACATAAAAAGGTGAGGCCTTCCAGTGCTGTTCTACAATATCAATGTTTTCTGTGCTAACTCCAGTGATTTCTAATCCTTTTTATCCCCTCACACATGCAGAGGGGTGTTCTCCAAGCCCTGTACAGCCTGTGATGGCTGATCACAAGGTGAGCAGGAGCACATCACTCCTCAAGGAAGGGACAGGCACAGGCTTCCTTGTAACTCTCTGCTTTGCAAGGAAGGAACATACAGGGGATGCCAGGCTGTGACTAGACAGTGAGGAAAAATGCCACACAAAACCATGCAGCATCACCCTCTGAAATATGTGGGTTTTATATATATATTTAAAGAGAAATGGAGAGGCGAGCTACATGAAGAGAGACTCCCCTGCACATGAAGTGCCTCTCACCTTAATAATTTGGCAGAAAAAATGAGAAAGCAGTATCTGCAGTGTGTTATATGGCAGCATCTCTACCCCATTCCCCTGGAAGCTGCTTCTGCCTGACTGTGCATGTGCTTAAAGCACTCCCTGACCTACCCTGCCATCAGTGATTCCCCCTTCCTAAACTCATACATAAAGAAGCCACCAGGTATTTTTGCTCTGCTGTTCAAAAGTGAAAATGAGAATAGTTTTAGAATTGCTCCCCTTTGACCTTATTTACAGCAGCTGTGTGAATCACAGGATACTGTGTAGGCTGCCCAAAAGTCCCATTTCTGTTCTACAGGGGTAAAAAAAGCTAGTTAAGTTTTACACTCCCTTTTTAGTTATAGCCACCAGGCTTTTAGATGGTCAATTGTTTTTTCACATTTACTTCTTCCACTCAGGCGCGGGAATGGGGAGACATAACATTCTGCCAAATGCAGTTTTCAAGGTAAAGTGACTTCAAAACCTTGCTAACACCTTTTTTGGCACTGTATGAAAGCACAGGGTGATTTATTATCCCTGTTACTGCTGTCATTTACGAGTATCAGATATCTATGGATGGATCTAGAGACCTACTTGATCTCAGGTATCCTGAAGTCCCCACCAGCTGCAGATTTCTCTGAGGGCACCCAGCTGGATGTATTTCAAAATGCCACTCTTCTCTCACACAGGTGAAGCAAAAAAAGAGACGATTTTTACTGTAAAAGTATTCTGATCAGGTGAGTTACTTACAAGATAAACTCTTCCTTCCAAAAGGGATGTGCAGCATTTTTGGCTACAGAGCTGGAAAACTTCTGCATAGGGTCATTCAACTGAGCTATACACACAAGGTCTGTGCTGCCTGTGAGGGCAAGAAAAATCAACACCCAGTTGTTAATACTCCATCACCAAGAGGCCACTTACTCAAAAGAAAGCAAAGAACCCCCCTCACTGCATCCTGCACTTCTGAACAGACTGTTGCAAACACTTTCTCACCCTCCCACAGAAGAAATTCCTTCCCTTGGGTTTGTACAGTGATGACATTAATGGCAAAGGTCAATGTTGCATCACCTCTGTCTTAGGCACAGTGTGAAATGTGGCAACCCAATTTAAATCCTGCCATGGAGCAAGAAAGTGCAGGCATAAAGAGATCAGAAAGGATGGGGAGACAGCACAGTGAGCAGGTGGCAGGGAGGGACTAAAGTTGCCTCCAGCTGCTTTAAGAAACCCAGACGTTTTCAAACTTCCTACTGACCGCAGTCACAGTGGTTTATTTGGACATGGAAACAAGCTTTTTCTGCTGGCAAGTGACTGATGACAGCAGAGCTAATTCACAGTGGCTCTGTGGACTGTGGTTTTTAATAAGTTCATGACATTTTTAAAAAGTATTGCTGCAGACTTCACTTATCTGTGCCTTGATCTTGGAATTCGATAGCGTGGCAAATTGGCGTATAAGAGTAGTTATATTTCTGCTCCAAGGGGGAAGTAGTTTGCAAAATGTGTTCCTCTCAAAACAATTTCTTTAGTAAGGTTTTCACAGCCTCAGAAAAAAATTTAGACCCAGAGTTCCAAAATATCAGTGAAAGTGACAAAAGGCTCAGTAGTGACTGTGTGCAAAGCAAACAGAGGATGCTGCCTTCCAGTTCTCCAAAATATTTACTGGTGTATATGTATTGTCACCAGCTCTCAGTTGTCCCCTGCTGATGATTCAGGGCTGTGGATCAGCCCTGTCTCAGAGGCAGCCTGGGCCTGGCAAGGTTATTAGAGGAGACAGAGCACAGTGTACACACAGCTTATTTGGGATCCAAGCTGACCCTGGAGTAAGTAGTTGAGCTGCTTTCCCAGCGAGCTGAGCCTGGGTTAATGAACCTGGGGTGGTTTCTGCTCACCCATCCATATGTCCCTGAGCCTGCTGTGTGCTGAGCAGCCCAGGGCAGGAACACCTGCACAGCTCTGCCTGGAGCTGACCCCAGAGCCACTGACCCACCGTGCCCAGCAGGGCATTGCAGCATCCCTGCCCTGGCGTAAACAACAAACAATTCTTGCCTTAACAGCAGAAATCACTTTTGCTCCAGATGATTCCCCGTGGGCCACACAGCACAAAATCTGGGGTAATCTTTGTTTACATACACAAACTAAGGAGATAAAAATAGGCACAGCCCATAAGCAGAGACCAGTTCTGCTACTGGTTATTCACCAGTTGAACTAACAAATCTACAGGAGAGCCACAAGCTCCTGTAAACCCTGTTAACATCCATGGTTTATGATCATTATCATGGGTGATAAATGACCAAGACAGACAAACTGCCCCTTCCAAACCTCTATAGGTACCTATGCAGGTTGGACTGCAATACTGCACATTCTTATTGAGTCTCAGAGTTCCAACAGGATAACTATTTATGGGAAGATAAAGCCAGGAAAAGGGAAGGGAACAAGAATTAAAAGGCAGCAAGCTATGTCCAAAAGCTAGCACTTTTCCAGCTGTGCAGTATTTCCCCTGGATTTCAAGTGTATAAGTTAAACCCCAATGTGAAATTTTACTTCTCATACTCAGTTCCAAATGTTTACACTCCCAGAGTTGCCAGGGAACCAGCAAAACTCCCTCCATCTCCTTTTACAATAGCAAATGGGGATTTTGCCTCCCAACCTCTGTGTTCCCAGAACAGAGCACATTAATTGTCTGCTCTTCCTCTCATTTTCAGGGAAGGTGCAGAAAGGTTTCTCATAAGGTCAATCTTCTGTTCTATGCATCATATGCACATAAAGGTGTCTCTTCTCATGGCTTTTAAATGCAGACAAAAAGATCTTCTCTTTTTGAAAGCTTGGTTTGCACTACAAAATTGTACAGTAATAACAAATCATACAATCAGGTTTGATTGGAAGGGATCTCAACGATCATCTTGTTCAGACCCCCTTGCCATAAGCAGGGACACCTTCCACTAGACCAGGTTGCAGTTTCCAGCACAGTTTTATTTATACAGGACATTTGACAGCACAGAGTTCCAGAATTGCTTTTAAAATAATTTGTCATTGAAAGAAAAAAACAGCCTGCAGAAATTTTTTAGCGGAATCACTTCCAACCAGGATGAGCAAAGCAGCATTATTCAAGAGTCTAGGGCAGAAACCTATTACATCTAACTGAAAAAAGGAGTACAGCAAGTAGGATATATTTATCCAAAACTTGTGCCTTGCCCAATTTAGCACCCTCAAGCTTCCATTAAAAAGACTCTCAGGGAACTGTTTAGTGACCGTAAATAACAGAGCCTCAAACTTGTATTTCTGCTGACAAGATCTGAAATATTCCTGCTCGTGCCTCAGTCAGCAATGGAGGCCTGACTGCACTTGGAGAGGTCTGAATACTTGAAGGACAGGCTTGGTGTTCTTCCCAAACCCAACAGTGACTTCACTAGGCAGTGTCATCTCCTTTCTGGCATCATTCTCCTCTTCTCCCTCCTTTACCCACACAATACATCCTTAGGGGGAGAAATCCCTGACAACAGAAGATCACCCTTGAAGAGCTGACATACATGAACAGAGTTACAGATGAATCTGCAAATTGCTCAAAAGTAAAGAAAAGCAGCTGTGAAAATAAGGTAACACAGAATCAAACCAATGTCACTGCCAACAGTACAAACCAAAACCTGCACAAGCACGACTAAGTTGGCACTGGCACAGGCTGCCCAGAGAAGCTGTGATGCCAAATCCCTGGAAGTGTTCCAGGCCAGGTTGGATGGGGCTCAGAGCAACCTGGGATAGTGGAAGGTGTCCCTGCCCATGGCAGGGGGGTGGAACTGGATGATCTTTAAGGTCCCTTCCAACCCAAACCATTCTCTGATTCCATAAAGTCTGTTTCTCAAAGCAGAGCAATTTCTTTTGAGAGAAGGTTGTAACCCTGAACCTCCAAATTATTTCACCCAAAAGGAAAGCAAAAAAACCCCAACCCAACCCTGCTGGAAGGCGAGCAGCACCTCAAAGGCTGCATTACCTGCAGCACGGTGATGGGTCAGGTTTACAGCGATGTTCTTCACCAGCAGCTTGAGTTCATGAGCCCTTGGAGGTTTTGGAGGACTGGTGCCCTGAGGGAGAAGGCTTGTGTTCTGTACATTCTGCAAAAGGCAAGCACAACAAGAGGGACTGTGCACGTGAAAATACCATGTACTTTGGTCACATTGATAGGGGGAAGGAGACATGAGATGGGGTGTGACACCAACAAAGAGCCACAGGGGAGGTGTCACCACAGACCCTTCACTGCCAAGGGCTGTGCTGTTTCAAAGAATGTGTTCCACTTGTTTCTCATAACCCAATAGTGCCAAACTTACTCATTTGTGAGTCACGAATATACAATAAAAAGCACTAAGCAGCAGGACACTTCACAAAGGATTTTGGTAGGAATAAGACTTACCTGAACCTCCTTTGTATCTGCAGGCCTCACACTCAACCCTACAGATGGAGAAGCTGAGCTAAAGAGGTTCTTCAAGTCATCTCTGAGCGTTTCAGATATTGCACATGTCCCTGCTGCCTGTCCCTGGGAGGAAACAAACAACCAGGCTTCTCAAAACTCAGAAGAAGTTGAGGCAACGATTCATTTGGTGCATCTAAACCACCAAAGCTATCAAATATTAACTTTATGAGAGAGGGACATGGTTTCAGTTGCCAACCACAGAATTTAACAACAGACCATGCAAAGAATTACTTGAATTTCTGTATTATGCATAAAAGGAAAACTAGAATGAAACACTGAAAAAGTCATGTGCTGTTCTGAGAATTAGTGAGGCACAGCTATCAGCCACAAAACCAGAGGTCTCACTAACAGTTTTTGTGTTAGGATGGTGTTCTAAAGGTTTTGTGCTGCTTTGCACCGCACTGAGGGAGCAGATCAGGTCATCAGATAAGCAGGTCGGCACCGTTCCACTGATTTAATGGGAGTTATGCCAGCTTGCAGCAGCTGAGGAGAAACTAATCCTGTCCTGCACTGAAAAAAAAAAGATATTACAGCATCTCCTGGAGGTCTTCAACCTTCCTGAAAAGTGCTCTGCAAGGACAGGCAGTCGTGCTGCCCTGGGGGATTGGTTTGTGTGTTTGCCCATTCAAAAATCATCTGTGCTTGATATCATTATCTCTGAGGGATCAGAACAGACCACAAATTTTGCTTCACGTGATGAATTCTAAGGTGTATAAAGACAGTGACCTGCCCCTGCCCTCTCTGAGTTCCTGGAGAATGCCTGCTTCCCACAGCATGCTCCTCAGGAATTTATTTCTGCTCAGTCACCTCCAGGGAGCAGATTTTTTTTCAATTAAGCTTTCCCAGAAAGGACAGTCTGACACCCAACAGCTCTGAAGTAGCACAGGAGAAATTTCACTGAGGTTTCTTAAGGAAAGATTCAAGTAGGAGACAAACATCTGACCTCAAAACAGAGGACTCATCCTTCTCATCCCATCTGATACTACACTGAGAGACTTCACTGTCCTGTGGTTACACAATAGGCCAAACAGACTTGGAGTAACAGCCCTTTCCCAATTACCCAAGTGTTACAGAAACATTTAGGGTGTTTCATAAAAATCCCAGGAATGCTGTGTACAGAATTCCTGTTTTACTGCCTTCTTACCCAACTGGCCCTTGATGACAGGTTCTAAACATACAACAGCACTGGCCAGTCCCACAGAAACTCTGCTGGATTCATGCTGTGCTCCCTCAAACAGCTCCCAAGGGAAGAGGCACCTCTGCAATCTCAAGATAACACTCGTCTACTTTAAACAAGATTAAAGTAAATTGGGCTGTTTAAAGCCTCAGTTTCAGTAATTTCATTACTTGAGTTATTTAAATAAGCAGATAAATTGTGGTTTTGGAAGTAGTTTCCCTCCTCTTCCCTTACCTAAGCAGTGCTTGATGAACAACAGTCAAATTCCAAAATCCCAGTTGCCTCTTGCTTTGCCATCGGCCTCATGTGACATTTGTTATTTAACAGTAACAGCAACCACAGTCACTGGACTTCTGCTCATAGGTATTATCTGTTGTTTCCATAGTTACTTGGAAAAAAGATCAATTAAAGAGTCTCCTGTCAGCCCAACCTCATTTTTAGCCATCCTTGTTCAGAAGGTGATGCTCCACCACGACACCCTGGACAGGACAAGCCAAAATGCCAACCAAAACTGATGAAGACAGCAGGTTTCTCCTTGGGTCAGGGGTGTGCAGCCAGTCACCACCGCCAGCTTGGGGCACAAGGAGTCACCTCATGCAAATCCAAGCCCTACCAGTCAGCCAGCTTGCCAAACACAACTCAGGTTCACCCAGCCATTATCAACAGAAAATGGGTTATTAAACCCAGCTTGTGTGATGACCAAACCCCCACGCAGATAATCACAAGTAATTAAAGGTATTTATTTGTACACATGATATCACTTCTGAAAGAGCTAAAAAAACCATGGTGCTGACACTTAAGTTTAGGAGCTGAAGCAATTTCTGAGCTGTAGGTTGCTCAGAGGTTTTAGCTCTTTGTTTATTGCCTCCCCTCTTCCCTAAGTGCTAATAGAAACTTCAAAGTGAAAACAAAGCCCTTGACTATTAAGAACTTAACAGGCTCATTCTGAAAATGCAGGCAAAGCATAACACCTTGCAGCTCTGCAACCCTGGACTTGTGCACCTCTCAAAAAGCTGGTTGTGAAGTCCAGGGACTGTAGCAGAGTCACCTGTGTTTGTCAGGAAGGATTTACTGCCTGCTCAGGATGTGGATAATCAGCATGCCATCCCCACATGTGAAGGTCATTTCCATGCTACACATGCACAGTAAAATCTACATTAAAGCATTCTTCAAAAGATTTGTCTAGTTATGAGTTTCACATAAGTGGTAATTAATAATTATGATCTGAGGGCATTCAGGACAGGTCTTTAGAGGCAGCTCTACAATAAACTTTTTTTTTAACAAGGCCCTTAGTGTGAGAAGCAACTTTACAAAACACAAGCTGGTCTTCACCCACTGTTGTAAGAAAGGCTTAAGTCACCACATTTGTGCCAAAAAAACGTAATTGTGAAGGGTCAAAGGCAGAAGAGAATCTCAGTCATGAAGAAACTCTTTCAGGGGATGTCCCAATAAAACAAGCCCCAGTGAATCAGTGTTTATATAGAAAGATAAGGTGCAATTCCAAAAGCATAAAAATATTTTTAGATTGTCCATCATTTCCTTAAACAGCCCTATTTTTTCACAGCTGTTTCTGAACTATTGTTGCCAGATTTCAAAACTAATTTTAATTCAGAAAGGAGCAAATTTCTAATTGCTTTCATAGGAATACCATTACAACTGGGTTTTTTCAATACTATAGAAATGTTCTGAGAGGGTATGTAGGAACAGACATTTTTCACATTTGAATTTGGATGAAAAACGTTTGCAAGGTTATTTGTCTGTGAAACACACACTTGATTTGTCTTTAATGCCTCAGTAATCTCCACAGATGTTCCCTAGATTTCAGAGATGTAGGGGCTGGATGAACGAGCCACTGCAGATGCTTCACACTGTGTTCTGGACTGAAGGGATGGAGACCCATCTCCTCTCCCCTTACATCAAATAAAACTGACTGACTGACTGACCTCCTGCACTGCTGGCTGGATTTCAAAGTTGATTTCATGGGTGTTAATGAGGGACCACTCCACTTTGACATCTTCTCCTTTGTCCTTCACGGAGATCCGAAGCTGTGGATAAGAAAGAAGTTATTGGAGAGTGTTCTGGTGTCCTGTAAAGAAACTGCAGGTCAAGGCCCATGCTAGGGCTTGGCAAGGGAAGGATGATGTAAAGTAAGCTCAAAATGACAATCTAAGAAGGCAGAAGTTGCTTCATCTTTGAGAGTGCATGCCAGTCAAAAAAGGGAATTGTTCTACACATCCAAATAGTCTACCCAACGTGTTATTTACCCCCAGTCTCCTAAAGAGGTGGTGTAATTTATGAATTTCCCACTTGCCCCAGAGGGAAAGTGTAACGTTCCTGAGTGTTTTACCAGAGCTAACACCAGTGAATATGCAGTTTGCAAACAGCTGTGGGAGGAAACGTAACAGAACAGAGAGAAGAGAGAAGAACCCTTTACCTGCAGGTGAAGTGGAGAGAGTTTCACACTGTAGGACTGAGCTTCAGCAGCAAAGACAAACTTCACAGAATCTCCCACGACATTGCAAGAAACCACCTGAAGAAATAAACAGGGTGAGGGGTAACAAAGCAAGGGAAAAACAAAT
Organism: Campylorhamphus procurvoides; assembly: GCA_013396655.1. Lineage (NCBI taxonomy): Eukaryota > Metazoa > Chordata > Aves > Passeriformes > Dendrocolaptidae > Campylorhamphus > Campylorhamphus procurvoides. The sequence continues at coordinate 161,274 of WBMV01008686.1, forward strand.
CAGTCTTCAGAAGGTTTGGTGAAGGCAAGAAAAAGCCCTTTTTTTAGTTCCTAAGCTATCAAAGTTATGATAACTTCCATAGGTGGGAAATTCCATAGGTGGAAAATTCCTAAGCAATTTCATGAATTCCTTCTGTACATTCTTCTAAAAAATTGTAGCTCAGGTGTTTAGTTCTGTACACAAAATTTAATACCTGCAAATTATGGTGTTCCCCAAAGGTTATTTTGTATTACTACCTAATTTAAAAATAACTCCTCACCTGACAAAGCTCAAAGAGAGCAATTTTGCACAAGGGAGACAAAAATGTTTAGTCTTCTTCCTCTTCTTCTCTGAACTCAGTAGTCTACCATAAGACAGATTGTTTCACCAAACAACCTTTAGTTTAGTGGTATCCTATAAATATGAAACTTTTTTTGGGCATAATCCTGCTGCTACAGAAGAAGATTTTGCCTGAGTAATCCCAGTTCCCAGTGGGGTGGGAAGGAACAGGAGCCTTTAAAAGTTTATTCAAGCCTTTGATTAAATCATGCAAGGTCCTGAAATTTGGTGACAAAACTAAACATTTGGGAAGATCCTGTACGCCACTTGACTGAGACAGACTCCACTGAATCCACTCCCTCACAGTAACTGAGCCTGTTATCACACTGAGTTTACAAACACTGAATTGTTTGTCCCTCCCTCCCCTCTGCAAACTGACTGGGGTGCTGGAGCTGCCAGGCAAAATTCCTGAGGCATGGAAGGCAGAAAACATTCATTACACCACAGGGACACGTTCACTTTGCAGCCAGACCTGCTGGCTGGAGACATCTGCTTGTCACTGTCCCTCTGTGGTTCCTGTCCCCACAGCTCCACTGGAAAGGACAGCTGAGCCCTCCTCAGACTGACTCAGGCGAAGGTAATCAGGTCAATGCAATGCACGGACAAATAACTCGCTGTGAGATTTGTCTGACAGAAACTCTGCATGATGCTATTAAACTGTGTTTGTGCACTCCCTGCCCCACTTAGGGGCACTGGAGTTGAAGCTGAAGGCTTTAAAATTAATCATATTCCTTCTGGAAGATCCTTATTGGTCTCTCCTTCAATATATTTCATCTCCCTGGGCTCTCTAGGGTACATTTGAACGATGACCAAAGCATTATCAAGGGCTTCAGAGCCAGCCATTAAGGTAGAGACTTAACTACAAAGGATGGGGGTGGTGGGGAAGGGACTGGTATGACAAATAAAAATCCCAGCTGCATCCACAAGCAACAAGATTTGCCTTTTCAGGTTTGTCTTCTGTAAAATATAGTTCAGAAGTGGGCAAACTAGTCTCCCTCACCTCTCCCCTTTCCCAAAGTCTAAATTCCTTCAGAGGTGATTTCTGACATGAATCTCATACAATCAACATGAACAGCCACTATTATGGTAAAATATAAAGGATTTTAAGGCATTTTGAACATCTAACAATCTAACAAATAGTTCAACTGCTTATTTCACTTGTACCTGAGATGAAATACAGAACCACTCCTTTCATGATGGACTCACATAGTGGCTCTTTGAAAACTTCAAACACCAAAAAGGCTCTTCCCTCTTTTTAGAGGGGAGAGGAACAAAATGGACAGGTCTGATGCACAAGCTGCTGACACTTGCATGTCTTAAATGCAGTGGTTTATCATCCATGCACACTTCATCCACACATCCACAGGAAGTTCAGTGCATTCAGAACAAGTCAGACTTGCTGCACAAGGGAAGCAGAGCCATTAATCTGGAATTTCTGGATGCCCAAGAGCCAACAGTTGCCAGGTATGTGGCTGATTAATGCTTTAAAAAAAATAAAAAAGTTAACACAAAAAAGTGTGGCCAGAGAGTTGGTAGATGAGTTCATGTGCCACTTGTTTCTGAATCATGTTTAATTCTAAGTAAAGAATGGAAACAGACAGTGCAGGTGGTAGAACTTTCATTCTTCTTTCTATATTTTGTCAAGAGATGCTAAATTTTTAAAAATATATTTTTACTATTAATTCCAAAGCCCAAACCACTAGGGTTTGTACTTTCAGTCTCCTTGATGATTTTGTTTTCTGTCAAAGAAATCTACTAAATCCTACTCCCCTTCTGCCCTCACTTTTAATAAAATAAGCTGGAGTCTTCAGGTACAGACATGTCTATTTTTTAATCCAATCAGATAAAGGAACAGCCCCTGTTTGTAAATGGAAAATAATATGTCTTTATATCAGGTGAATCCCTCTGTTCTGGGAGCGGGAAGGACTCAGGGGTCAGAATACTGAGAGCAGTAAAATTCTGGGCTAGAATGTGAAGAGAAAGAGACTTTGTTTTCATTTAAGATGCTGCCACAAGTGGTGAGAAGTTGATAAAAGAGACCAGAGCTGTTGTTGCCCTTGTTAAAGTGATACCTTTAGAAGTGCAGATGACTTTGATAGACCAGAGCAGAAACATACAGGCCAATTTCTCCATGACAGTCACATGAAGAAAAATACTAAATCTCCCTGTGCTCTGCTCCTCTCCCCCCATGCCCCCATCCAACCTGCTTCCTCAAATTCTTTTTGTCTGCATAGATGAAGAGCTGGAGAAGGGAGGATCAGGCAAAGCACTCCTTTCTGGTTGACAGGGAGAGGAAGAGGAAGGATAAATGACCATAAGAAAACAGAGGAACCAATGGGAAAAGAGTTGCCATTCAACTTCATTTATGTTCCTCATCTCTCTGTCCCACTCCTCTTAACCAGGGACATCCCCAGTCATCAACATTTTGTGTTTTAGAGTCTAGAAGACCTGTCATTTCTATAACAAGCTGCCCTTTAAAACTTAAGCCCTGCACAGCAGCTGGGACCAACTAATTCTGCACTCCCAGAGGGGTCACCCCCCACTCTCTTTTGTGACCCCACATCTGGGAAAGACAGATCTGCTAAATTAGCAGAAATAGGGTGAGGTGAACTGGCAGCACAAAGAAACCAAGACCAAGGTATTTTCTCCCTCCAGCACCTCCCCTGGCACAAACACCCCATCACCAGCCGAAGTCTCTCCATGAGCTTTGGGGATCTCCCATGGAAGGGGTTTCCAGTCCTTTCTCTTTGCCTGCAGGGCTGTGTCCCTGCTCCTCCTCAGTGCTCTGTCATCCCTCCCCACGCTCAGCTGGCTCCTGGCACTTGATCACCCCAATGCCAGGGTTATTCCTGCTATTTCTTCACCACCCTCCATCCCTGACCAGCCTGGGCCATGATGGGGGTGAGCTGTGGTGGCAAAGCTCCTCGACCCAGCTGGGCTCTGTTCCCCATCTGCCTGGCACTGGCACACAGCTCCAGTGAGCTGCAGGTGCTGTGACACAACTTGTTCACACGTATCTAAAGTTGGTAGTGCAATTATCCTAAAAAGAATTCTCTTCCAGATAAACAACTGCAGGAACAAAGGAGACTGAGAAAGCACTACAGTTGGAGCAGGACTATTTTTCTGAGAAACTCAAGTTTTCAAGCTTGTGTACTCAGAGGTATTAAAACCCCTCCCCTTGCTTTGCCATCCCCCCCTGTATGTTGATTTTTTTCCCTTCCCAGTTCTTCTGGACAGAGCTGCAAAATTCCAGGTTTTTCCTTCCTGAAGTAGCAGCAGAAGCTGCTTCATCTCAAGAAGCACCGTGGTGCCCCTGCTCATCACACATGGATGGCCCTGAGGTTCCACTTTCAGCACTGGCACCCTAAGGATTCGTGCATTACACATTCCCTTTTTGTTACTCCTCCCTCCCCTCTCCAGCAGGTTCCTTCCCTGAGCTGAAGGGCTATGACTTCAGGGGGAAGTCCTGATGGCCCTGATGGGAAAGAACATCTTCTTCACCTTCCCCAGGCTCTGACCACATCACTTTTGTGTGTGTAAAACCCTCTGCAGTACAGGCCTTGAGTGCCCTTTTTTTTAGTTTTGTTTTCTGGAAGGAAATCAGTTTTACAGAACTTGGTATTTATTTCCAGAAAGAACAGTTTACTTGAGGTTACTCAGTAGTATGTAAGTAGTGCAAATATTTAACATTTTCACAAGAAAATTAACATTCACTGTGAGGCAACCACATAGTGAAAGATGCCTTGATCTCAACTGTAGGGATCAGTACTCTGTAAGATTTGGGATCCTCACAATTTCCCATACTTCCCCCATAGTACTACTATGAGAAAGCTCATTTTTGGCATGGAAATCTTCTCTTGTCAATGGCCACACAGACAGTTTTGTGCTCTTGGCTTAAAACCTCACCATAAGCAAATTTCTCCAGTCAAAAACTTGGGCCTTTTGATAGTCATTAACACTCAGCTGTTCAGAACAAGAATTACATGACCTTTGTTGGTTACCAGTGCCTTAAATTATTGAGGAGGTTTCTCCAGCTTCTTCACCAAGCCCTCTTTGCCCAGTTTACCAAGTGACACAGACCAAATAAAGGAGAGAAGACAAATGCAGTACCCAACCCAGGCAGAGGTGTGTGTGGGTTTTCAGAAGCTGGTATCAAAGTGGATTTGCCTGCAAATACAACGAGACAAGCCCAAAACAGTTCTCCAAACTGACGGCAAACAGCATGGGGAAGGCAGTGAGTGATGGAATGAGTGCAGGAGAGAGACTTTCCACGTCATCCACAGAAACAAAGCAGAAAATTAAAAAGCACATGAGTTTATCCACTCCTTTGAGACTGACACATACAAACTCACATATGTGGGGAAAAGTGGGGAGAGGGAATAAAGCAAAACAAACAGGGAGTACAAAGGAAACAGCACAGGACGAATTTCCAATCCAGCTATCAAGTGAGTATCAAAGGGTGCAAGGACAGGAAGCAGTCCTTACATTTCAGAAGGGAGGAAAATAAATAAATGCCAGAAATAGACCTGCTAGTTTGGCCTCACTAAAATGCAAGTCTTGACACACCATCTGAGAGACAGCACAGCTAAGTGGTGGAGACCAACAGGAGCCAATAAACCCCCGAAAAGGTTTGCCACTTTGTGCTACAGTAGCTTGGGGAGTAATTCAGTTTCACAGACAGAATTTACCCGTGTCAGGGTGCTAAGGCATCCCAGACCCCTGTGTCAGGCTGCCAGATGTGGCACAAACCTGGAGGAGGCCCACACACATCTGCAGCAGCAGCTGGAAGACAAGGCAGGCTACCTGACAGTGCCAAAACCAGCATCAGCTCCAGTGAAGCAAACAAACCCCCACCCTGGTGTGCTCCTCCACCAAGACACTCAGTTCTGAAGCAGCTGAGATCATTGGGTTAGTTTGTCTGTCGTTCCCATGTTAAGGGGAATGGGGATGTGCTTTTGAAAGGGGGAAGACAGAGAGCAGGGAGGTGAAAGCTGAAAACAAGTTGCAAAGGAGCCTGTCAGGCACCATCCCTTTTGCACAGGGAACATCCAAAATCCCTCAGGAGAAATCTGAACAGAAGTGTGATGCTGAGGAAAGTGAGCTGGGAAGCAGCACCATAAAGGAAGATCAGGACATCACACAGGAAAGCTGAAAAACCTTTAAATGTAGGGGAGAGAAATGCAATACAAAATATGTAGTGTGTGTGTTTGTGTAAGAATTAACAACTACTACTCATACAGAGGAGGATTATCACTGTGAGAACATCACAGGGAGACAGACCTGGATGCAACAAAGCAGCCACAGCATAAAGCAGCCATGGCAGAGGCAGATTGGAGCCTAAAACCCTTTAAGAAAGTACTTTCAGGGACAAAAAGAACCCATCTCCTTGCATGGTGAGACCTCACCTGTAGGGCTGTGTGTCGCTTCAGCCACCAAGTTATAGAATATGGATTTAATTGAAGCTGCTGCTAAGAATGGAGAGACTTACAAGTCAGGACAACATTGTGAAAAGAGACTTACAGAGCAACCTATGTAGCCAAGCTAAACAAATGCTGGAAGGAAATATAATTCCTTCACGATACATTTACTGACAGCAAGCACCACGGAAAAAGAGTAAAGATATTTAGGCTAAAGGGTTACACTAGCACAAAAAATAGAAGAAAAAAAAAACAAGGGAAAAAGCTGCATGGGCCATAATTCCATCTAGGTTTGTAAAAAAAGCCCAGTCACTTAAGCAGCAAAGCTCTGGGACAGCTTTTCAAGCAAAACAGGAGGTAAAAGATAATACAGCAACTTATTATCACTCATTAAAGGAACAGCACTCTGAAGGAATTTTACCCCTTTTCATTTAAGCATAAAGCAGAAAAAGAAAGAATTCTGTGGCACCCTGCTCCATCCAAACCCTCTGTGCCAAGTCCTCAGCAAGAGCATCTTCTGTTTGGTTGCCTATTTTGTTGCTGTTGCTGTTGTGGAGTTCAAATCCTCTGGAAACAGACCACACTAATGGAAAGGCTGGCAGAAATAGCTAAGAATATTCCTAATGTTTATTTTATTAAAACAAAACATCCAATAGCACACAATGAAAACAGGCCACTTCATTCTATATATTTAGGCTCTGGCCCAAAATTGGGAGTGAAGGCAACACATAAATAGAGGCTTTATCAAGGAGCAGTGTGGTGTAACCTTCAGCCACAGAGCAGCTCTGTTCCCACCACAACAGCTTGGGCCAAGCTGAGAACCAGCAGCATTCCAGCCATGTCTGCAGCATTTCACTGGGGACAACACGCCAGTCCTACCACGTTCAGCTTCTTCAAGGCCAGGACAGCAGATATAGACCTAAGGACTGCAGGTGCCAGCCTGTGTCCTGGCCATAAACAGGGCTAACAGCAGTAATATAATAATTACTGTCTGGCTGGCTGTTTTCTTAGAGCAAGACTTCCCAGGCTCCTCACCTGGCTGTGTTCCATGGCCCTGCATACAAGAGGACAGAGGACCACCCACCCCAGGGCTCTTATCATACAGCTGTGTGAAAGCATCACACATGCCACGTTTACTGCTGTTTTGAACTCTCACCCTCAATCCTCTGCTTCCTTTAATGACCAAAACCTCTCTGGTGCAAGGTCAAAGTCATCTTTGAAATGACATGCAATAAATCAAACCCTGGCTGCTGAGCCAAGGCACCCACACGCTCTTGCCATGCAGATCTCAAGTCAAGCAGGAAAAGAGTCTTGTGTGAACTGATGCCTCAGGCAAGTGCAGAGCTCTGTGGGATGCTACAACACTGACAAACACACAGCACGTGGTCACAAACTACATCCAGAGCCAGTCACACCAGCAGTGACATAAAAACAGGTACCAGAACTTTGAGTTTGGAACAAGCTGCAGAGAGGGATTTCAATTTCCTATGCAAATATTGGGAGTTTCAAGAGCAAGGTGGGTGGAAAGAAAACACCACAAAAAAACCCCTCTTGACCCTGGGTATTACCTGGGGAATATGTAAGAGACAATTACCATTTAAGAGAACTCCTGAGGTGTTTAGAGAAAGGCATGCATTTAAGGAAGAAGGGAAAGTAGCTACCAGAGTGCTACTCTAAGGTTATTACACACTGAAATTCAAAAAGATAGTCAGGTTGTACCTTAATTAAAGGAGTAAGAATGATTTAGAGAATTTTTTCCAGCAGCTGGGCACAAGACTATGGAAATGGGTTTTGGCATAGTTCACAACAACTCAGTGTATGAAAACAAACCTGGTTTAGTGGAATAAATTTTTAAGTGTGCTTATATATTGGTTTAAGCTGCTTTGAAACCACATTAGATTGCTGTCTGCAGTGGAACAGCTCGATTAGCATACTCAAATGGCTCGGCCCAAGGTCAGAGAAGGACCATAAGGGAGGGTGGAGGAGTGCAAAGCCACAGGTAGAGGAGAGAAGTTCCCTGGATTCAGGCTGCCAGGGCACTGTGGGCACTAACTTGCCTTGCTGCTATGGCAGTCAGAATCTACAGGCAAACAACACCCAAGTTAGCTGAGAACTGCAGCAGAATGGTCCCCTGGGGCATGACAAGACTTCAGGGAAACCCAGGACTGCAGCCCTGTGCCTTGGCTCTGGCACACAGGCACCACTTTCAGCCTTGGGATGATGCTCTCACTGTCCAAGGGTGGCCAGCAGACCCAAACCTCCTGGCCATCTCCCATACAAACACATTTTACAGCCCTGCCCAATTTCCAGCAACGTTTTAGACACTGCACTGCAAACCACCACTTCTGGTGCTGTTATTTGCCAGCTTTTCTTTGCAGCAGATCTCCCTCGGGTGCTGCCTTCACACAGCACACACACAGCACACACAATAAAAAGCACTTTCAGACCCAACAGCCCCCTCTCTTTACAGTTTCTCATTGTGGTATCTTCCAGTGGCACACAGTAACACTACTGCCAACTCTACAGCTCTAATAAATCCAGCCTCTCCAGCCCCTTTTCTGGGAGGGGGGGAAAAAAAACCCAAACAAATAAAAAGAGAGAAAACAAGCACACAAACAACTTTACAAGTTCAGGATCCCCAGCTGCCAGCAGTCAGGGTGTGCCTCTAAGTTGTGTATCAGGCTGATAAGCATGCATAGTTTTCAAAGGAATCATAGTAGAGCTGCTTAACATCTAAATCAGACAAGCAAAGCAAAATAACAGAGCAAAACTAAAAGAAAAGCTTTAGGCTAATTTGATGCAGGTGCCTAAAGCTGAGCACCAGCCCAGATTTAAGTAGCACTTACAGTCACTAGGACAAAAATGCAGAATGATAATAAGCATACATAGATTTCTTTTTCCTGTCCTTTTTTGTCCTGTTCTAAGAGCCACATTCTGCCTCATTTTCATTTCACAGGCACTAAACCAGTGGGAGAGGGAGGAAGAAATCCTTTGCTCCTCACAGGATTCAGCAGAGTCAAGACTTCAGCCTCAGGACTTTGCACCTGTTCCACTGATCCTTACCCAGCTCTCACTTATGAAGCAAACCTGTCATCAGCCACACAAACAGCAAGAGGCAGAAAAGGTGTTTTCCTGTCACAGAGGAGAAATGTCCCTTTCTTTCTTTGTGAAGTCCCCACCCCACACTTCAGCAACACGATGGGGAACCATCCCAAGGACTGTGGAGGTGGGGGAAAGGCTCTGCTCTATGAGCTCATTGAAGGCATACTCATAAACTTGGCATTACCCTGGTAATTGTTCCTTTGGTAGAAGCCCTGGAGCACCTTCTGCTCATGACTTGCAAAAGAAGTGAATCAATGCAGAGAGTTTGCACAGGTTTATTAGAGGCAGCCTCTTACCAGCCTCAACAAACATGGGTCGAGGGTACAGAAGTATTGACAAATAAAGCTCCCATGGATGCTAATAAAAGTTAACATTTCCTGCCACAAAGTACACTGGAACACACCAAATCCAAAGTTTACCTTCTCTTCAGCTGACTTTACAACACTAATAACTTCTTTAACTGCTAGCTCGAGTGGTTCTGGTGGGTAATCTTCCTCAAACGTCAGCAACTGAGAATCCTAAGAAAGAAGGTAAAAAAGGAACCATCATTAGGTGACGAAGCCACTGTTTGAAAACAAGTGATATAATGCAAGTCAAGCTCCTGGAATATGCAAATGTATTAATTGCACGACACCTCACTACTTAATACAGGTTAGAGCCTGAAAACATATACTTAGGACATACCTATGGGCCTAATCATAACTCATCTTTCTCTATAGTAGAATACCAAGGTAAACAGAACAGGGCAGAGCAAAGCCTGCAAACAGCAACAGAGTTCAGAGAAACTGCCCTCCTTGATTTATCAGTGCTGCAGTTTGAAAAGCCCTGTTTGCTTTGGCCTAATAATACGGCTACACTAGGCTATGCCAAAACTAAGAAACCCCAAATACCATCTTGCAGAGGTGAGGAAAGAAGGCTTCCCCTCCCCAGTCCTCCCTCATCTGTGATGACAGGGGGTGATGACAGCCACTCAGCCTCCACACAGACAGCAAGGAGAAGGCAGTGTTTTTGGCAGTGAGGTCATACTTTCAGAAGCACCAGCGCTGCCTTCTCCACCTGCTCCCCGCACCGAGCAGTCAGCCCCACTTCCCTCGTCATCCCAGGCTGTTTTGCACGCAGGAATTCCATTAGCTGCAAGCCTCTGGCATTGTTTTGGGAGCCTGAGCCACTCTGCAGTGCCAGGCGGTGAACTCATGGCCCCAGCTGCTCACCCGGGGAGGGAGGGAGGGTGTGTTTGTCCCTGTCAGGGTGCTTTTGGTCTCTGGTCAGGGATGGGAAGCTGCCACTTGTGCCTCCTCAGTTCACTTTCAGTTCCCAGCACCTGTGCCCAGGCTGTCTGAGCTCTCATCTTCCCCAGGTGCAGGGCAAAACCCCTCGTTTCTCAGCACAGCCCATGCTTTTCTCAACTGCACCGTGCAATTGGAAAGGGCAGGCAAAGTATTTTCCTCCCACTGCCCCAACTCACAGTGATATTTGGAAAGTGTTACATTTCTTTTCCTTATCTTTCACACACACATGTTGCCCCACTCTTCCTTCTCCCCCAGCCTGCTCCCTGAAATATAAGAACGGAACCTCCTACGTCTAAGAGGTCTCCCCTAGGGAGGAGAATGCATAGAAATTTGGAGACCTGGGGACACGCCACTTCCTAGATAGTGTAGGCTCAGCATTTTCCACTGACGTGACAAGGTTTCAGTCCTCAGGACAAGGAAATCAGGTTGCCACAGCCTCACCTAAGGTCCTCACCTCTTAGACCCGGGCATACCATTCCACACCAGCGAGCAGGATAACCACACTGCAGGAAGGGCAGGTTGGGATGGGAAGGAATGCCACGTGTTGTGCATCCTCCCTGAGCCGGGTTAAAAGCAGGCTGAGGAAACCCTGAGCATCCCAACATCCAGCGGGACTGGGGGACACCAGCCTTTGGAGTTACACTACACACAAACATACACACACACGGACTCAGCAGGGCCTGAGGCAACAGGGGGGAAGCCCAGCTCTGGGAATTATTTGCCGAAGGACAGGCTGCAGGCCCAGGCCAGGAAGTTTCCATTGTTTCCTCCTCCCCACGCCCGAACAATGTTATCGGCGGTGCGAACCCCTGCCAGGGGCTGCGGGGGTCACGGCTCTCCTCTCTCCCCATCCCTCCCCCGCTCCCACGCCTGCTCCCATCCCGGGCTCCCTCGGGCAAAAACCCCTGCCCCGAGCAGCCTCCAAACACACACGTGTAAATACACAGACACAAGGAGGGCAGGGACACACCAGCAGCACCCGGCTTTATCCCCGGCGCAAACCGCAGCATCCCTAGGAGAGCGGACAGCCCGCATGCCGGGAGGCTCCAGCATCCTCGGAGCATTCTCACCGGGCATCCCGGCCGAGCATCCCCACCGGGCATCCTCACCAATCATTTCGGCCGAGTATCCCAACCGAGCATCCCGGCCGGGCATCCCCTTCTCGCATCCCCACCGGGCATCCCCATCGGGCATCCCGGCCAAGTATCCCCACCGAGCATCCCCACCGGGCATCCCCACGGAGCATCCCCACCCGGCATCCCGGCCGAGCATCCCCTTCTCGTATCCCCTTCTCGCATCCCCATTCTCTCACCCCCGCCTCCCGCCGCCCCTCACCTGCATCCCCGGCACTCACCGCCCGCTCCGCCGCCTCTCCCCGCAGCGCTGCCACCCACGCCCGCCGCCACTGTCGCCTCCAGCTGCCCCGCGACAGCGCCCA